>OY747720.1:39065909-39370909 GCA_963556495.2 Valencia hispanica | reverse complement strand
TTAAATCAACGGGTAGGTTGGGTCGGGATTTGATCTGGAGATAACTGTGGGTAAGGGGTCGGGTTAAAAAATCATCTTAAGGCATGTGGGTTGGTAAAATTGGACCAGTGCAGGATTCTGCAACAGTAAAACGTATACTTTTACTGCAATTATTTTGTATTTAAAACATATGTGAGGGAAATTAGATATGCAAGCAGAAACTATAGGGGAAAAATATTTATTTTTATGCACCTTTGAAGACGAACCGATCGCAAAAATTGTTGCATGACTGGAAAATGGGCTTAAAAGTATCTCAAGGAGATAAAATTATTGGTGGGGACAATTCTATAGTCGCTGGATATTGGTGGGGACATGTCTCTTCCGTCCTTGCTAATTCTACGCCCTTGGTCCCATTGTTCTCACAGATGCGGGGCGTCCACTGTGTATTCCTCTGTACTGAGAGGAGTTAACGAGTCAACCGAGGTCTTGAATGAAAAGATAGTGAACAGCGAGGATCCCGGGAACACTTTAAAAACACGACAGAAAAAAAACAGATTTTGAGTGTTTTACTGGACCTAGTTATTAAAAGCAAATGAGCCTCGTCATACGAGGAGGACAAGGTTTTTATCACGTTGAAAAGAGCTACGAGAAAGGGACCTGATCGACCTGGCTGGTGTCCTGTATCAGACTACAGTAATGCTACTAGTGCACAATCTGGATGCATTCCCTTCCTGTGTTCTCTGCTACCCTGACACCGTGCTATGTGTCATGCCTTACATTCCTTGTTCACTCCAAGGCGTCAAAAATGCCCCGCACGCCAAAGTTTGAAGCTTGAACATTCGCAGCCTGAAGCTCGTCCAAAGCGAATTGGACGCACGCAAAATATAACACTTTCACGCGCGTCAAGCCAGAAATACATAACGTGTGGGAGGAGCTTGTGCCAGACTGTGTTTTTGCAAGATGGCAGCTGTCAATTTAGCATTGGAAGAGAGTGTCTTCCTTCTCTATTTACTGTGGAGAGCAGAGCAGCGGCGTATAAGACGTTCTCGCCGTACTTGGGTCCACAAGTTCCTCCAGAAGCGTGATCAGTTTGGTGAGTTTCACCACTTGCTCCAAGACCTGCATCTGCATCGTCAGCCAACACATCAACTACAGGTGCTCAATCCCACCTGCTGAGCGCCCGTCCATCTGCCTGTGGTTATTAAAAGTGTATAATACATGTATAGTACGGTAATCCTTGACTGATATGTGTGCTAATATATGGTATGCTATCAGTGTATGCTGTAGGTGTTTACTGATTGCAAACTGTGGTATGGAGGCCACTATTTATAATATTTCTATTGATACTCAGAATGTATATGTAATAAAGTCCTGATTTAGTTTAATTTAGACCTGCTTTAATTCTGGTATAGAACCAGTCTAATACTTGTATATAATCCCTGCAGCGGTCAGACTCTATAATTGGCACACTGTAGTTGTAAAAGTTGCTAGCAATCAAATAAAGATATGGCAAAGTTAAGACAAAACAGAACAGACTGTTTTGCATAATATTAACTATACATTATATGATTATTCATATAATTATAAAATATTTCTATATGATATTTTTATATTGTGTTGGTGTCTCTTTAGTGTGCCAGATCGTCCCCCAGGTAGCGAAGGCCATCTTGGACTTTCTAGTGGATGACTACATGGCTGTACCTTCCATTGAACACTGGCGGTCCATCGCAGAGGGATTCCAGGAGCGGTGGAACTTCCCTCTCTGCTGTGGAGCTCTAGATGGGAAGCATGTCCAGATCAATTTTACCAGTCATTTATTATTATGTTAATAAATGGAGCTTGCCTCCAACATGAACAAACCTCTCTTTATTCTCTTGTCTTCACAGTGTTATGTTTCTAAATAGTAGTATATTTTTAGATTTGTATTATATTCATTGAATACTACATAATGTATAAATAAAGTTGTGTGGCAATATTTGCTGTGTAGTAGAACTAACTGAGACATTTAGTCATCGTCAAAATTTATTTGAAAAAATATTCAACAAATCTCAAACAGAAACAAACAAATATGAAAAATATAACTATTTACAGACAGAGACAGGAATAAAAAGGACCATGCCTAGGAGGTGGAAGAGCCTCACCCCTCCTTTCCACCGGACGCGTAAGCGGCACGTTACAGGAGCAGCACGTTTCACTTTCGTATTCTGCTGCTTGGCCCTTTCCACCGGGTGCGTATGAGGTGCATAGCAGCAGGGAAGCAGCTGTCACCGAGAGCACGAAATCACGCGAGATTAGCAAAATCACGCGTGGTTTCGTCAGTAAACACAACAACCATAGACATATAAACGTCTATGACAATAATAGCCAGGAAAAGACAACAACATGGCTCCAAAAGGTTGGTGTTTTATGTTATGTCCGTTTTATATTCGCCAATAAGTTTATGTTATGTCAGGGAATATCCAAAATCGCTCATTTGTGTGATGACACACAAATGAGACCCTCCCGCGAGGTACTGACTTCTCACCGGGCCGCACAGGTAGTGACTTTTTTTTAAGTAAAGCAACCGCAAAGCAGCACGTTTCTTTTATTTTGAAAATTTCTGGTGCCGATCCGTATATTTCCTCTCTCCCCTATCCAAAATGTAGAAATTTACGTGTTTCAGAGGCGTACTGCGTAGAAAATAGGACTGCCGCGTATATTTAGAAAAATGCTGCGACATGTCGCTCCTCAGACGCTGTAGACTCGTGCTGCTTTCGCCTCTGGTGGAAATGGCTCTATTGACTACAGTGGTGGGTATCAGCTGCGTATGACGTGCTGCTCCTGTAACGTGCTGCTTACGCGTCCGGTGGAAAGGAGGGGTCAGGGTCATTGGAAGGAGAAGAAGAAAAGTGCGTTGTTCCTGCCCTGGGGAGCCTGCTGCCTCATGTTTTAATCAAAGTTACTGATTACTAGGCTCCAATTGTTCCAGATTTAACACAGCTGTGGTGTTTTCAAAAATTAATTTATGAATTTGGAATTTGACTCATCTGAGGCGGCATGCTCTCTAGAGCAGGAACAAGGCTGAGGAGGAAGAGCGCAGTTGGAAACTGCCATGACCTCTTGAGGCACGCCAAGATGGCCAGCTCCATCTCGGATCGACCGTCCTGGGACCCGTCCCTCGTCTGCCTGGGTGCTCTCCTCTGTGGGCCTGTAAAACAAAGCACAAAACAACACAAAGTAATGAAAAGGCTGCTACTAGATTTTCATTTTCAACATGGTAAAAAAACAGGCTATAATGTGATTGGTAGTAGATTATTAGTTAAGGTAACTATTCACAAAAAGTAGGTTAATGTGGATGTTAAAAGCTATCAGTGGTTGCTGTACATCTGATTTACACATGTCACATTTATGGTTGCTACAATTTCCTTCACACACCTGTGGGGACAGCAGCAGCAGAAGGGACTGGGGAGCCAGGAGAAGCAACAGGGGATGGCTCTATTCCTACAGAATCAGTTGACTCTGTCAAGACAATATTAAATGTTAAGTCAACAGGTTGATAACAATAGTCATACCAAAATTATATACAGTGGTCCCTCATTTATTGTTGGGTTACGTTCTAAAATAACTTTTAAACCTCTCGCCACACACTTTATACAATTTTCTCAGACATACATTAACATTTACTCCCAGTTCTCACTAGTTTAAATACTTTCAAAGTTCAAACAGTCGTAGATAAAAAAAATAAAAATTAATATGCTGGGGTTTCTTTGTCTGCGAGCCGCTCTGGTGCGTCTTTTTCCACCAAAGGTCTTGGAGCAGGTGTCTGTTTCCGAGTGAGGAACATAGTTATGGGTAGTTTTTTTTTTTTTTTTCTATTGGACTAGAAGGTTCTCATAACCAGACATAACACATGATACATTTGGCAAGTGCAGGAGACACGACACAGAGGAGATTGACAATTGCCTCAAATCAATCAGGACGCAGAACGAAATGCGCTGGAGAAATCTGCTTTGCTATAAAGAAATCACCAAAACAGTGAGGCTGTGAAGGGTGAACCGCGTTATAGCGAGGGGCCACTGTATACCTACTATTTATTAGTAAAAAAATAACATATATTTGACAACATACATAAATTAACACAACTGCCTATGTTAATTCATTGCAAACATACCTTATGTCTCGGACTCCCCTGCTGCTTCCAGAGGCTGTCCCCGGTCCTCTGGGAGGATGTTCTCCGCGGTCTGAATGTTTACCCCCCATGTTGCTGCTGGTCTCCCGTGGGGTGATGAAGGGGTCGAGAAAGCTCATGCCTGCGGAGAACTTCCATCCCCCCCCCCCCCCGATCCTGCTGCTGACCCACTCCCCTTCTCCTTCTCCATCTTCTTCTACTTCATGTAGGTGTCCCTGAGGCTCATTTTTCTGCCAAAGTCCTCTGAATAAACACATTGTCTTGTTAGCGGAAAAGTATTTGTACATCAGCTGGAAAATAATTGTAAAATAGCGGGACATTAGGCGGACTTGCTGGCATTTGTGCAGGTTGGCAGAATCAGTCAAAACTTTCAAAGGTGAAATTAACTTACCAGGTTGCCGTATCTCCTCACTTATCTTTCTCCAAGCGAGGTCCTTTTTATTCCTGTCTCTGTAGAGAAAGCAGCTGGTGTCGTAGAGCTCCGCATGGTTAGCCACAGCAGTTATTATTTCCCCCATGTTGAATGAAAAACTTTGCTTCATCTTCCAACCGGTGGCGGAAAGGACACCGGATTCTGGTTTTCGACAAATGCACGACGAGAGGATCGTGGTTTCGCAATCCTGGCCGCGACTCACCTAGGCTTGTATAGTAACATGAGCCTGTTTGGGAACAATTTCTGTGCCATGGATCGCGCTAATCCTCCCATCAAGGTGCTCGTGAAGAGTCCCTCAGAATTTTTGGGCTATGTCAAATGCGATATCGTCCTGACCCTGATACACGGAAAGAGAATACTGGAGATCTACCAGAGAGTTAAAGGAGAGCAAGATATGGATGAAAAGGAACCGTCAAGGAAACCGTGGCTATCACTGTCACACAGTTAAGTGACGAGATAGTGCTGAGAAAGTGGCCGTTGTACTTTCATGCCACTGATACCATGCTCCTGAAAGACAAGTGCGCGTATTCCTATGATAGAATAAAACGAGAAGAAATGAAATAATTACGAAACTAAAGTTCTGGTGTCGATCTCGTTTATTCACATCCAAAAAAAAAAGTCTACAAATATGAGTGTGAAATGTGTTCACCCAGAGACACGGATACATTGCCCAACATGTGCTGACTGTGCCATATGAAATAAATTCCAAATAGAGAGTTAGATGGGTTGTTTGTAAGTTATGTACATTGTCTTATTTCTACAGTTCTACTCTAGCGCATGGAAGGTGTTGAGAAGGTGTTTTCACTCTAATTTAAAGCCTCTCTTAAAGGAACAGACACACATTTAATATATAACCCTGGGCTCTCTGAGCACTCATTTCACCTTCCCGCGTGCTCGTTCATTTCTGTAAAAAGGAGCAATAAGAAACAAACAACAATTATATATTTTAACAGTAAGACGTCGTTCACTGGACTCAGTTCTAGTAACTGAGCACAGCTTTATCTCATCTTAAGGTTTTTATTGAAACAAGTTAAAACTCCTCCCACATAGATCTTCGTTCACAGAATGGTCACAGCTTCTTCACACAAGGCACACAGGATGTACCACATTCCTCTTGATTGTTCACTGTTTCTAAGTGTTGCCACATACACTACAAAATTAAACCCTCATACAACATTAACAAAATTTCTATCTCTTCAAAGGTTTCTCTGTTGTTTTTTTAAATCACCGTGCTTGTCTTTAGTGAATACATGCATTGTCCGTGTTGTTGCCTTTTGCCCTCGTCATTAACTGTTGAACTAGGCCATGCCTGATCTAATAGTTTATTAGATATTACAAAAAATGTTGGTCTTTCAATATAAAACGGTTTCAAAATATTTAGATTTTCACGTCGTTTGTTTCAGGCATTTATTAGGGCAGCAAAGGGGTCCTAGCGCAAATAGCATTGAGCTAATGACGGGCGCCTTCATCCATCTTCCTCCGCTTATCCGGCGTCGGGGGCAGCAGCTTAAGCAGAGATCCAGACTTCCCTCTCCCCAGCCACTTGGACCAGCTCATCGGGAGTACTCCCAATGCATTCTCAGGCCAGCCGAGAAACATAGTTCCTACAGAGGGTCCTGGGTCTTTCATTGGCCTAATACCTTGAAACACCACAGCGTTCAAGCCATTTATCGTGTATAAATGTGTCCCCACAGTGGCAGGACTCGGACTGTATAGTGTCTGGACCACTGTATTTTTAATCATAGTTCAACCAAGTGAAAATTTATTCTGACACAAGGGGGACATAATAGGTCAATGAATGCTAACCTTTTTTTCTCTCGTTTTTTTGAAATGAAAGTCAGTCAGGTAGTAGTAGTACAGTCAATGTGATATTTAACAACATATGACGGTACATTTCAGTCCAAATTGTTCATGTAAATCAAAACATGGAAGATTTCACATTCAAACTTAGACGGGGTACAACAAGATACAATAAATCTTCAGCTAAAGCACAGAAAAGGTAAACATCTTTATTACACAGCAAATAGAAGTTTGGATACAACCCAAAAAATTACAAATTGCACAATAAGTTAGTACAACTCCATCCATCCATCCATCCATCCATCTTCTTCCGCTTATCCGGGGTCGGGTCGCGGGGGCAGCAGCTTAAGCAAGGACACCCAGACTTCCCTCTCCCCAGCCACTTGTTCCAGCTCCTCAGGAAGAATCCCAAGGCGCTCCCAGGCCAGCCAAGAAACATAGTCTCTCCAGCGTGTCCTGGGCCTTCCCCTGGGCCTCCTCCCGGTGGGACGTGCCTGAAACACCTCACCAGGGAGGCGTCCAGGAGGCATCCTGACCAGATGCCCAAGCCACCTCAACTGACTCCTCTCGATGTGGAGGACCAGCGGCTCTACTCTGAGCCCCCTCCGGATGACTGAGCTTCTCACCCCATCTCTAAGGGAAAGCCCAGACACCCTATGGAGGAAACTCATTTCAGCCGCTTGTATCCGTGGTCTCGTTCTTTCGGTCACCACCCAGAGTTTGTGACCATAGATGAGGGTAGGAACGTAGATCGCCCGGTAAATCGAGAGCTTCGCCTTTCGGCTCAGCTCTCTCTTCACCACGACAGACCGGTACAGCGCCCTCATAACTGCAGATGCCCTACCAATCCGTCTATCGATCTCCCGCTCCATTTTCCCTTATTCATGAACAAGACCCCCAGATACTTAAACTCCTCCACTTGGGGAAGGACCTCATCCCCGACCCGGAGAAGACACCCCACCCTTTTCCGGCTCAAGAGCATGGCCTCGGATTTGGAGGTGCTGATTCTCATCCCTGCCGCTTCACACTCGGCTGCGAACCGCTCCGGTGAAAGCTGTAGATCATGTTCCGATGAAGCCAACAGGACCACGTCATCTGCAAAAAGCAGAGACCCGATCCTGAGGCCACCAAAACGTATCCCCTCAACACCTTGGCTGCGCCTAGAAATCCTGTCCATGAAAGTTTTGAACAGGATCGGTGACAAAGGGCAACCTTGGTGGAGTCCAACTCTCACCAGAAACAAGCCTGACTTATTGCTGGCAATGCGAACCAAACTCTGGCACCGGTCGTAAAGGGACCTAACAGCCCGTATCAAGGGGCCCGGTACCCCATACTCCCGGAGCACCCCCCACAGGGCCCCCCGAGGGACACGGTCGAACGCCTTCTCCAAGTCTACAAAACTCATGTAGACCGGTTGGGCGAACTCCCACGCACCCTCCAGGACCCTGCTGAGGATGTAGAGCTGTTCCAGTGTTCCACGGCCAGGACGAAAACCGCATTGTTCCTCCTGGATCCGAGGTTCGACTATCCGTCTGACCCTCCTCTACTGAACCCCAGAATAGACCTTACCAGGGAGGCTCAGAAGTGTGATCCCCCTGTAGTTGGAACACACTCTGTGGTCGCCCTTTTTAAACAGGGGGACCACCACCCCGGTCTGCCAATCCAAGGGAACTCCCCCCGATGTCGACGCAATATTGCAGAGCCGCGTTAACCAACACAGCCCCACAACATCCAGGGCCTTGAGGAACTCCGGCCGAATCTTATCCATCCCCGGAGCCTTGCCACCGAGGAGCTTTTTAACGACCTCGGTGACCTCAGCACCAGAGATTGGAGAGCCCGACCCAAAGTCCCCAAACCCTGCTTCCAGATTGGAAGGCACGCTGGTGGGATTTAGGAGGTCTTCAAAGTATTCCATCCACCGAACCAAAACGTCTCGCCTCCGCAACCATCCGAGCCGCACTCCGCTTGGCCTGCCGGTACCCATCAGCTGCTTCAGGGGTCCCACAAGCCAAAAAGGCCCGATAGGACTCCTTGTTCAGCCTGACAGCATCCCTTACCGCTTTCCTTTTTGATAAAGCTTATAGTTAGAGTGGCTAAGGTCATCCTGAGCTATCTCTGTAGTTATGCTGCTATAGGCTTAGACTGCTGGAGGACTGACTTACCAATTTTCTTCACTCTGCTACTTCCTTTTCTCCTACAACTCTCCAGTTGTATTACAGTACATTCTGTTATTTCGACTGTTAACTTTGTTTTCTCTGTGTTTTTCTCTCCATAGAAGATATACCTGGTCTGGTATCCTGCTTGGCTGCAATGCCCTGTTGGATGGGGGGCATCGACTGGGATGATCCTCCCAGTAACTGAACATCCACTGTGTCCTGTTATCAACTTTTTGCTTTCTGTAACATAGAAAGTTCTCTTATATCAGATCCTCTGTTCCTTCTGTGTTTCTGCTCTGTCTTCTCAAACCCCCAGACGGTCGTGGCAGATGGCCGCTCCTACTGAGCCTGGTTCTGTTGGAGGTTTCTTCCTGTTAAAGGGGAGTTTTTCCTCTCCGCCGTCGCTACATGCTTGCTCAGTATGAGGGATTGCTGAAGGATTGCTGTGGTTGGAAAGTCTGCATCAACGGGGCCCAACCTCACGCCAATGACTGACGCAATCTGCTGGGATTCCTTAAATAGGAAACTTTTTAACTGATTGGAATGTTTGTATAAATGTATTGAAATGACTTCTTGTTAAATGCCTTGAGATGACATCTGGTGTGAATTGGCGCTACATAAATAAACTGAATTGAACTGAATTGAATTGGTGTCCACCAGCGGGTTCGGGGGTTGTTATATATGGTCATTATTGGGCTATATATCCAATTTTGATGTTTAAAAAACAGTGATATTACTATTGAAAAGAAACTACAGAGGGAAAAGAATAGCAGGTTTGTTATGTTTAAGAATGGAAATACATTTTTTTCAAATGAAAAAAAGTTTCTTGATCCTACAATACATCCACGTCTTACTAGACCGTGTGCTGTTTTTATTGTATGCACCATTAACATCTGTCACCTGGGGCCATCCGCTGACCTCTGGCAGTTACAACAAGACCAAGTTCAAATAAACTTGGATCATTTTGTTCACCATCAAGAAGCAGACTTAATTTCATAAAGTCTGTCTTACATCTACACAACACAGATTTTGAATATGCAATTATCAGCAACGCTATGGGCCCAAAGTTAAAAATGGCCCCAGCAGATAAGTTGAACTGGCCATTCACACATTTAAAGAGATTAACAATATCGGAAAATAATTATTGTCAATGCATTAAGTTGTTAGTAAGTGTTTTAAATTAAGGTGTGACAAACAGTTTCGGCTTTTAAGTAGATGCTAAACTCCCACAATATCATCCCTCCAACTGAAGTATTCGGAAGAGTTGACGCTGGTTCTCCCTCTGCGCTTCACTTTGTTGTGGAATAGTGATCAACTCCAACCTACAAACACAAAAACACAACTGGATGTCAGACATATGTTAAGCACATATGTTATACGCAAGCAGGAAGTCAGATCATATTTGTTGGGAAACCTTTTAATTACATTGGTATGCTCTCAGTTGTCCAGGGATGATCTGTTAGGAGAGACTTTCAAATTGTCCACTGAGCTGGGCTGGTTGAGTTTACAAACCCAGTCCAGTCGACAAAGTTAGAAAATCTATATTACAGTAAACTTATGAAACAATTATTGTGTACTATGAATTTATCCATGTACACAATTCATCTTGGTCTAGTGCCTTTTTTTGTGCATTTGTTTACATGCCTGATTGCAAATTATATTCTGCATTTGCGACAATGAAATTCATCAATGCTGTGTCCGATTACTGATCTCAATTCAATTCAGTTTATTTATATAGCGCCAATTCACAAGAGATGTCATCTCAAGGCACTTAACAAGAAGTTATTTCAATACATTTATACAAACATTCCAATCAGTTAAAAAGTTTCCTATTTAAGGAATCCCAGCAGATTGCGTCAGTCATTGGCGTGAGGTTGGGCAGATTTCCAACCACAGCAATCCTTCAGCAATCCCTCATACTGAGCAAGCATGTAGCGACAGTGGAGAGGAAAAACTCCCCTTTAACAGGAAGAAACCTCCAACAGAACCAGGCTCAGTAGGAGCGGCCATCTGCCACGACCGTCTGGGGGTTTGAGAAGACAGAGCAGAACACAGAAGGAACAGAAGATCTGGTATAAGAGTAATTTCTATGTTAAAGAAAGTAAAAAGTTGATAACAGGACACAGCGGATGTTCATTTACTGAGAGGATCATCCCAGTCGATGCCCCCCGTCCAACAGGGCATTGCAGCCAAGCAGGATACCAGACCAGGTTTATCTTCTATGGGGAGAAAAACACTGAGAGAAAACAAAGTTAACAGTCGAAATAACAGAATGTACTGTAATACAACTGGAGAGTCGTAGGAGAAAAGAAAGTAGCAGAGTGAAGAAAATTGGTAAGTCTGTCCTCCAGCAGTCTAAGCCTATAGCAGCATAACTACAGAGATAGCTCAGGATGACCTTAGCCACTCTAACTATAAGCTTTATCAAAAAGGAAAGCGGTAAGGGATGCTGTCAGGCTGAACAAGGAGTCCTTCATTCATGCATTGATAACATAAGGTAATCAGAACCAATTGCAGTACTTTTTAAATGAAAGGCCTGTGGCCCCACCAGTTAGGAAACGCATGTATAATTACCACATTACAACAGTAAAAAGGAAGGGCTCAGCATCAATGTTTTTTTCTCCTTTACTCCCAGGCCCTCCCTGCCCTCTGATTTTTTGGGTTACAGACACACAGACACACACACACACACACAATAATGACCTTTGTGGTTGTAATGCAGGTGGCAGGCATTTACCCATGCTTTACATCGTCATCAGGTGCATTTAAAAAAAAATCTAAAATTATTGTGACTATTTAGAGTAACTACAATTCTAATGCAGTACTCTTATATCATGACTCAAAAATAATGGTCTTAATGGAGCTGTTGAGTTGAGGATCTCTAACCGGGCTAGTGTGCTGGCAAAGTGTGACATTTTCATAAGAAAATACAAAGTAACATTCATATTAACATTCACAACTATGTGATTTTTACCAAGCGTCAAGAATGTAACAAAGCTCTGAGGAAAAGATTTGAGTGCCCTTACCCGAGCGGCATGCACCAAAGTGGATACAACCGAGGACAATCTCTTAAGATGGGAAAGCCACAACTTCACACTTCTCCACACAGGCATGACAAATCTGAGTCAAGGCTCATAACAGCGCAAGATCAGTCCTGCAACGTGGTCACGGGGAGTCTTTGTGAACTTGACGTGAGGCGGTGTAGAAGTTTCTTTTCAACGTAGGCGGATAGACCTATCCTGTAAACAAAACAAAAAACCAAAACAAAATAAAGACAACAAATTTAAACAGTGCTGTATCTCTAGATAATACTTTTCATTAATACAAACAGACTCGGGCTATCTTTGAGAAATTATCCCTGCCTTAGTAAGTTATTAGTAAGGAGCCCTCCGCCCTCACACCAAGTTCCAGTTATAACCCTTGTCTGGCAAGTTGTCCATTTTACATCACTTGTATAAAACAGTAAACATTTAGGCGGCTTATAGACAAATTCATTTTGTGTGATGCACTATCTTGCGGCACCGCCATGATTGAGGTGGCCAGACCCAATTACCTCACATCTGCCGACATGGACAGCGGCAGGAATATCTGTACTGACAACTTTAGACAGGGTCTACAGTTGTTATTATCTGGATTATGTTGAAATCTAAGTTATTCTGTTATTCATATCAGTTAGAGTTCTGTGATATAATGTTAACTGATTTATCTGACAGAAACCGCTTTTAAGAACCGAATATCCACACTGGAATACAAATCACAAGTCTTGTTAAGTTATCCAAAGTTGGTAAAGATAGATAAGATATAGATAAGAATCAATGTTTTGCAAAGGCTTCACATTTTCTCTCTAACCGGATATGAGACAGAATTTAGGTAATATTAGTTTATGATGCAGGACACCATGTACATGATTCGTTTGTCTTCCTGACTGAATTCGTTTTATTTTCTGATCACAACGTTGCTCTGATGAGCGTAAATACCGTTACATTTCACCACAATGCCAAAATTAGTAATTGACTCTCAACTGTTTGGGGTGTGAAGCTTCAATGCGGAATTAGACGCTTATAAAAAAGTAAATAAATAAAGTGTAATCTTAAATTCTATTGAATAGGCCTGTTTTCTTTAAATATCGCATGAGAGCTGGCCATGCTGATGGTTTTACTGAGGAAAAAGAAAGTACACCCTCTATTGATAGTGTTGTGTACCCCTAAAGCTTTGACTTCTTCTAACAATGTCATTCTCTCTGAGCTGTATGCTTCACACTCTAGCAGTACATGTTCTACTGTTTCTATCTTGTCACAGTAATTGCAGAGTCCTGTTGGCAGTATCCCTATACGATTGAGATTGTGATTGGGACATGTATGGCCAACTCTTAATCTTGTGATCACTGTCTCTCCCCTTTGTTTCCAACCACCCTGCACCTGCCGGATCAGTCTCATCCATACCTTATATATGCAAAATTGCAAGTTAAAGTAAAATCAACCTTACCTAAATCCAAGATAATTGGTTGAGGACTACCAACACCTTGTCTACCAAAAAAAGCACATTAAAATTGTCTTAATAACAAAAAATTCAAAATTTCATTTCCAGTCCTCCATCCAGACTTCTATTGACCAATGTGGACAATGTCAGTTTTCCTCCTTAAATCTCATAATCGGCCACAATAAAGACCAAAATAGTTCAGAAAGAAAATGTTTTTATACGACAATAAAATAAAAGTATTTACGATAAAAAATACATTTACACTAAATAATCAAAGGAAATTTTATTTTGACAAATAACCCATCTGTGGAAGGAATGTACATTCCTTTGCAGTTTCTTTAAAAAATAAATTAGCCTTACCAAATACCTGGTTGCAGTTAAAACAGCTACATAATTTCCAAACAAAAAAGCCCCAAATCTGAGGTATGAATCTACTGCTTTCCTTCAACACAATAAAAAAAAAAAGAAAGATATTTTTTAATCTAAAATACTAAAATGATGAAAACTCTGGGAATGTTTGCCTCGCCAGCTGAAGAGCCTCCAAACAGGTGTCCATTCCAAAGCAGTCACTTTCCCTCAGTGGGTCAATTCGTTCTTGAAGGAGCGCATGAACCTGTCTCCCAATGTTTTCTGGTGTGTCAGGAACTGTCACAGTCTCTTCGGTGTCCAATGGGGTTGGTCCTTCCTAGTCAACTCCATAACAGAATTAAACTATTTAAAAGCCACAATAACAGTTCTGAACAGATCCTCTAACCTTCCCTCAGATCCTTTTCCTTTCTCCATATCACTGTCCCATCCACCCACTTTATTGTTCGTTAATTTGAGAGAGGAACTTCACCTTTGTGAACCCAACTGGTGAATTTGACAGAAATAGAAAAAGAAATGGAATGAAAAATACTCTGAAAACGCCCCAAAACTATACATGATAAAATTAAATGAAACCAAAAGTTGGTGCCTGAAGAATTCCTGACTCCATGTACTGAACAAAGTCCTCAAATGTTGGATGAATAGGCAGCCTCAAAACAATGCTGCACGTGTTGCTTCTGGGTAGCGCCGCCGGGTACCGTTTTCATGAGGGTCATGGAGAAATTCAATCTGAGGCCTCTGGGGGAAGCCCAGTGGAGGGATTTGGTCCACTCCCGAGGCAAAAATAAACATTTGTTCCAGGCTGACTGATCGTGAACCATCTGAAGGAAAAAACAACAATGTACCTTTTGATTTTTTTTAGAATATATGTATGTTACCAAGTAATTATATGCATACCAACTTACCACCAACATCAATGAGCCAGTCCCTCCAAAACATAAGAGTAAGATTTTCATTTCTTCTAGCGTTGCTCCCAGGTGGGGAGAGGACGGTCTCAAAAAGAGTCATCATGCTCTGTGTGGTTAGCTGGTTGTTTCCGGAAATGAATATGGGCCGAATGACATCAGGATTGCCTCCGCTACCTTGAGACAGTCAAATCCCTCAATTAGCCTGTCAGAAGAGAATACAGACAAAAAATTTCCAACCCCTAGCAAATTTGGACTTAAAAGTTACATTTATTTACTGGCACTATTTCTTCAAACCTCTCAGAAATTTTCCAGGGGTGCGTGTGTGTGTGTGTAATGTGTATACATGTATATGTAATAGCCACAATTAGTAACCTATAACGCTTCTATTGCACATTGTCTACTGAAAATTATTACCCCATTCTCTATATACATTATTGTGTACACACATTAATTCATAAACATACATAAATAAAAACATAAAACAGTTCAATTATTGTTTTGACAGTGCGGACCCCTCTTGACATATCTACTATATTCGGTACATAAGGTGTAACTTACTGGTCCAGTGCAGCTTTAGTGCGCCCCTCAACATATGACTTTGCTGCTTCCTCAATGAGACCCTGCCTGCTCTCCATGTCTGGGAGATCCCTTGCACAGCCCAGGGAATGCAGTGCTGCCGAAGCTTCCTCAACGGCGCGCTGGGCCTCCTCCAGGTTTTCTGCAGCTTTAATCTGCGTCAATGACAACCATGATATAAATCACATATGTTGACAAACAAAAAGAGTATATAAATACTTGTGCTACCCACTTTGTCCAGGTGCTGGCGCAGTTCCCAGTCGCCAAACCTCCTCCACTGATACTGGGCCTGTTTGTTGCCGACACAGCAAGGCATACAGCCTTGAAAACAAAAAAGAGGGCCGTACTCCTCCTTGGAGAAGGGCCAGGGACAGCATTTGTCCAATGACTGTATAGTCCCCAAACTCCAGACCTGCAACACAAGGAGAAGGTAATTTACAAGAAGCTCCAGTTCTAGGAGATATGTTGTCAGAAGAAATTAAACACTTTACATTGGTGTCTGTGTTATGTTTGGACTTTACATTTAAACAGTTAATGTGTTACATAAATACGTACCTCGGGGTACTAGTGAAAGATTTTTACTGCCCTCTGGCCCCTCAAAGTAGCGGCTATCTCTTAGTGCTGCTGTGAGAAGTCTCAGGTATTCCCGGCTGGGACCACCATCGTCTACGGCCCCCTCACTCTGTCCCTCGTCATCAACAAAAGTGATCATTAGCTGATGACAGGGGTTGAAGTGAGTGTGTCTAAATGCTCTGAAAGATCCTTCAAGCAGGAACTCTCTGCACACATTTAAACAATTGTGGATGGGGGTTGAAGCTCTCAAAACATTTTGTTGTAGCTCTTCAAGGACAGTCTTCAAATCTGGAGACCTTCAAAAACAAATCACATTCGTGTTTTTTGGAGGTGTGGGGATTATACAACACGACATGGTTCATCATGGCAGCAGCATTAGATTAAAAAAAAACAACCTTTGAATTGGGTAAGAAGAAATTAAACAATGTCACACATATTTATATTGGACAAAAATACAAATGTATATAAAACTCACCTGCTTGTCCCTTCATTTTCTCTGTTCTCACACAGTTCAACTGCCTCGACCATCACATGCGCCTCGGCGTGTCTCTGAGCACTATAGGGTACCAGATATTAATAGTAACTATAAGGATGATGATAACATAAAAAAACCTGCCAGAGATACAATACTCAGAGAACCTATATATTTATGTTATTTAACTTACTTTAGAACACTCTCAGGTATCCCAACAGCTCCTACCTCAAGTACAGGGTTCTGCTGCTGTACCTCACATTGAGTACAAGCAGCACAAAGTAACATAAACAATATTAAAATCCATAAAAAAGAAGGAATAAGACATACAGTGATTGAAGAAATCATGGGTTTGAGTTTGAACAACTTACTTTATCACACCTGCAGCTGCTCCAACCTCATCCTCTATAACAATGGTTCACTGCCTGCAAAGAATATAGATTTTCATAAAAGTCTTTTGCCCTTGTTTTTGTTACAAACATATACACAATAAACACTTACTGTTGCACAGGTGCCACCTGCTGCTGAGAAGAGACAAATAAATTGGAATTAAAGAATTCCAACTTGGATTACAGGAACAGTACTGGCTTTTGGAATGGTTGAATACATTAACTGACCTGTAAAGACCATTGTATAGCCACAGCCAGGTCTTCATCCATGTCATCTCTGAGAAAAAACAAACAGCATGGGCTATTTTGAAGTAACACAATTTCATAAATGTTTTTTTTTTTTTTTTGCTTTTCTAGATAATGATATGAACACGAAACATACTCATCATTCCTTAAATCTTCTTTTTCTGTACTGTAGAAAGGCATAAATAAACGCAAAATAAAATGATTCAGTTTCAATTAAAATGTTGTTTTTCAAATGAGAAATGCATCATTAGCAGATAAATACCATAACCAGTTATCAGTTATCTCCTAATATCTAATATAATGCTATTTATTTTTGCAAAGCTAATAATCTTTCTTACCATGTCAGCCAAGTCACAAAGTGGGATTAAGGATTGGCAGGTAAGGCACTTCTCCATCACTTTTGGGGCCTAAGCTCCTTTTGCATAAAAAACAAACAAATAAAAAAAAATTAGTTTAATGTCCATACAATATAAAGGCACACACACCGATTGAAAAGGTTGAAACCTGCTTCATCAACTGACGGAGGAGTCAACATAAGGCTGCGTTGAAGGGGGATGATGTACAGGGGAGCCCTTGTAGAAGCTGAGCGTACAAAGCTCAGGCTGTATCCCTCTGGTGGGATTGGCAACACCTTTCCCCTGCTGCCACGGGCAAGGACAAACCCACCAGCATCTCTAAGAGGTGGGAAGGCAGAGAGGAGATGCTCCCTAAAATATGAATGATCTTCTTCATTGTGTGGGAACCACACAGTCTTTCGTCCCAATCCACAAGATGAATAGTAGCGAGCCTCCTCCACTGTGGGCATACAACTCCATTGAGGCTCAGGCAAACAAATGAAACTATGTGACCATGGGGTCTTCCTTTTTCTAACCCCCGCGCCTGCTCCTTCTTGATGAGGCCGAAAAATCCTTGACAAGTGTAACTGAACATTGTCAGGCCGGGGCTAAAAAACAGTGTTGCGAGGTGGAACAGCTTGGAAGTGGAAAGTTGGAGCAGGTGGGTTGTGGCTGGGTGGACCTGGTGGGATGTGAAAAGGTGAAGCAGGCAGGATGTGTCTTGGTGGTGCAGGCAGCTGCCATGACCCAGACGGCATTCGGGGTGCAACAGTTTGAAACGCTGGGGTAGGAGGCTCAACAACAGCAGGGAGAGGATTGACTGCACTTCTTGTTGCTGCCAGCCTGGACTGTGGTGGACCAGATGGTGGTGGACGTTGCTCCATCCTGTTCAGCTGGAGAGCTGTAGTACGCTGCATTTGCTGCAGCAATTCTTGCATTTCTTCAGAACTATTAAGAGGAGAGATGTTGATTAACACTAGTATTGTCTTCACATTTACTACGCACCTTTTGTCCTCCTGGGTCAATTTGACCCGGTCTGTATGACTGCTTATAGAGCAGGAGGTACAAAATGACAAATTTCAAATATTTTTAGTGAACTTGTTTCCGATACATTGAAATGTATTTTTACACTACTTTTGGTAACTTATGGTATAATAAACCTCTCTGACTTAAATATATATATATAGATACATTTTGAGTAAAAAAAAAAAGAGAAAATTTGAATTATTTCAGCTATAGTTATGGTCAGAGGCACAAATGTTGATAAGATATTACAGACAAGTGTACATCTAAGTTTAGCCAGAATATTGTTTTGAAACCATTTCAAATTTTTAAATTGCAACAAATAGTCACACCTGTTGTCCAAATTGACCCAGTGTTATTTGACTGTTTTATAAAGCCTGAAATATAAAATTATTACAAACTTTTGTGTTAGAGCCTTCCAGTCAACTTGTTTTAAATACATAACAACAATTTAACCAAAATAAATTGTCATGTATGGAATAATAAAACTGACTGACATAAAAATATACCTCATTAAGGAGTAAAACAAATAGATGGATTTTTAATGAATTTCACCATAGTTGTGATCATAAGAATTTAGGTTGCTGCATTATGACAGACCGCTATATGCCAAGGAAAATGTAAGGACATTGTTTTGAAACATTTTTTTTCCAAAAGAGTCCAAATTTATTTTATTGCATACTGTGTAACCATCAATGTAATTTTTAGACAATTATATGGATAAAAACGGGTCAAACTGACCCAACGACAACAGGAGGGTTAAATTGCCAAGTACATCCTTAAAGTCTGTCAACAATTTGTAAACAGTATATAGGTTACTCACACTTGTCTTTGGCTTTCTCGATACATTCTGACAATCTGTCACAAAAAAGAAAAACCTGGCTTAGCAACAAGTACCATCTTTCCACACTTGCCATATTGAGACAATGAGAACATGATCCATAGGTTGGTGCAAGCCAAGGTAATAAGTGATTGTACATGGGACACTATCTCAGTGTAATTTTTTCAGTGATGCTGTTATCCTGTTTTCAGCATGTCAAAAATTAACCATCTTGGGATATACAACAAGTCTGAAGTTGGTTTCCAATTCTAGCTTCCGATTCAGGAAATGGCTAAAGGGCTATTACACCAAATTTTTCTCTACTCTGAGGGTCTTTTATCTGCTCTAGTTTAAAACCTACAGTACTTAGACATTTCAGACATGGATTATATTATTCTACATTACCAGAAGAATAATTAAAACCAACTCTGGGATTTGTGAAACCTTTCTGTGATTTGTGAAACTTCAATAAAGGCCGATTTCAGCTCTTTTTCTGCCTCTGGATCACATTATTTTAGCTGTAGCTAGAAAAATACAACACTCAATTAATGTGATATTTTTGAATGAGCCATTTCCAAATCCTGAACCACAAGCTATCACTTCAGCGTGAGGAAATGCTGCAGCAGCAAACTTCATTGTCTATCATATGTTTTGTGTTTTATGTATCATTTCTGTTTTTATTTTTTATCTCTCTAATGTTGTATTCATGCTTTTCATTGTTTAATTATATATATTTTTGTCTTCATCAAAAAATAACGTAAAGCACCTTGAATTGCCCTGCTGCTGATTGTGTGCTATACCACTAAATTTCTGTTGCCTTGCAGCATTTGCATGTATTCTGCGACCATGATTGGCACACAATAGGAAAAAGTATGTGCATCTGCATCAAGTAGCCAAGGGTATGAATTATAATCTGTCTTCAGATTCATATTAGTGTAGGATAATATAATCCATGTCTAAAATGTCTGAGTGTTGTATTTCTCTAGCTACAGTTAAAATGGTTTTGTCCAGAGGCAGAAAAAGAGCTGAAATCTGACTATATTGAAGTTTCACAAATCAGAGTTGGTTTTAATTATTCTTCTGGTAATGCGGAATAATATAATCCAGGTCTGAAATGTCTGAGTGTTGTATTTTTCTAGCTACAGCCAAAATAATGTGGTCCAGAGGCAGAAAAAGTGCTGAAATCTGCCTTTATTGAAGTTTCACAAATCACAGAAAAGTTTCACAAATCCCAAAGTTGGTTTTAATTATTCTTCTGCTAATGTGTAACATTTTTGTCCAGGTCTGAAGTGTCTAAGTACTGTAGATTTTAAACTAGAGCAGATTAAACACCATCAGAGTAGAGACAAATTTGGTGTAATAGCCCTTTAGCCATTTCCCGAATCGGAAGCTAGAAACGGAAACCAACTTCAGCCTCGTGGATATACATATAGGCTATTTAATATTAAGCAGTAAGAGTGAAGTTACTGCAGGCTAATATAATTGTAATTTTTTTGGGTCCGTGAATGCATCAATATATGTCAAGAAATGCCACTTATATAGATATAAAATAACAGAACATCGATCGCCTCTTTTGCGAGAGTAAAATAGCCAAACTAAAAAAATATATAAATGAAATATATAAATGAACGCAGAATATCGCACAGAGTATTACAAATATAGCTATTGTCCCAACACTTTACCAGCTCAAGAGTCCTGTCAATGTAAATTCATGCATTCATATTGTTTTCTTTACAAATTACCAAAAGATGTTTGTAAAATAAAAATCTTAATGAGTTACAACAATACTATAACTTACTTGCTAAAGCAACATATATTTAAGACCTTTTATTACACTGGCATAGCTTTATTAAATCAGGTAAAGATGTTAAAACACAACCCAAAACAATACATAATTTCATTTTTTTTCTTTTAACGTGTCCTGTTTTATGGAACCCAAAAATGACTGAAGTATAAATAAATAAATAAATGAATAAATACAGGAATATATACATAAATACATTCATTTTGGACAATAAAAATTAAATGTTTACATTGATATGTTAAATATTACTCTGAAATTAAATAAATATACTTTATTTAGGTTATTCATCTATATCTACATTTCTTAATTTATTTATCTATTTATTACATGTATTCATTTATGTATTTCTACATTTCTATATTTATTTATTTATTTATTTATTTATGTATTTCTACATTTCTTCATTTAATTATTTATGTATTTCTACATTTCTTCATTTATTTATTTATTTATGTATTTCTACATGTATTTATTTATTTATTTATTTATTTATTTCTATGTTGCCGTATGCTAATTAGGCGGGCGGTGCTGAGCTCAATCTAGAGCAGGATTGGTTAGGATGGCGAACTCTAGTCTCGATAATTACTGCCTCACATTACGGAACTCTGTTCTGTTAGCTAGCTTGAGATCCTCTCCGTGCACTTTTGTGTTGTATTTAGATGGCAGTTTCGAATGCAAGTTTTTTAGGAGCCATTGCTCATCAATTAAGAGCATGTGTGTGTATTTCTATAATATACATACTTTTGCAAAGTAGTGATGGACTTAATCACTGTCAGTTTAATTCTCAAGATCAGTCATGTGATGTGATCTCAAAGGTTTTTTTTTTTAATCGTTTTGTTTTCATTGTCATGTTGATGTCATGCTGACTGTGTCATCATTATCAGAGTCCATGATCTATTAACTCCACTGGATGAAAACACTCTGGAAGACACAGTGTCACAAATTCTGCAGCACCATCCCAACTGTGGATATAAGATGATGCTTGGGCA
The DNA here is from genome assembly GCA_963556495.2 of Valencia hispanica. Taxonomy (NCBI): domain Eukaryota; kingdom Metazoa; phylum Chordata; class Actinopteri; order Cyprinodontiformes; family Valenciidae; genus Valencia; species Valencia hispanica. Next base: position 39,349,393 of record OY747720.1, on the reverse strand, counting down.
CCTGAACGCACAGGGCATCTGCATACAAATTAAGTATTGCATAATCCCGGCATAAATTTGGTTCTACTTGTGATTAGAAAACATGACTTGAAATGTATCCTTTTCTTTTTTTTTGGCTTAACAGGGCAGCGTGTCCAGGAATCCATGCACCATGTGGTTCATAATGGAGTTCTAGTACGGACTCTCCAGCTGAACCCACAAAGGCGCAGGAAGTACTTTGTACCCGGGCCAAACAGTTTGTGGCACATAGATGGCAACCACAAACTGATAAGGTATCTTAAAAATCTAACTATTTTTAAGACACTTCATCTACCAACTCGTAGTATTGTGAATAAACTTGAAGCAGGACAACTCAACTTGTTTAGTTTTTTTAAGACAGTTACGCATACAACCTATAGACATTGTGGAAATTATATTTATTTTTCCATCTTCCATTAGTGTCTGAAAAGCACTGGAACTCTTATGTTGTTGAGACAGCATGGATTTTAATTATATGTCAGTGATCCTTTCTATCTCCATTTCAGAGCACTGAAATACTGAAACTTCAAGACAAACAACAAATGACACACAAACACAAGCAGACAAACAGAAATATAAATAACCATTTGTGGCATTGCTCTTAATGTGTATTTATATATATGTATTTCAGATGGCGTATTGTCGTGCATGGTGGTATTGACTGTCATGTTTTAAGGTTAAGGGAGGACCCAAATGCAGCAAAATCCAAAAAGATGATTTAATAAAAACACAAGGAAGGGGAACTTACAAAACTCAGGAGGATCAAAAGGCAGCAAACGGGGAAAACAGGAACCAGAGAGGGAAGAATGACGGACGAACCAGCGAGTTGTGACTGAAAGAGGACCGTATTTATACTGAGGGAGGAGAGTGAAGAGTGAAGCAGAGAAGGAGCAGGACCAATTAAGGGAAGCGGTTGCAGCTGAGAGGGAGTGAGCAGGTGGAAGTGATTAGCTGGGACAGGAGGTGACTGGCTAGGAGACAGAAGACTCTAAAGAAACTAAAAGGATACTTAAGAAACTAAGAGAACTCTAAGCGAAACGTAAGGACACACTGGAGAACAGAAGGAGGAATAAAATATAACCACTGGGACTAATGAAGGATAAGTATGAACTTGGGGAAAAGAGATTAACACAAACAACTGCAACCCAACACAAGACCACCAGAGGGAGACAAAGAACAACTAAAACATAATAGAACTAAATAAGGAAAATTAACAAAACACAAACACCCTGGAACCATGACATTGACGGCTTTAGTCGTCTCATTGTGTACTTGAGTGCCGCTACCAACAACCGTGCAGCAACAGAGCTGAATCACTTTCTGGGAGCTGTTGAAGTGTACGGCATTCCATCTCGGGTGAGATCAGATAAAGGTGGTGAAAATGTTGATGTTGCACACTTCATGGTAGCCAACAAAGGATTGAACAGGAATTCACATATTGCTGGCAGGAGTGTCCATAATCAAAAGTAAGATGAAAATGTTACAATGTTATTGATAAATTACTTTCTTGGGCATACATTTAGAATTATCTTAACTGATCTTATCAATTCAGTTAACCTCCTGACCCGGTATGAACCAACCAGACCCCTCAGGTCATCTGGATCCGGTCTTTTATCAGTTCCCAGAGTCAGAACCAGACATGGAGAAGCTGCATTCAGCTTCTATGCTCCACATGTCTGGAACAACCTCCCAGAAAGCCTCAGATCAGCTGAAACACTCAGTTAATTTCAATCCAGGTTAAAGACCCACCTGTTCTCTGCTGCTTTTGAATAGGTTTTTATTCTAATGTTCAAATCTGCACGGCTTCCTTTAAAGCTAGAATTACTCTTCTGTTTGTTTTTTTCTTCTAAATTTTTGTTTTTAATTTTAAATTATGCTTTTTATTCTTTTACTTTTTAATGTTTTTTCTGCACACCACTGTAATGCTTTTAATGTATTATGTAAAGCACTTTGAATTGTTTTGTAACATGAATTGTGCTATACAAATAAACTTGCCTTGCTGTAACAAATATTCAATTCAGTTATTGTTATTTGCAATTCACTGGACTACAGAGGACCATTTACAAGTCTGTCCCATTACAACACTCCTGTGCCCAAATTTACACAAAAAATAATAGCTATTGTTTATCATACTTATCATGAAAGAGTTCTTCAGTCATATAACACCATTGAAATTTATGATGGTACGCAAATGGAGAGTAGAAATTATAGCTTATACTTTTAGTCCAGTCTGTTACCAATCTGTAAATTCTGTGAATAATTCCAGTTTTTTTTTTATTTGAACTAAAACAAAAACATGAAAAAAATATCATCTTCCTTTTCTTCCATAATATCCAATATTTTGTCTGGCTCTCATTCACTTTTACACTAAGGTTTATCTTATGGAAATAGTGTACAGCCTGTGTTAAAAACTGTACATGTCCTAATTAGAAATTTTCACAGAATGACACAGAATATTTATTTTACTTTTTTTCTATCAGAATAGAGAGGCTCTGGAGAGATGTTTATGTGGGAGTGCTTGATCTCTTCTACACCCTCTTCACCAACCTTGAGAGAGAAGGTCTTCTGAACCCTGACTCTGAACTCCATCTCTATGCTCTACGCTGGAGCTTTCTGCCACACATTCAGAAGCACCTCAACTTTTTCCAACGCGGTTGGAACTGCCATCGGCTGCGAACTGAAGGAAATCAGACTCCACTTCAGCTGTGGTCTGGCTATGAGCGTGAAGCACCACACGACCCCATGCAGGTTTGAATAGTGATCATCCTTCATATGGTGTATACATGCTAACCATCTAATTTAATGTAAGTCATAGTTAGTTTGAAACAAAAGTAAATGAAGAACTACAAACACGCATTAAGAGATGACCACAACTTTATCTCCAATTCTGGCAAAAAAACAAAACCTTTTAACCTATCCTTCGACCAATCTCCTGTTATTGCAGGTAGACACTGAGTATCGTGTTGACTGGACTGCACCATGTGGTCATCGACAACCTGATGTTGTGGTCCCTGAAGTTCAGCTGCAGCGCTCCCTGTCAGAGGAAGAAATACACAGTCTGCCACAGCCCGATGGTCTTCTGTGCAATGCATTAGATGTGTATATACAAACTGTGAACTTATTATCTGAAATGATACAGTAAAATTGTAAATCACATGAAGAAGTAAAAGCTAAATGAAGAAGCGACTCAAAGTAAGTTTCTTCTTTACAAGCTCTATTACCAGTGCTGATTTTTGAAAAAGCAAACAGTATAACAAAACACATTTTGTCATTAGAAATGTAAAGCCAAATAATTTTGTAATGGCAAAGCATCTGGTGTTTTATTTTAAAGTACTTCTTGCATTATACAAACAGTAGATTGTATACATAAAGTATATCAACAAAACTTTTGTTTCAATGTGTTAAAACATGCAAAACAATTAAACGTTAAAACATTCAGCTGTCCTGGTGAAATTCCTTTACAACTTGGACATTTAAAAGTTAGCTCCAGTGTCCAATAATGATACTGATTCATCTTAAATCTTTTTCTTATTTGAGATGCTTTTGAAATGATTATTTTACTAACCATGTCTCCTACAATGGGAGGGAACCTAAAATCCGAACATCATTAATAACAAAATATAAAATAAACAGACATACTTCTTGGTTTAGACCAATCCAAAACCTGTATCAACACTCTCAATAGCAGCCAGCAGGTCTCTTTCAAAGAGACTGTACTCTTTGTAATGTCTTGGGAGTTTAAGAAGGTGAAAGCACGTTGAGGACTTTGGGAAGGTGCCCTCCACCACTTCAACGTCCAAGTATCTGGGAAGCACGTTCCATCCCACCCAAAACTGCAATAGTTCTCCTAGCAGGTTTGAAGATGCTACCACAGAAGAGAATAAAAACTTGTCTGTTTAATGCAAACATTATTGTAACATATTGGAACACTTCTCCAATTTTAAATGAAACTAGCAATTTACCGTTCTCAGTGAATGTGCGAAGATATCCAGTGATCCTACATGCATCTTCCAAAGAGACATCGCTGTCGCCATCGTCATCCTGCAATGACCAGTTTATCTTGCCCAAGATGATCTGACAGAAATAATAGGCATCAGGTAACACCTGTATCCATTTAGCTAAGAGAAATTAAACTAAAAACTAGTTTTGGTATATGAAAATTAAGATTATTTTCCCAATTATTCATCAGATTTTACATTTATTCTCCTTAAATTTAGAAGCACAGATTTCTGTCTATGGTGAGAAATAAAAATTAAGTAGACCATATCTAAATGGGAGCTACATTTTAGCTGAATGTACTTACTGAAAAGGTGACATTTATACGAATTGCATCTATCCATTTGTCTCTCCCTTAGTGAGTTTACCCTGTGAATTATTCTGTTAGCAAAATCATTATCAGTCATCTACCTGATTCTCATAAGTTTTTGCCAAGAAAATAATATCCATCCATCCATCCATTTTCTTCCGCTTATCCGGGGTCGGGTCGCGGGGGCAGCAGCCTAAGCAAAGAGACCCAGACTTCCCTCTCCCCAGCTACTTGTTCCAGCTCCTCGGGAGGAACCCCAAGGCGCTCCCAGGCCAGCCGAGAAACATAGTCCCTCCAGCGTGTCCTGGGCCTTCCCCTGGGCCTCCTCCCGGTGGGACGTGCCTGAAACACCTCACCAGGGAGGCGTCCAGGAGGCATCCTGACCAGATGCCCGAGCCACCTCAACTGACTCCTCTCGATGTGGAGAAGCAGCGGCTCTACTCTGAGCCCCCTCCGGATGACTGAGCTTCTCACCCTATCTCTAAGGGAGAGCCCAGACACTCTGCGGAGGAAACTCATTTCAGCCGCTTGTATCCGTGATCTCGTTCTTTCGGTCACCACCCAGAGTTCGTGACCATAGATGAGGGTAGGAACGTAGATCGACCGGTAAATCGAGAGCTTCGCCTTTTGGCTCAGCTCTCTCTTCACCACGACAGACCGGTAGAGCGCCCGCATAACTGCAGATGCCCCACCAATCCGTCTATCGATCTCCCGCTCCATTTTTCCCTCATTCGTGAACAAGACCCCCAGATACTTAAACTCCTCCACTTGGGGAAGGACCCCATCCCTGACCCGGAGGAGGCACCCCACCCTTTTCCGGCTCAAGACCATGGCCTCGGATTTGGAGGTGTTGATTCTCATCCCAGCCGCTTCACACTCGGCTGCGAACAGCTCCAGCGAAAGCTGTAGATCACGCTCCGATGAAGCCAACAGGACCACATCATCTGCAAAAAGCAGAGACCCGATCCTGAGGCCACCAAAACGGATCCCCGCAACGCCTTGGCTGCGCCTAGAAATCCTGTCCATAAAAGTTAGGAACAGGATCGGTGACAAAGGGCAACCTTGGCGGAGTCCAACTCTCACCGGAAACAAGCCCGACTTACTGCCGGCAATGCGAACCAAACTCTGGCACCGGTCGTACAGGGACCTAACAGCCCGTATCAAGGGGCCCGGTACCCCATACTCCCGGAGCACCCCCCACAGGGCCCCCCGAGGGACACGGTCGAACGCCTTCTCCAAGTCCACAAAACACATGTAGACCGGTTGGGCGAACTCCCACGCACCCTCCAGGACCCTGCTGAGGGTGTAGAGCTGGTCCAGTGTTCCACGGCCAGGACGAAAACCGCATTGTTCCTCCTGGATCCGAGGTTCGACTATCCGTCGGACCCTCCTCTCCAGAACCCCTGAATAGACCTTACCAGGGAGGCTCAGAAGTGTGATCCCCCTGTAGTTGGAACACACCCTGTGGTCCCCCTTTTTAAACAGGGGGACCACCACCCCGGTCTGCCAATCCAAGGGAACTGCCCCCGATGTCCACGCAATATTGCAGAGCCGCGTTAACCAACACAGCCCCACAACATCCAGAGCCTTGAGGAACTCCGGTCGAATCTCATCCACCCCCGGAGCTCTGCCACCGAGGAGCTTTTTAACGACCTCGGCGACCTCGGCACCAGAGATTGGAGAGCCCGACCCCAAGTCCCCAAACCCTGCTTCCAGATTGGAAGGCGTGCCGGTGGGATTGAGGAGGTCTTCGAAGTATTCCATCCACCGACCCAAAACGTCCCGCGTCGAGGTCAGCAGCACACCATCCCCACTGTAAACAGTGTTGGTGGCAGACCGCTTTCCCCCCCTGAGACGCCGGATGGTGGACCAGAATCGCTTCGAAGCCGTAGAAAATAATAAATATGTCAAAATAATCCCTAATGTCAATGAAAAATGCCCATTGTATTTTAATGTGTTCACCTGTGATGACCTCCACTGTTCCAATCCTCTAAACCCTCTGTTTTATTTCACATCCTGTTGAGTACAAAATACTTACAGCATGGATAAGTAGTTTATCCAGCAGCCACCTCCTGTTTTCAGATGTGACTTGTGGAAAATCCCAGGACATTGCCAGCTCATTGATAGCATGTTTTTCTTCAGATGACAATTCAGCAGTACCTTCCAGCTGATATTAAAAGTAAGTATTGCATTATTAACTGGCATTTTGATTGTCATGTATTTTTAATATTAAGATTCATCTTGAACATATTAAACGCATCACAATCAAAATACCAATAATACCACACTTCAATTGTTATGGCATTTCCTATTATTAATAAAACTATACCAAACAAAGACATCATACCAGCTTGATTGTTTCACGGATGTCGAGATCAGCACAGTCCTTAATATTTACTGTGGCTTCTTCTGTGGATCCCCCAAAGAGCACATGGAGGATTGCTGGGCTCAGGCAGCACTAAGATGTTTTTAGACCAAAAAGTTTTGAATTAAACAAGTTTACATCAAAATGTAAAACAATCCCCAGAAACTGAATGACTGCATTGGTAAAGACCCATTTATACAGTTTAGAAGCAAAAAAAGTTGTTTTGGGGTTTAGTTACTCTTTAAAAGGTTTCCTGACAAATATGATCTGACTTTGATCACTATTCCACAACAAAGTGAAGCGCAGAGGGAGAACCAGCGTCAACTCTTCCGAACACTTCTGTTGGAGGGATGATATTGTGGGAGTTTAGCATCTACTTGAAAGCCGAAACTGTTTGTCACACCTTAATTTAAAACACTTACTAACAACTTAATGCATTGACAATAATTGTTTTCTGATATTGTTAATCTCTTTAAATGTGTGAATGGTCAGTTCAACTTAGCTGCTGGGGCCATTTTTAACTTTGGGCCCATAGCTTTGCTGATAATTGCATATTCAAAATCTGTGTTGTGTAGATGTAAGACAAACTTTATGAAATTAAGTCTGTGCTTCTTGATGGGGAACAAAGTGATCCAAGTTTCTTTGAACTTGGTGTGGTTGTAAGTGCCAGAGGTTAGCGGATGGCCCCAGGTGACAGATGTTAATGGTGCATACAATAAAAACAGCACACGGTCTAGTAAGACGTGGATGTATTGTAGGATCAAGAAACATTTTTTCATTTGAAAAAAATGTTTTCCCATTCTTAAACATAACAAACCTGCTATTCGTTTCCCTCTGTAGTTTCTTGTCAATAGTAATATCACCGTTTTTTAAACATCAAAAGTGGGTAAATAGCCCAATAATAACCATATAACAAACACAAAAAAATAGTTGTATGTTCTGCCTCAGTCTTTATCACGTTCCCCAAAATGTTTTATTAACAATGATTAGTGTGTCAGTGAACAAGCTGATTTTGCCAAACCTCTAATTAGAATGAGACATTTGGAAACCTGTAATAATCAGTTCCTTTTACTTTTGACATAATTTAACTTATTGGAGTTTTACTAACTTACTGCGCAATTTGTAATTTTTTTGGTTGTATCCAAACTTCTATTTGCTGTGTAATAAAGATGTTTACATTTTCTGTGCTTTAGCTGAAGATTTATTGTAACTTGTTGTACCCTGTGTAAGTTGGAATGTGAAATCTTCCATGTTTTGATTTACATGAACAATTTGGACTCAAATGTACAGTCATATGTTGTTAAATATCACATTGATTGTACTACTACCACTACCTGACTGACTTTCATTTCAAAAACGAGAGAAAAAAAAGGTTAGCATTCATTGAACTATTATGCCCCCCTTGTGTCAGAATAAATTTTCACTTGGTTGAACTATGATTAAAAATACGGTGGCCCAGACACTATACAGTCTGAGTCCTGCCACTGTGGGGACACATTTATACACAATAAATGGCTTGAACGCCGTGGTGTTTCAAAGTTTTAGGCCAATGAAAGACCCAGGACCCTCTGGAGGGACTATGTTTCTCAGCTGGTCTGGGAACACATTGGGAGTACTCCCGATGAGCTGGTCCAAGTGGCTGGGGAGAGGGAAGTATGGATCTCTGCTTAAGCTGCTGCCCCCGACGCCGGATAAGCGGAGGAAGATGGATGAAGGCACCCCTCATTAGGTTGATGCTATTTGTGCTAGGACCCCTTTGCTGCCCTAATAAATGCCTGAAACAAACAACGTGAAAATCTAAACATTTTGAAATCTTTTTATATTGAAAGACCAAAATTTTTTGTAATATCTAATAAACTATTAGATCAGGCATGGCCTAGTTCAACAGTTAATGACGAGGGCAAAAGGCAACAACAACACTGACCAACGACATAAACCAACAGCTGCGAGCAACGACATTAACCAATCACAGAAGGTAAAGACACGTGCAGCAATAAACGTACAACATCGACAAAAGTGCAACATATACATATGCAACAACAAACATCTGCAACATATACATGTGCAACTACAAAAATGTGCAACATATACATATGTAGCAAAGACATATGCAACAACAAACATGTGCAACATACACAAATGCATCAAAAGCATATGCAACAAGAAATGTGCGACATATACATATGCAACAAACATGTGCAACATATACATGTGCAACAACAAAAATGTGCATCAAACACATATGCATCAAACACATATGCAACAACAAACATGTTCAACATACACATATGAAACAACAAACATGTTCAACATACACATATGCAACAGCAAATATGTTCAACATACACATGTGCAACAACAAACGTGCAAAATCTACATAATTACCAAACACATATGCAACAAACTCATATGCAACATCTACATATACAAAAAGCAACAACATAAACCAACAACATCTACATATATGACATCTACTTTTTTTTAAAAACAAATGGAACCTCATACTGCTTGCTCTCTCGGCTTGTCGACTTTGACGATCACCGGCAGAGTTTTACAGTCCAGACACCTTCACTGTGTCCCGAATGAAAGGATGGGATTTGACAAATGTCCTTTGGTGAAGTAAAAAAAAAAAAGTATCAGAATCTTTGTTGATCTTGTGTGTTATTCTGACCCTCCTCTGAATTTGAATCTTCGAACACGACTCCGCGCATTATTCCTATTCCTATTATGCGGGTCTACTACGGCGGCGACCTGTAGTTGCTTGTACCTCTCTGGCGGAGAATCTGTCTCATACTCAGCCCACTTGTCCGGACTCTCCTCAGGTATAACAGGGAGCGTGTCAATATTAGCGATGTCTTCATCATCAAATATTGCAGATCTGATCCAATACTCACAGGAACACGTATGGTCGAAGGGTGTTATTCTCGCGATCAGCTTTGCAACTTGTCGGTTTACTGCTTGCACGCTCGTAGTGTCAGTCGAACCATTACCCGTAGACGACTCAAGGATGGGTTGCGTTCTTAGTTCTCTCGTTGATTCCTTAGTTCGTTCCGGAACCTGCATCCGACCCACAAAATTGGAACTGCCTTCGGGCTCTATGTTTTCTATCATAGTAACGTCACTGTACCAGGCAGAGTCGGACATACTTCTTCGTCATTCTCAGCGACTTTCTTGAGTTTACAACTACAGATCATCTTCTTCTGACACGCGTTGTGTTCATCAGAACACATCATAGAAGCGTAACCTCCGTTTCGCTCATAAATGCACTTTTCTGCTCTTCCAGACTGTGATGGTGTTTCACAGTGCACCGTTTAATCTGTCAAATGAAGGTGGCCCACAAATGTCCTTCCTCTTACTAAGTAATAATCTTAGAATCTCCCCTTTCCTTCTCCTCTACACTGACTGTGCTGACTGATAGAGGAGGGGAGAGGGTTTAACTTGGTTTTTTCTTTGAACATTTAACCTATCAGAGAAAGCATGAAAGTGCGTGTGTACGTCTATTTCAGAGAACATCTCTGGCTGCTGTGATATCTTGTTTTAAAAAAAATTCACACAGGACATACAAACACAAGTAGGTACCATGTATCACATCTATTTGGAAAACGGGTGAACATTTCCCCTCCTTAAAGTACGGGAACCACGCCGCACTCCCTTCCGCCTCCACAGCTTAGCGCGCACTCCAAAATGGACTCTGGGCCGAAACCTTCCCGGGGTTGAGCGGTGTATGGAACACGGGAGAGGGCAGGCTCTTGTCTGTACGGCAACTCTACTGCGAGCTTCAGTCTTTTCTCGCTCTGCGTGCTTCAGGCCAACTCCTGGGGTTGAGCGCTGTATAGAACACAGGAGGTTCTCAGGTCTTTTCCCGGGAACACGCGGCCAAGCACGCAGGCAAGGGACTAGCCCTTCTAGAGCCGCGGAAGTTGGACTGGTGCGCACTACTCCCGGGATTGTGCAGTGTATGAAACACAAGAGGAAGCTGCAACTGTTCGGGAAGCCATACACACATTTGAAAGCAAATATGTGTGTGTGTGTGTGTGTGAGTGAGCAGGTGTATGTGTGAGTGAGCAGGTGTATGTGTGGGTGGGTACTCTTACAGAGTTAAAAGGTACTTTGGCTTTGGGAAAGTGCTCATATCAGGGAAAATCGTCTGTGCTCCTGCATTCCTCTCTTTGGTTATGGTGAGCACGTGTTTCTTAGTAACGAAAAAATTAAAATCCTCCTGCTTCGAGGCACATGGGACAAAAGGAGGAGAACTCGTCAATGCTGTACGGAGGACTAGCGTGTCGTAATATATATATATATATATATATATATATATATATATATATATATATATATATATATATATATATATATATATATATATTTTTTTTTTATCTTTCTTTTCTTTAGAAGGGACATGTCGAGACTTCTTGGATCTCCTGCGAACCGCTGAGGACATTAATAATGTTTATCCGGAGTTGAAGAATATGCAGCTCGACTGTGATGATAGTAATGGTGTTTGCAAGTGTGTCGGAGCTGCTGCCTCTTTGGAACATTTCGAAACGAGGCTCAGTACCTTTGCTGGTGTTCAGCACCCAGTGTGGTGGATGAATATGTCATTAAGATCGCGTTCCACGGCTTCCGCGTTTACCGTAGTATGACATTTCAAGAGAACAACGGGCTGTATTCCTTTATTTCGTTTTGTTCCCTTCTCCCGCAACAAACAACACTCGGTTGTTTATTTTCACTCGTTTTTGTGGGTGATGTAACGGAGTTTCTAAAGACACGAGGATGCTGAAAGGGTAAAACCCGTGAAAAGAAAAATGTTTGAACCCCTCTGTTCTTTTGCTTGAGGAAAAACACACACACGCACTCCAGTCTTGCTATACTTGTGTTGACATTGTATTGACTTCCATTTATTTTACTATGCCTAACCCAGACACTTTCCCTAACCCTAAACATTAGTGGCACATGCCTAGCCCCAACTTTAAAGGGGGGGTATTATGCTTCCAGGCACATGTTACCCTTCTATAGAACACTCCAATAAAATTGTCACTTTAAGTCTTTTAAAAGTCCGTCATATATCCAAATCCACCTTAAAGAAATTTACTTCCGTATTGGACGCCTTGATTATCGCCTGTGCCTCTTTAAGACCCTCCTACTCTTTCCGACACTCCCCCTTCAGTTCGTCACATACCGTGCATCATCGCAGGATGCACAGAGTTTTGTGGGATAAAAAAAAAAAGCTGCTGCAGCTGGTATGTTCTAATTACTGCACCTGGGACTCAGCCGGAGTTGTGAGGGGTGGGGGAGGGGGAGGGGAGCTCTGCAGGGGCGAGGCTCTCGGCTGAGTACAAAACGTCGGGGGAGGACATGGGTGGAAAAGGCGGGGATAGGTGGGTGCAGGCGTTTCAGCAACCCCGAGAACTATCAGCAGAGACCGGCAGAGACTCAAAGATTACTCTAACATGAGTGAATGGGTAAGAGCAGCACTTCAGGCATGTTTTTAATGAAAGAAAGACAGGTTTTCAGGATATTAAGCTTCAGAAAGTCAATTTTGCATAATACCCCCCCTTTAACCTAAACCTAATTCACACTATACCTCTAAACCTAACTATTAGAGTTTAATAGCTTGTTAAACATTGTGTGGACCAGGCAAAATGTCCTCACAACTACAAATGTCCACACAATGCTGGTGGCCTGTCAAAGGTTGGCCCACACAAGTATAGCTATACATGTACACACATACGCACACGTACGTGTTACATGGAAATGGAAATGAATCAATTAATTAATTGAAAACCACCAACGCCTATGATTGTATCAGACTTACCTCTCCACACGTCCACATCCATGTTTCGATCGAGTGCACACACAGTGGGAAAAGACCGAGCGCTCTCCTGTGTTCCATAAGCTGCTCAACCCCAGAAGTGGTGTGCACGGTCCACCTCTTTTCCTCTTCTCATTGTTCCGCCGCCCTCTTCATGCATGCTCGCCACAGCGGGAAAAGACTGAGCATTCTCCTTTGGTCCATACATGGCACAACCCCTTGAGTGCACCTGGTCCACGACCTGACCGCCAAGCACGCACAGCGGCAACCTGTCTTGTGAGAATTTAAGAGAAACAAAGTTTTGTGCCATCCAGGTCTTTATGTCTTCCAGACATGTCTGTAAACTACCTGACTGGATTCGTCAGGATTTATGGATAAAGTTGTGTATCATCAGCATAACTGTGGAAATGCACCCCATGCTATCTAATGATTTTACCAATTGGAAGCACATATATATGTACATATGCATATATATATATATATATATATATATATATATATATAGTAAAAAGAATTGGTCCCAAGCACAGAACCATGTGGTATTCCACAACTAACCTTTGAGTGTGAAGATTTATCATTTACACAAACAAACTGGAATCTGTCAGATAGATATGATTTGAACCTGCCTAGTGCTGTTCCTTTGATCCCTGCAACATGTTCAAACCTATCTAAGATAATATTATGATCGACTGTGTCAAAAACAGCACTGAGATCTAACAAGATCAGAATGGTCACAAGTCCATTATCTGAGGCGATGACAATATCATTAGTAACTTTCACCAGTACTGTTTCAGTGTTATGATGAGCTCTAAAACCTGACTGAAACTCTTCAAACAGGTTGTTACTGTTTAGATGCTCACATACAATAAGAAAGGAAGGTTAGATATAGGTATGTAATTAACTAAGTCATCTTGACCGAGAAAATGTTTCTTAAGTAGAGGTTTAATTACAGCAACTTGAAATTCCCGTGGTACGTATCCTTTTACTAAGGATAGATTCATCACATCTAAAATGGGGCCAGTAACCAAAGCGAACACTTCCTTAAATAATTTGGATGGGATTGTGTCCAACATACAAGTTGAAGGTTTAGATGAGAATAATAAACTCAGCAAAAAAAGAAATGTCCTCTGACTTTCAACTGTTTTTACTTTCAGTAAACTTAATGTGTGTAAATATTTGTAGGAACACTAAAAGACTCAACACCATAAGACATAAACTAAAAAGGTTTCACAGACATGTGACTAACAGAAATAGAATAATGTGTCCTTGAATGAAGGGAAGCTCAAAATCAAAAGTACCAGTCAGTATCTGGTGTGGCCACCAGCTGCTTGAAGTACTGCAGTGCATCTCCTCCTCGTGGACTGGACCAGATTTGTCAGTTCTTGCTGTGAGATGTTACCCCACTCTTCCACCAAGGCACTCGCAAGTTCCTGGACATTTCTGGGGGGAATGGCCCAAGCCCTCACCCTGCGATCCAACAGGTCCCAGACGTGCTCAATGGGATTGAGATCCGGGCTCTTCGCTGCCCATGGCAGAACACTGACATTGCTGTCATGCAGAAACTCACGCACAGAACCAGCAGTATGGCTGGTGGCATTGTCCTGCTGGAGGATCATGTCCGGATGAGCATGCATAAAGGGTACCACGTGAGGGAGGAGGATGTCTTCCCTGTACCGCAAGGCATTGAGATTGCCTTGACAACAAGCTCAGTCCGATGGTGATGTGATATACCACCCCAGACCATGACAGACCCCCCACCTCCAAAGCGATCCCGCTCCAGGGTACAGGCCTCGGTGTAACGCTCATTCCTTCGACAATAAACACGAATCCGTCTATCACCCCTGGTGAGACAAAACCGTGACTCATCAGTGAAGAGCACTTTTTGCCACTCCTGTCTGGTCCAGCGAAGGTGGGTTTGTGCCCATAGGCGACGTTGTTGCTGGTGATGTCTGTTAAGGACACTGCCTTACAACAGGCCTACAAGCCCTGAGTCCAGCATCTCTCAGCCTATTGCGGACAGTCTGAGCACTGATGGAGGGATTGTGTGTTCCTGGTGTGACTCGGGCAGTTGTTGTGGCCATCCTGTACCTGTCACGCAGGTGTGATATTCGGATGTACCGATCTTGTGCAGGTGTTGTTACACGTGGTCTTCCACTGCGAGGATGATCAGCTGTCCTTCCTGTCTCCCTGTAGCACTGTCTTAGGCGTCTCACAATGCGGACTTGGCAGTGTATTGCCCTAGCCACATCAGCAGTCCTCATGCCTCCCTGCAGCATGCCTAATGCACGTTCACGCAGATGAGCAGGGACCCTGGGCCTCTTTCTTTGGGTGTTTTTCAGTCGGTAGACAAGTCTCTTTAGTGTCCTGCGTTTTTAGAACTGTGACCTTAAATGCGTACTTTCTGTAAGCTGTTAAGGTCTTAACAACCATTCCACAGGTGCATATTAATTAATTGATTATGGTTAATTGAACATGCATGGAAAACATTGTTTAAACCCTTTACAATGAAGATCTGTGAAGTTATTTGGATTTTTACAACATTATTGTTGAAATACACAGTCCTGAAAAAAGGACGTTTCTTTTTTTGCTGAGTTTAT
This sequence comes from Valencia hispanica, assembly GCA_963556495.2. Taxonomy (NCBI): domain Eukaryota; kingdom Metazoa; phylum Chordata; class Actinopteri; order Cyprinodontiformes; family Valenciidae; genus Valencia; species Valencia hispanica. The sequence continues at coordinate 39,334,295 of OY747720.1, read as the reverse complement.
ATTTGATAATTCCAAAAGCTCGACCAAATGAAAACAGTCCAAACACAAATGAGGTGCAACAGTTCTCTCCGATGCTGCCTCACTTACTGAGAGAGAAGTAATCATGTTTGGGAGGATGCCAATGATTTTATTTTCAATAGTATTAATTATATTTATGAAGAATCCATAAAGTCATCACTACTAAGAGCTTGGGGAATAGTTGGCCCAGCAGAGCTATGACTCTGTGTAAGTTTGGCGACTGTACTAAAAAGAAATCTAGGATTGTTCTTATTCGCCTCTATTAATGATCAAAATATTGATAAAAATCTTCTTTTTTTATTTCTAGTATGATTAAACCATCTATGTTTCACCAGCTGCTTATTAATCTGCAATCCAGAAACATTTGATTTATGTAAAGCGTTTCAATGGTTCTGCAGCACCATCATTTAAATGAAAGGGAAATATGGGGTCAAAAGCATTTCTACATGAAAACCTCAGAGTACCCGAAGAGGATCCTCAAGTGTGAATCAACTCAAGTCGCTGTGAGAAAAGTTGCTTTCAGAGGAATTGAAAAAAGGTGTGGCTTTGAAAGATTTTTGAAAACCTATGTTTTTTAGTGAGTGAATGATTGAAGTAGAGAAAATATTTTTCAAGTGTACTGAGCAGGCTTTGCCTGATAATGCATATACTAAACAAGAATTTAGAATAATACACAATAATTATACTCTCCTCCATGTTTCTCAGTCTTATCAAAGCAAATTTATGTTTTTCCCGTCTAGCCCTGTTTACTCTGATCCCCTTACTTCTGCAAAGCTGGACAACGAATGATGACTAAACGAAGCTTTGTGCAGCTTAAAATGAGTTTTTCTATGCAGTCCTCTTTGCTGACACTTGTTGGCCTCTTTGCTGACACTTCACTTGGTATGAAGAATAGCTTGAATCTACTAATGTGGATTTGTATGACAGATAGTTGTTCCATTATGGAATAGATTTCTGTTGTAGAAAGTGACTTAAGCAATTTTCAGACCCCGTTTTGTGTGTAAGCAAGCTTTACAAATGAGACCCCAGGACTGTTTTAATCTTCCATTGTGCCCCTGTTTGTAACTGTAACATTCTGAATAATTTTGGTTTAAACAATTTCTACTTTGAATCATGGAAACAGTTTAGTCTTAATGGGTTGTTTTGCATGTACAAAGCAGAGAATTATAGTGACCCACCCCTCTCTCTCCACCCTGGAATGTTCTCCAGATGGATTATTGTGTTTAAAGCTGCTGGACTGGCTTAGCTGCAGCTTCAACATGAGGTCGGCTGCTCTTTTCCTGCTGATGTTCTTCTGCTCTATCTGTGATAGTCACTCAGAGGTCTCTGTTGATGCGGATTGTCACGCCAGGACCGAGGCACACACCCTTAGGGACCTTAGCATCCTTCGGGATGATGTGCAGGGCTTGAAGAAGATGGTCCTGAGTCTAAAGGGGGAGGAAGTAGAACAACGACAAGAACTTCGTAGTATGGAGAGTCGGCTGAAGGATGGGGAGATGGTGGCAGAGCTGCAGAAGCAGAGCATGGATGAGTTGCAGATGGCAGTTGATCATCAGATAGACCAGCTAAGGAGGACTCTGCTGACAGAGCAGGGCCTGAGGAGGAAGGTGGAGGAGCTGGAAGTGCAGAGCAAAGGTCAGGCTTGTTGTATTTTCTGTACAGGTACAGCCTTCATTAACATCGCTATCTTATTTGCTCATCCTAGCTCTAGGGAGATCACAATATGAACGTTTGTGGTCATTCATGAACCAGAATCTATTCAGGGCTGTATAATTGCACAGATAAAGCAAGGGAGGTCCAGTTTGTAAGCACTTTTATCCAAACTTTTCAGTCCATTAGTGCAAGTTTCAACTCAGTTCATTAACCTCTCTGTTCCCCATTTCCACACCGGAATTTCAAGAAGAATATTGTAACAATTATGGTATGGATGAAAAGCTCTGTAGGAAGAATTTACATCCCGTGCAGAATTTATGATCTCTCTGGTTATTTTTCCTGTGAACAAATGATAATCCAGAAGCTTTTCTTTCACATGGTTAGTGGTTGGGTAAGCCCACAATAAACAGTCTTTGCTCTTTCTAAATCATAGTGACCCCGAAAAGAGGTTGACATAGCTCAGAGGTTTTGCACCTAAGCTCTGAAGGCCAAACATTCCGACATGGGATCAGTTTGCTTGTATTTAGTGTGTGTCTATGAAAGATCAAGGAGTTTCTGGGCTCTTGACAAACCCTGCATGTTTCAACCAGTGCTGCTGATCCTGGATTCTGACCCTGGGAAAAGCAAATGATTTATCAAAGGATCTGTGGGAGAACATAGATGGACTTTTGGAGACAGGAAAACGTTCTGAAAACCTCCTGTATAAATACTTAATCATAAACCTCCAGTTATTACCTTCGATCACTGATCTTCCTACTTAAGTGCCACACTCAACAACACCACAAAGCTAACATAGAGAGCGAGGAGGCAACTGTGTTTATGACAGAGGCGGAGCCAGACATTTTATACACCAGGGGCTTAGCCCTAAACGGTTGTTATGCATGGGAGGGGGGGGTGGGTTAAGTTGTGTTCGACAAGCATAACTTTATATAAGAAAACAAATTATATCACATACATGTGACAGATTAACATTAGATTATTAATTAAGCAACAAGGCAGAACAGAACCAGGGCTGTATCTAGACACCAGGACTAAACCACAATTCAATCAAAGCCAAAACTGATTTGGGATTAAAACAGGACTGCAACAGTTCTAAATCAGGACTACTTCAGGACTGAATCAAGACAAAACCAGAATCAAAACTAAATGATAGTAGCACTGAAAATCAAAACCTCTTTATTGTGGCAGCATGAGACTGTATCTTCGAGGCTTGAGTTTTGCGAACCTATCAATGACATTTTCAGGGTCAATATTTCAGGTGTGTTTTGGTGTTCTCCGTCTATCCTGATTTACCGTGACCTATCTGAATGATCAGAAAGAGAGTCATTACTAATTAAAGAGTAGCTAAACCCCAAATCAACTTTTTTTGCTTCTAAACTGTATAAATGGGTCTTTACCAATGCAGTCTTTCAGTTTCTGGGGGATTTTTTTACATTTTGGTGTAAACTTGTTCAATTCTACACTTTTTGGTCTAAAAACGTCTTAGTGCTGCCCTCTTAGGGTTGAACGGTGGCTACTGCATTTGAATTTTGTGATTGGTGGAGAGCGGTACATCTTTACGTCACAGGCATTGTCTGCGTCACAGCAGCCATGGTCTCACAGACATGCCCCGTGGGTTTGGGTATAAAACTATCAGACATACCGGCCCCGTTGCGAGTTTGGAGTTGGATTGCGTTTTTCAGGTTACCATTATTATCACATTAGCACTTAGTTAGCTAACATACTGTTTTGAATGCTAGCCTATGTTAGCATTACCATTCAGAGACTGGAACCATCCTGTCTCTCTCTCCCTCAGCAGCAGCGCCAGCCTCGGGCCAGCGGCTCTAATTGATACGGATCGCGGCCACTGAGCTCCATAAAGCCTCCCTCTACCTCTCTACCTCCGGTGACGACGGAGGAGATCCCCTGGTTCAGGGCACCGAGCCAGCGCCGCCCGAGCTCGGTGCTGCTGAGGCAGAGGGAGACAGGAGGAGTCCAGTCTCTGAGTGGTAATGCTAACATAGGCTAACGTTCAAAACAGATGAATGTTGATCAGATCGATCAGTCGCAAAACTGCCAATGTTGCTTCGGTCACTGTCCATGTTTCAGTGTCACATTAAGCGAGCTGTCATTGTCCTCCGGAACACACCCCCACGTTCCCCTCTCGGATTTTCCTCAACACTTGGACATACCCCTCCGTGCCTCCTGGCACCGCCCACTTTGTAGAATTTTTCAAATGTTATCTGGGAGCGGGGTTATGATTTTTCATGGGGTTCAGTTACACTTTAATGATCCCTCTATATTTGTCTCTCTGAGTTACTAGTTTGTACCATATTATTTTTTAATTCTGCCAAAGAACTACACTATTTATATAACTATTTAGCCTAGCTGTGCATAAAAAGCCTGCATGACCTATTAAATATAGAATTAGAAAAATTACAAACCTAACGATATACACTTGTGAAGGTCCACAATTCTTTTCCTGATATCTTCGTTGATTACTCTTGATTTTTACCATGTCAAAGAAAGAGGCTCTGTGTTTTGGAGGTCTCTTAATATGTATCCACAGGTGTGCCACCAATTAACTCAAATGAACTCTATTAACCTATCAGAAGCTTCTTAAAATCAGAATGGAATAATCTGGAGTTTGCTTTTCGATTAAAGATGCAATAAACTTAGTGTATAAATACTCCTGACTTCGAATGAAGTGCTAAAAAATAAATACATAACTCTCTATTTATTCTGACATTTAACTAATTCAAAACATATGTTAATATTTATTTAGCTAAAAAAAAGTTTCCTCTAATTTGTGGTTAATAGTAAAGAAAAAATGTTTTTTGTTTTTTTCCTGAAGTAGCCTATATGTAAGTATTTGATTTTAAATGTGAAAATACTGCTGTATTAAAATTCCTCTTGTTTTGCATAGAATATAGTGAACGACATATAAAGCATAATTTAATCAAATTTACCTGAGATTTTTCTTTGAGATAAGCCTCTTATGTGCATTGTTTTGTACATCAGTACATAACAAATCAATTTAGAGAGTGCTTTATTTAGCCATGGGGGATAGCCACTGAAAATATGAAATAAACACACGTAAGCTAAAAAACGACAAGAAAAACAGCATTGTTGTTCGGCTTTTCATTTCGCTATTGTTTGATTAGCCCTGACAGAGCTAGTAAAAATAAGAAGAGCAAGTAACATAATATACACCAGGTGTGTTGTGCCAAAGTAGGTATCCCCATCAGAATTTGTATCCCCTGACGCGGGAGCGCACACTCACTCACTAAAGCGGCGTCTGCTTTCCTCCGCTGTACTCAAACGGCAAGCAAACAACTTACTGTTTTAGCGTTTAGCTGAGTGTGACAGTGTTTTTTTAATCTTATTACATGTGTCAATATTTAACTAAAATCAAATCCACTTTGTTTTAACGTTTTCAAGCGTTCCTGTCTCGATTCGACGCGAGACGTTCCGCACACTGCAGATAATCTCGAGTTATTTTTCACATTCTGTTCGGCTCAGTTAATTCATAAATAATTTTAGTGTTTTCACAATCGCTACCGAGGCAGGGGATGGGTTAAATCTACTTGACTGACCCGCTGTCAGCTTTAAACAGTTAACAAAAACTAAGACTACACAGTCTTCCTCTGTCAAATTCATCTTGTGATTGACTCAAAGCCCATTTTCATTGTCGCCACTTACACACAAATGACCGTTTACATCTCACCATGACAACCAGGTAACAACAAAACGGGAATCAAGTGATCGATATGCCCCAAACCTTGGATTAGGAGACGTTAATTCTGTGGATATAAAGGATTTTGGCCTAGGAATAACATAGTTATCTGTGGGATACAAAGTCTGGCAGGCTAAATTATCATGCCCGATATAATTTGTATCCTGCTCTAAAAATGGCTGTGGGTATCCCATCTTTAGGTGGTTTGGTAAATATTCACTCTGTATTATGAACATTTAATCCTGTAAATTTGGAGAGGTAGGGCTAAGGAATAAAAAAGTTACTAGTGGGATACATTTTATGGCAGACTGAATCTCCATGCATTATACAATTTATATCCCACCTGAAAGTGTTTCTGTGTATATTCACCCCGTATTCTGGCCATTTATTCATGTAAAATAAGAAGGGTTTGACCCTTGTTTAACAAAGTTAGCCAGGAGAGTCATATTTTGACACATAAATTAAAAAAAACAAGTATTCAAAAATCTTAAAATTAAAGCATCTGTCATTAAATTTATGTTTTTAGTTTCATTTATTGAAAAGCAAAACATAAAACCATCCACCACGACATGTTTTCCTAATAAAACACTTGATATGTAAGAATACAGTGAGCTTCAAGGTGAGCATACATGGCAGTGTTATGTTATATAGGGCCTACCTTCCTGGTAAAGTGGATAATATAAAGGGAATTCTTTGAAAATGTATTTTCTAACAGGTCCACAGTCTGAAAGCAGAAAATAATGTAATGCATTTGCTTGTATACTGTAGGAGCCATAAATAAATATTTTTGGGGCATATCGATCACTTGATTCCCATTTTGTTGTTACCTGGTTGTCATGGTGAGATGTAAACGGTCATTTGTGTGTAAGTGGCGACAATGAAAATGGGCTTTGAGTCAATCACAAGATGAATTTGACAGAGGAAGACTGTGTAGTCTTAGTTTTTGTTAACTGTTTAAAGCTGACAGCGGGTCAGTCAAGTAGATTTAACCCATCCCCTGCCTCGGTAGCGATTGTGAAAGACACTAAAATTATTTATGAATTAATTGAGCCGAACAGAATGTGAAAAATAACTCGAGATTTTCTGCACAGTGTGCGGAACGTCTCGCGTCGCATCGAGACACGAAGGCTTGAAAACGTTAAAACAACGTGGACTTGATTTTAGTTAAATATTGACACATGTTATGAGATTAAAAAAACACTGTCACACTCAGCTAAACACTAAAGCAGTAAGTTGTTTACTTGCCGTTTGAGTATCACAGCGGAGGAAAGCAGACGCCGCTTTAGTGAGTAAGTGCGGGATACAAATTCTGACGGGATACCTACTTTGGCACAACAATTTCAGATGATTAAACATTTGAGACGATATTCTATTGTTTTTGTTAAGCAAATCTGCTGTGACATTAAGGGAATATTTCAGATTATACTGTATTTTATCTTGCGTTCTGTTTGCGTTTTAGATGTTGTGACTCGTTGCTTAACACTCTTCACCGTCCGCCTGGGTCAGGAGTTAATGACTGGTGAAATAAGGTTGTTCCAAGTTTTACCGATCACCAGTGGATGATGAGGAGTATAGAGAAGAGTGGAGTGAAAACAATCAATATCCGCTGCCAGATATTCCAGTACAACCAGTAGTCGAGTTGTAAAAAAATTTCAGGGGAGATGGTAATTTTTTTCGCCTATTAGAAAATCTGGATTTTAATTTTCAAAAAAGGGGGTATTTATAGAGTATTTTGTATCGCCGAATTGGCCGGAATGTTAGGGGACTACAACTGAATAGCCTGCATTAGAATTAAACAAGATCTGGTGAAATGGAGGCTTTATATATCTGTGAAGCAAAGCCGATACCAGCACCTTGCAAAGAAGCCTTAGCAAATAATTGCAGTGCAGAATAAGTTTTTTCGTGCAAACTAGGCTTATACAAAACAAAATATTGGATTAATTTAACATGAAAGACCAAACAAAATGAGTCATTTCTATTTTATTCATTACAACTCTCACTTAATCCACATGCTCATAGCAGTTTCCAAACACTTTCGTAATCATGATCATTTTTCCTAGGCCGATTATGGCTGGATGTGTAAAAAGACTCGACATCTAGAGCAGATTCAGCAAGCTGCATGCGTGTCTTGACTGAATGACAAGTCATGTATTTCAGCAAGCTAATTAACAAGAGAGATGTGGGGGGTCGCCTGTTCATCTTAGCTAGTTTGAAGGGTAGCATCCTGGAATCTGTGTGTACATCTGTGGTGAGTCGGGTGGTCTTTAGATAACAAAAAGCAGGCTAAATTAATTATTGAGATTAATAGCTCACCTGTAATTTTTTTCTTAAAAAAAAAATCCCGGACATCCCGCTGACCAGCCGCTCGTTTGGGCATGTTTGCACTTCTGTAATGCAACGTAATTGCACTTTACCCCGAAAATGTCTTTCGAATATGAATCTCATTCCGACCTCTGGCATCTATAAACTGTTTACTTCATAAAATAAATATGTTCGCACTTAGTTCAAAAGTAAAAGTTCTCCTTCTGTAATAGTGCAGTTTTTTTTATAATCGATGTTTTAATTCGGGACTAGTTTGTTTTCGCCGTAGTGAGAAAGGAGTGATACGGCTGCTACATACCTGTTTTAGACCAATGCGGTGGCAGAGTTTAACCGACGTGATGATGTATGCGGATATGGGGACAGCTAAGGTCATGATGAAAACTTATTTAAAACTTTTACAAAACCGAAAAAAAGCATGTAGGCCTATGTAAAATTTGTTACATGCATTTAACTTCCATGAAACATGAACAAGACATGGATTTCATGTTAAATCCATCTCTTGGTCTAAAACGGGTACGTAGCAGCCGTGTCACTCCTTGCTCACTACCGTGAAAACAAACTAGTCCCGAATTATAACGTAGATCATAAAAAAACTACGCTACTACAGAAGGAGAACTTTTACTTTTGAACTCAGTGCGAACGTATAGATTTTATGAAGTAAACAGTTTTTGTAGATACCTGAGGTCGGAACGAGATGAAACGTAAACTGGGTTCACCTGGCCTACTCTCAGGCAAAAACAATGTTGCATCATTGCGTTTCGTGCCCCTGTCCGCCGGATTTTATTAGACTGTTTATTTTTCGCTCAACATGCGGAGACCTAACATTTTCTGATGATGAAATTATTTCATATAGGCTAAGCCTATTTATGATTTATATTTCCATACAATATTTATTGTAAAATGGAAGGGATGGAGATGGAGGATGGGACCTTTACTTGTGGGACGTTCTATGTCGGATTTCTTTCTCCCCCTCAACTCGACTACTGAGTACAACCACCTACTGCAGATACCAAAGGAGCTGGAGTGTGTGCAGCTTTGCTGCATTACCTTGTGCCTTTCAACTGATCGCAATACGTTCTTTTCATAATAAATCACATTTTAGGAAGTTTGACAGAAAGAACATATATGTATGAATTCTAGAATTGTGCTGCTCTGGGTGGCTACTAGGGGTGCACCGATCCCACTTTTTTAGTCCCGATACTAATGCCTGGGCTTTGTGTATCTGTCGATACCCGATACCGATCCGATACTATTTTTGAATTAATAATAAACTGTATACCCTCCACCTTATACCTTACTTGAAGAGACTAAAGGTACCAGACTTTACTAAGTAAACATAACTAAGACTTCTTTTGTCCTTTATGACCACGCTCCTTTTGTTTTGCTGAGGTGCAGGAATTCAGCGTGCTCCTTAGCATAGTGTTTCTGGATGTGCTTGATTAAAGTGGTAGTATTGTACTTTGCAGTAATACCACCTCACCTCGAAACATTTACTTTGCAAACATTGCAAACAGCCGATGAACTAGTTGGCGTGGCAAGCGTGAAATGTCTCCACACAGCCGACCCTCTAGCTCGCTCCATGTTGCTTCTAGCATGCGACACACGTGAAGCTGACGAATTACAGTTTCTGCTGCGAAAAAAAAAAAAAAGCCTGGATCGGCCAGTGGATCTGTTCATTTTTCCGATCCCCAATCCAGTTATTATGTCAGTATCGTGGCAGATATCCGATCCTAATATCGGATCGGTGCACCCCTAGTGGCTACATGTTGGAGTGGCTCTGTTGGGTACATATTAAGTTTTGCTTTTTTGTACATTGGTTCCTCTGTTTTCTTGAGGAAGATTGCATTTTTTGACCTGTATACGTTCTAGTTTTTGGTGCTGTGAAGCTGGAAGGATATTTGCTGTTAATTTTTCATTTTGATAACTTGTTTAGATGCGTAACCGTGGTAACAATGTGGTTTACAGCCGGGATCAGCTGATTAACATAGCAAAAGCTGAAATAATAACTGAATAATAACTGAAGCCACAAATCCCTGATGAGTTGATAAGGAGGAGACGTGGATGCAGAGCAGGAGCAAAAAGGAGACAGAGAACGAGGAAGTTCAAACCATGTCTTCCATCGATCATAATGGGCAATGTGAGATCACTGGCTAACAAGATGGATGAACGTCAAGCCCTTACAAGGACTCAGCCAGAGTATCGGGAATGCAATGTTATGTGTTTTACTGAGAGGTGACTGCAGGCTTATATCCCCGACTCCAAGATCTCTCTGCCAGGCTTCCTGACTGTACGAACAGACAAAGATCTGAAGATGAGCAGGAAAAGAAAAGGAAATGGGGTAGCAGTGCTTGTCAACAACAGATGGTGTCATCCAGGACATGTTACCGTGAAGTGTCGTCTCTGCAGCCCAGATATTGAACTCTTAGCAGTAAGTTTTCATCCATATTATTTACCAAGAGTGTTCACTAATATTATTTTGGCAGTTGTTTACATTCCAGTAAGCAAACAAGAACATATCAGGACCCGCTGCAGTTTGCTTATTGCTGTGGAGTTGGAGTTGAAGATGCCATCATACACCTGCTTAAACCAACCCACTGTCGTCTGGACAAAGTAGCCAGCACTTTGAGGATCATGTTCTTTGATTTCCCCAGTGCATTTAAGACAATTCAGCCTGATTTGCTTTGTCAAAAACTTCTGAAGACACAGGTGGAGCCCTCAACAATGGCCTTTATTAATGATTACCTGAGAAATAGACCACAGTTTGTGAAACTGAAGAACTGTGTGTCAAACCAGGTGATGAGCACCACAGGAGCACCACAAAGGACCGTACTCTCACCATTCTTTTTCACTCTGTACACCTCAGACTTCCAGTACAAATCAGAGACCTGTCATCTGCAGAAATACTCAGATGACTCTGCAATTATCGGGTGTATCAGAGATGGACAAGAAGCTGAATACAGAGAGCTGGTGGACCGCTTTGTGAGATGGTGTGGAAACAATCGTCTTACCTTGAATGTGAACAAAACAAAAGAAGATGATTGTAGATTTCAGAAGAAACAGGGACAAGTCAAACACTGTCTCCATCACGGGAGAAGAAGTGGAGGTGGTTGAGGAGTATAAATACCACAGAGTTCACCTGGACAACAGACTGGACTGGAAACTGAACAGTAAAGCCGTCTACAAGGGACCACTGGAGATGATGATGCAAAGAAGGAGTCTTCATAAAATCAAAATAATTATGGACAACCCTGAGCATCCTCTTCATGAGACTATCCTACAACAACAGAGTGTCTTCAGTCGGAGGCTTCTTCAGTTTTGCTGCAATACAGACTGTTACAGGAAATCTTTCCTGTCCACAGCCCACAACACCAAATTTCACTCTGTGATAAAGTATTTTTGAATTTGAATTGTCTGAAGTCCTACTTTGCCACAATGGAAGCATATATGGTAAATGGCCTGCATTTGTATAAGGGTTTTTCAGTCAGTCATCAATTCACACACACATTCCCATGCTGGTGGTGGTGAGCTAGATTGTATCTACAGCTGCCCTGGGGCATGCTGACAGAAGCGAGGCTGGACTAAGGAGAAAAAAAAGTGGACGTTGCTCAGTGGTCCAAAGTCCTGTTTTTTTGGATGAAAGTAAGGTTTGCATTTCATTGGAAAATCAATGTCCCATCTCAGTCATCTGCTGTTTTTTGTTCCACTGGGTTTTCTGAAGTCCACATTCAATGCAGCCATCTACCAGGACATTTTAGAGCGCTTCCTGGTTCTTTCTGCTGATGAGCTTTAGAAGATGCAGATTTCATCTTCTAACAGGACTTGGTACTGGCCCACACTGCCAAAGGTACTAAAAGCTGCTCCGAGGACCTTGGTTTTACTGTGCTGGTTGACCAGGAAAACTTACCAGAACCCCATAGAGAATCAATGGAGTATTGTCAAGAGGAAGATAGGAGACACCAGACACAACAATGCATACGACCTGAAGGTTGTTATCAAAGCAATCTGGGATTGCTAAACTCCTCAGTAGAACAACAGACTGATCTCCTCTGTGCCATGCTGCTTTGATGCAGTAATTCATGCAAAAGGAGCCTCAACTAAGCAAGGGCATAAAAATTAACAAACTTTTCAGAATCCTGACATCTCTTTAACATATAATTTAGTTATCTACATTTTAATTTTAGAATTTTGAGTTTTTATTATCTTTAAGCCATCGTCAAAATTATAAGAAATAAAAGGCTTGAAATATGTCACTATCTTTTACAAAGAAGAATGAGCAAAAATGTTAGTCTATGGATGATCAAGTAGGTAGAGACATACCCAAATATACCTAAAGCAGGAACTACAGTGAAAAATCGGCTATAAGAGGCTCTGACTCAGTGGAGCTGACTATAGATGCACACCACACTAATCAGATTTTAATTTATGAACACAAGTTGGATAAAATACATTTAATTTTTGGGTGGTAAGATGGAACATGTTAATGATCCTTTCGTAATTCATTATATACCTGAAACAAGATTTAGTTCTCAAATTTCTTACCTTATTTTTTTTTTCTCTTAGCCCAAGCAGCTGAAATATTGGATCTTCAGGTCAGAATAAACATCAGTGAGAGCTCAGTTGAGATCCTGAAGAAGAAGAACGCAGGTGAGTGCCAGGGACGTTCATTTACTGTCTTTTCCCTCTGGGATGAAGTATTTTTGAATTGAATTGAAATAGTTAAATCACAGAAGCAGGGACCAGAAAGACCATTCTCTCAGGGATCAAAAAGCTTCTTACGATGTCTTACTGCGCAGCGCTTTGTGTCTTGAAGTCCTGATGTCTCCACAGTTCTTACAGATGACCTGCCGTTCCTGCAGACCAGACTGAGGGCAAGTGAGAGTACCGTGGAGCAGCTTAGGAGGAAGGATGCAGGTCATCATTCTGGTCTCATTAATCTTTATCACATTTTCCCTGGGTTCTGTACAGAGCCTTGCAAAAGTGTTCACACTCAATGACCTATTCCACATTTCTGTTTTCCAAACCCAAAGTTTCAGCATGTTAGCTTGATAGCCAGATAAGGCTGATATATATGGTAATGTTCTTTCTGGCCAGTACATTTCATACTTCAAAAGAAGTGACGTGCAGAACTCTTGGGAAGACCTCATAGATCCCTCCCACTCCTACATATTAATGATCGACACCACACAAGAAAAAAGTTATACCCAGATGATGTATCAAGAACAACCCGCAAATTCAGAATGGCATTCTGTATTTGCAGCCCAGGGGAGACAACAATTTCAATTAAATTCAGTTTATTTATATAGTGATTCACAACGGATGTTATCTCAACGCACTTTACAAGAAGTCATGTCAATTCAATCATACAAACATTCCAATCAGTCTAAAGTTTTAGTTAGTTTTCTATTTAAGGAATCCCCGCAGATTGCATCGAGTTATTGATTGGCAGTTGCGCCCCATTGATGCAGACTCAGTAGTCCAGTCTTGAGGTAACAAATGGACTAGTTTCTTAGCATTACTCCTGGACAGGATGTTTCTAATTTGAGCAATATTCCGCAATTTAGATATATTCTATATTTCCTCTGTTCTTGTGCATGCCGCAGTGTTACCACAGGTAGACTGTTCTGATGTGTTTTTGAACAGTTTGCAATTGAACTATACTGAGAAACAACCCAGTGAATCATGACTCCCTTAGATTTTTCTGGAGAACCTGGAGACTTGCGTAACTTATGCTTAATTTTAGTAACATGCTGATTTTCAGTTCTGGCAGGCAGACTGTGCAACACTGAGAGTTTGATGGAAGAACTGAAGGGCCAGATCTCAGGTCAGGCTTAAAGGATGGTTTGTAAATATTTTCCTCTAACCCTTTGTCTGTTTAATCGTCTTCTTTCCTTCTTAGATTCAGTGGAACCTTCAAAATCAATGTTTTAGCACCGAGAGTTCAAAATGTTTGTGGATCTAGAAAATGTGTCTACCTGGAATATTTTGCTGAAGTTGTCTCAGGTCTTAGATCTACTGCAGGAGTCTTGAATAAAAACTTCAGCACAAATCAGATTCTGAAGCCAGTTATATTTAATAAAGATTGCTTGATCTTAATCTCAAGCTAACAGCTGCAGGAACTAAAGTAAAAGAATTCATACCCTCTGGGGTTTTCCACATTTTGTCATACTTCAAACATAAACTGCAATGTATTTTATCTGAATTTCGTGCCATAAACAAACACAATGCAGTGCATTTGTGCAGTGGTAGAAAAATTACACTTCTCTACCTCTCATTTCTGACAAGCCTTTCCACATTACTAACATTTAAGACTAATAAAAATCTAAAAAGTGTGGATGATTTTGTAACTAGTCCTGATACTGTATTTTGCCCCTTGAATCAATACTGTGTAGAACAACCTTTGGCTGCAGGTCCAGCTGCAGGTTTTTTGGGAAAGGTCTCCACCAGCTTTAAACATCTACAGACTGAAAGTTTGAGAGTGTCTGTGAACATCAGTTTTTTCAAATTTTACTACAGGTTTTATGCAGTGGCGGCTAGCCAATAGAGGGCGATAGGGCGCCTAAGTTAATTGTGAGTTTAAATTCGTAACAAAGTATCATATATAAAAATATATATCATTTTCGGAGAAAAAGCTCCCGCTGCGTAGCAGCTGGGGCGACAGAAAGATCGCCCCAAGCAGTGCAGCAGCCAGCCAATTACTGACAAGAAATTCACACATAGCAACAGGTATTTATCCAATCAGCGTCGTTGATTCGGCCGCATGAAGGGCGATAGAGAAATCGCCCCAAGGCTGGTGTGCTAAAATTTTTGTGTTAACCTAATAAGTTATTTGTTTCCAGTTTGCCCCTCCCTGGGCTACCACCTTATCGTGGTGGAGGGGTCTGAATGTCCCAATGATCCTAGGAGATATGTTGTCGGGGGCTTTTTGCTCCTGGTAGGGTCACCCATGGCAATTTGGTCCTAGGTGAGGGATCAGACAAAGTGCAGCCCAAAAGACCCCAATAACGGAAAAGAAAATTGGATTCAGTGTTCCCTCGCCCGGACGCGGGTCACCGGGGCCCCCCTCTGGAGCCAGGCCTGGAGGCGGGGCACGTTGGCAAGCGCCTGGTGGCCGGGCCTCTATCCATGGGGCCCGGTCGGGCTTAGCCCGAAGAGGTTACATGGGTACCCCTTCCATGAGCTCACCACCTGTGGGAGGGGCCATAGGGGTTGGGTGCTGTGTAGGAAGGGCGGCGGCCAAAGGCGGGGACCTTGGCGGTCCGATCCTCGGCTGCAGAAGCTGGCTCTCGGGACGTGGAACGTCACCTCTCTGGTGGGGAAGGAGCCGGAGCTGGTGTGCGAGGTTGAGAGGTTTCGACTGGACATCGTCGGACTCACCTCGACGCACGGCTCTGGCTCTGGAACCCGTCTCCTCGAGAGGGGTTGGACTCTCTTCCACTCTGGATTTGCCCCCGCTGAGAAGACCCGAGCTGGGGTGGGCATACTTTATGCCCCCCATCTCCGTGCCTGTTCGTTGGGGTTTACCCGGGTGAACAAGAGGGTAGCCTCCCTCCGCCTACGGGTGGGGGGACGGGTCCTGACTGTTGTTTGCGCTTACGCACCAAACAGCAGATTAGATTACCCACCCTTTTTGGAGTCTTTGGAGGGGGTGCTGGAGAGTGCTCATCCCGGGGACTCCCTTGTTCTGCTGGGGGACTTCAATGCTCACGTGGGCAATGACAGTGAGACCTGGAGGGGTGTGGTTGGGCGGAATGGCCCCCCCGATCTGAACCCGAGTGGTGTCTTGTTATTGGACTTCTGTGCTCGTCATGGATTGTCCATAACGAACACCATGTTAAGGCATAAGGGTGTCCATATGTGCACTTGGCACCAGGACACCCTAGGCCGCAGCTCGATGATTGACTTGGTTGTCGTCTCATCTGATCTGCGGCCGCATGTTCTGGACACTCGGGTGAAGAGAGGGGCTGAACTGTCCACTGACCACTACCTGGTGATGAGTTGGCTCCGATGGTGGGGGAGGACGCCGGACAGACCTGGAAGGCCCAAACGTGTTGTGAGGGTCTGCTGGGAACATCTGGCAGAGTCTCCTGTCAAAAGGAGCTTCAACTCACATCTCTGGCAGAACTTCGAACACGTCCCGGGGAGGCGGGGGACATTGAGTCCGAGTGGGCCATGTTCCGCGCCTCCATTGTCGAGGCGGCTGACCGGAGCTGTGGCCGCAAGGTGGTCGTTGCCTGTCGCGGCGGCAACCCCCGAACCCGCTGGTGGACACCAACGGTAAGGGATGCTGTCAGGATGAAGAAGGAGTCCTATCGGGCCTTTTTGGCTTGTGGGACCCCTGAAGCAGCTGATAAGTACCGGCCGGCCAAGCGGAGTGCGGCTCAGATGGTTGCTGAGGCAAAAACTCGGGCGTGGGAGGAGTTTGGAGAGGCCATGGAGAACGACTTCCGTACGGCTTCGAAGCGATTCTGGTCCACCATCCGGCGTCTCAGGGGGGGAAGTGGTCTGCCACCAACACTGTTTACAGTGGGGACGGTGTGCTGCTGACCTCGACGTGGGACGTTTTGGGTCGGTGGATGGAATACTTCAAAGATCTCCCACCAGCACGCCTTCCAATCTGGAAGCAGGGTTTGGGGACTTTGGGTCGGGCTCTCCAATCTCTGGTGCTGAGGTCACCAAGGTCGTTAAAAAGCTCCTCGGTGGCAAGGCTCCGGGGGTGGATGAGATTCAGCCGGAGTTCCTCAATGCCCTGGATGTTGCGGGGCTGTGTTGGTTAACACGGCTCTGCAACATTGCATGGACATCGGGGGCAGTTCCCTTGGATTGGCAGACCGGGGTGGTGGTCCCCCTGTTTAAAAAGGGGGACCACAGAGTGTGTTCCAACTACAGGGGGATCACACTTATGAGCCTCCCTGGTAAGGTCTATACTGGAGTTCTGGAGAGGAGGGTCAGACGGATATTCGAACCTCGGATCCAGGTGGAACAATGCGGTTTTTGTCCTTGCCGTGGAATACTGGACCAGCTCTACACCCTCAGCAGGGTCCTGGAGGGTGCGTGCGAGTTCGCCCAACCGGTCTACATGTGTTTTGTGGACTTGGAGAAGGCATTCGACCGTGTCCCTCGGGGGGCCCTGTGGGGGGTGCTCCGGGAGTATGGGGTACCGGGCCCCTTGATACAGGCTGTTAGGTCCCTGTACGACCGGTGCCAGAGTTTGGTTCGCATGTCCGGCAGTAAGTCGGGCTTGTTTCCGGTGAGAGTTGGACTCCGCCAAGGTTGCCCTTTGTCACCGATCCTGTTCATAACTTTCATGGACAGGATTTCTAGGCGTTTCGGTGGCCTCAGGATTGGGTCTCTGCTTTTTGCAGATGACATGGTCCTGTTGGCTTCATTGGAAGATGAAGCCTAGTGTGAAGCGGCTGGGATGAGAATCATCACCTCCAAATCTGAGGGCATGGTCTTGAGCCGGAAAAGGGTGGGGTGCCTTCTCCGGGTCGGGGATGAGGTCCATCCCCAAGTGGAGGAGTTTAAGTATCTGGGGGTCTTGTTCACGAATGAGGGAAAAATGGAGCGGGAGATTGATTGGTAGGGCATCTGCAGTTATGCGGGCGCTGTACCGGTCTGTCGTGGTGAAGAGAGAGCTGAGCCGAAAGGCGAAGCTCTCGATTTACCGGTCGATCTACGTTCCTACCCTCATCTATGGTCACAAACTCTGGGTGGTGATCGAAAGAACAAGATCACGGATACAAGCGACCGAAATGAATTTCCTCCGTAGGGTTTCTGGGCTCTCCCTTAGAGATAGGGTGAGAAGCTCAGTCATCCGGAGGGGGCTCAGAGTAGAGCCGCTGCTCCTCCACATCGAGAGGAGTCAGTTGAGGTGGCTCGGGCAGCTGGTCAGAATGCCTCCTGGACACCTCCCTGGTGAGGTGTTTCAGGCACGTCTCACCGGGAGGAGGCCCAGGGGAAGGCCCAGGACACGCTGGAGGGACTATGTTTCCCGGCTGGCCTGGGAGCGCCTTGGGATTCCTCCCGAGGAGCTGGAACAAGTGGCTGGGGAGAGAGAAGTCTGGATGTCCTTGCTTAAGCTGCTGCCCCCGCGACCCGACCCCGGATAAGCGGAAGAAGATGGGTGGATGGATGGATGGATGTTTCCAGTTTGGTTCTAAACTTGTTTGTGGAATATTGTAATTATGTTTAGAATAAGAATGCCTCAAGTTGTTAATATTGGCCTTAAAATAATCAGTATTTCACATTGCAGCCTACTGGTATCCAGCCGTTTATGTTCAATTGTTTTGGGATGATTATTGAAAATGACTTGATGTAAGCTATATGCACAGCTCCACTACTTCCTGAACTAAGTACAGCTCTTTTATTTCCTGTCTGTATTGGACAAACTGATCAAACCAGTTGTGTCTGACCTCAGTAGTCACAACAACAATGGTCAGACACACCTGGATTAATCTGTTTGTGATGATGTAAGACAGGAAATAAAAGAGCTGCATTTAGTTCAGGAAATAGTGGAGTTGTGCACAAAGCCCAGAAAGCACAAGTTTGATTTAAAAAAAGAAAAAAAAGAAGCACAGCCCCACCAAGAATATTTTTCACCAGCTGCCACTGGTTTTATGTTGGATTTATTTCTGGACTTTGACTGAGCAATTTGTTTTAAATTGAAGTCTTTATTTATATTTAACACTTCTAACAAAATAAAACCAAAACACCCATAACAAACAAACAAAAAACATTTACATTTTGGGCCTCTTATCAATAATCACTACAGACATACACACCTATAAAAATAAAAAGGTACAATAAAATCAAATTAGAAAGTGCCTATACATGTAACACCACAAAAATAATAGACTTAACAAAAGAGAAGCGCACTGAGCAATAAAAAATCGATCAGTCTCAGTCAAAAACCCGTCCCCAAGATTTGTCAAAAATCTCCACATCATCATTAATCCTGGCCAAGAATTTTTCATATGACACAATTTTCAGCATATTTTCCTTCCACCTGTTAAACGCTGGAGGAGATGGATCCTTCCACACACTGAGAATCACTCGAGCAGCTGTAATCACCCCCACCTTTATTACCACAAAATCATATTTCAAAACTCCCTGCAACACAAACTGATCCCCTAACAAGCATAATCTTGGTGACATGGGTATTGTCAAGCCGATCCACCTTCCTATACTTTCCAGTACTCTTTGCCAAAAGGGGTAATCTGTCCCACATTCCCAAATAGCATGTAGAAATGTCCCTGGATCTGAGCTGCATTTCCAGCATATATTATTAGGCATAATTCCCATTCTTGACTGAGCAATTTTTAACAAATTTTTGTGCTTTGATCTAAACAATTCCATTGTGGCTCTAGGGCAGCGTTGTGCATGGACTAGTTCCAATGAACATGTTCATGAGAGTTCACATTTTTGAAAACTTTTAAATGAAAGGTGTTGTTTTTCAAATTGATGAATGTTAAGTTAATGCAGCTCATTTTGACGTAATTTATTGAAGTACTGTTTGAATGTGAACCAAACATTTACTCCATGTTTTTAAAGCAGCAAACATATATTTTCACAAACCGATATTATGTACAGACTTCCTAAATTTCCTCTGACTTTATAGCAGAGAAATTATCATAAATTGTGCAATGAGTGAGTGCTGTTATCAAAGATAACTTAAATTTCAATTCAGTTTATCTAAATAGCGCCGATTCACACCAGATGTTATCTCAAGGCACTTTACAAGAAATCCTTTCAATACAATCATACAAACATTCCAATCAGTTTAAAGTTTTTCGTTAGTTTTCTATATAAGGAATTCTAAAAGTAGTTGTACATTTTTTAACATTACTTTTGGTTTTTCACTGTGTATAGTAGCCTAAAGGGCAAAGAAAAAGACCTACTCCCTTACCCGTCTGCCATGTTCCTTTGTCTTCAAGATGCTGTTTGTTTTCTAAAAAACTCCAAGGCCTTCAGAGAACAACTACCATGATATTCAATTACACACAGCTGGACTCAATAATAGCTGTTTAAAAATTAGATTACTTAGATGTCTTAAATACTCACTGCATGCCAAACTTTATTATTTGTTATGAAAATGTGAAAATCATTTCTCTTCACCATTATGAACAACTTTGTGTTAATCTATCAGATAAATCCAAATAAAATACATTGAATTTCATGAATGTAACGTGACAAAAATGTGAAAAGGTAGAATTGATATGTTCACAAAGAACTCTAACAGTTGTATCTAAATAATTTGCACTGTATTAATGTAGTGTAAAACTTAGTGGTCAACAAGATTAAAAGAGGGTTTCATTGGTGCAACTATCTGTGTGTCATAGGTCACTATAAGTATTGATGTTGTAGGAGCAGAAAAATGTAATCAATCTAAAAAACAATCTCAAAATCACAAATAAAGAAATTAAATTAAATACAGTCCTTTATGACTCTACCCCAGAGATCCAAGCCTCTAATAGTTCAACTGGGATGGCCTCTGAAGTTGTGGTACTGGGAAGTCGTCTGAAGACCCATCTGGACAAGCTGAAGGCAAACATTGAAGGTAACTGTTACAGCCGTTACACCTATCAGCCTTTCAGATCCAAAATGTTGGAAGACATTATGCCAAAGGCAAATGATGCTATTACATCACCGTCATCCACATTTAACATACAATGTGCACATTTGATCAGCAGGTAAACCAGCTTGGCACATTAGCACTGAAGCTATCTCCCTTCCTGTTAACCAAACATATACACCATGGCTAAGAATAAGAAAATAATGAGATACTTTAGTATTCACTGTGGGGAAATTAAGTTTCAGTACAACCAATCCAAGATCATACAAACACTTACAAACTTTAACACAGTACAGGATTTGGAAGACCGCGGTAGCAGCTAGCTTTACCAGCGCCCCTTTTAGCAGATAGAAAGGATTCACAGTAGTGGGGGCGAACAGGGAAGAAAAAGGCAACTCTGCACAGCCCCCTACAGGTAGCAGAGCCGAGGTCCTGAAAAAAACACTGCAAAACATAGAAAGCACATATATCTTTCACAACACATGAAAACACAACATACATCAGTCACCCAATTGCATCTGCATCCAGCTTTATCATTAACAGTTACCCTACCTGTAGTGAAAGATGGCATATCACAGTGAGTTTGTCGAAAACTTAAGAACATCCTGAAAGGTCAACAAGCTAGTCAGGGCTGCATTTACCAACTCTAGACAACCTTTGATCCATTCCAGTTAAAAATCAAGTATACTTACAATGCTAAAACATGAACTGGATTGGTTTACACAACTTAAAACTTTTTATTATTGATTTGTTAGGTAGCTTACAGACATGTCTGGAAGACAAAAACCTGGATGATGAACTTTTTTTTCTCTTAAATTCTGACAAGACAGGTTGCCGTCTTTAACAGAAACTCTAAAAAAAGAAACTGCTTAGTCAATCACTTCATCTGGATGGTATTAAATTGGCCTCCAGTAATAATGTAAAGAGCCGCTGGGTTACTTTTGACTAAGACATGGCATTCAAATCCCATATTAAACAGGTTTCTAGGATTTCCTTCTTTCACCTTTGGAATATTGCTAAAATTAGAAACATTCTGTCCAGGGGTGATGCTGAGAAATTAGTCAATGCATTTGTTACCTCAAGGCTGGACTGGACTAATAAAAAGAGAGATCACATTTCTCCTGTTTTGCTTCCCTTCATTGGCTCCCTGTTAAATCCAGAATAGAATTTAAGATCCTCCTTCATACGTATAAGCCTTTAATAATCAATCTCCATCATACATCAGAGAACTGATTGTTCCATATGTTCCCAACAGAGCACTTCGCTCTCAGACTGCAGGTTTACTTGTGGTTCCTAGGATTTCTAAAAGTAGAATGGGAGGCAGATCTTTTAGATATCAGGCTCCTCTCCTGTGGAACCAGCTCCCAGTTTTAGTCCGTGAGGCAGACACTCTGTTTACTGTTAAGGCCAGGCTTAAAACGTTCCTTTTTGATAAAGCTTGTAGTTAGAATGGCTTAGGTACGGTGGCCCTGAAGTGCAAACCACATCAACAAATCAAAAAACACTACAACAAATTCAAAAACACTACAACAAATCAAAAAACACTACAACAAATTCAAAAACATTACAACAAATTCAAAAACACTACAACAGATTCAAAAACACTACAACAAATTCAAAAGCACTACAACAAATTCAAAAGCACTACAACAAATTCAAAAACACTACAACAAATTCAAAACTACAACAACAAATCGAAAAACACTACAACAAATTCAAAAGCACTACAACAAATTCAAAAACACTACAACAAATTCAAAAACACTACAACAAATTCAAAACTTCAACAACAAATCGGAAAACACTACAACAAATTCAAAAGCACTACAACAAATTCAAAAAGGCTACAACAAATCGAAAACCACTACAACAAATTCAAAACTTCAACAACAAATTCAAAAACACTACAACAATTCGAAAAACACTACAACAAATCGTAAAAACACTACAACAAATTCAAAACCACTACAACAAATTGAAAAACACTACAACATTAACAAACCGGAAGAGGTAGGTACCACTGTGTCCAACATGAGGCATCACTGATTGGATGATGGAGCCGCTCACCTTTTCAAACGGAAGTTAGCTGTGTCCAAATTCAGGGGCTGCATCCTTCGAAAGAGCCCATCCTCCTCGGTCTACAGAGGACGGGTCCTTCATAGACCAGGTAGACCGGATGTTAACGGCTGTGAATTTGGACGGTCTAGCCTTCAAATTAATTCCCGCCCCTACTTTGGCAAATGTCCTGTTGCCTACCAACGCTGACAACGCTACACACAAGCTGATAAAAATGGAGCAAGAAATCTTCCCGATTTTTTTTTTTAATGACTTTTTTAAATTCTACATAATACAGCAGTTTTACCGTTTGCGACATGTTTTATATCTCTGGCTGAGAGGTAATCATATCCAGGTAAAGTTCTTTTATTTACTTCTACAGAATTACAAGTTAATTTTAGCTAGCTTCATGGATATGAACTGAATGACTGGTGGTCAAATGTACACACGTATATACTATATTATAACATATTTCTAGTATTCAGTTGATTTTAAAAAGTCTGTGTGCAGAAATTGGATATGTATATATATATAAATTCTTTATTTTTTCTTTCAAGGTTCAAGGTGTCTTTATTATCCCCAAAGGGGCAATTCTCTTAGCAGTCGACAGTGAACATAGAACATATAACAAGAGCAAAAACAAGCAAAAGACAAAAATTACAGTCATTAAGAATGTAAGTTTACAGGGAGGCATAAGTAGGTTAATTGCACATAGAATGAGTGACTTTTTATATCTGTTGGTTCTGTATTTCGGCACATTGTATCTGCGTCCTGATGGCAGTAACATAAATTCCTCCCAGAGTGGGTGAGCGGGGTCATTGAGGTGCTTTTTGCCTTTTTAACTGATCTGGCTCTATATAGCTCATCAAGGTCATGAAAAGTAGTACCAGCTATTTTGCTACAGACCTTAACAATATTCCTTAGCCTGTTCTTCTGTTTCACCGAAAGTGACCCATGCCAACAAATAAAAGAGAAAGTAAAACAGTAGTAAAAGATTCTCATAAAAGATGTGTCTACCTTAAAACAGCAAAGTTTTTGATAAAAGTGCATGCGCTAGTGGGCTTTCGTACAGACAGCATCAACCTGAAGTTCAAAGCTCAGCTTGCAGTCCATGACAGTGCCCAAGTATTTGTACTGCTGCACCTGTTCTACAGCTTCATTTTCAATAAAAACAGGGGGAAAGACAGGAGAGGATCTACTAAAATTAATGCATATATAGGGGATCAATTAAGTATTTTTGAATCTGAATATATCAGGGGGGTGGGTTTAAGGTGGTGATGTCTTGCTAATCACTTTCTGAATAAAAAACTGAATTAATTTTTTTTAAACAACCAGTGCAATAATAACTTAACATTTTTATGTTTTCAACACCATTGCAGGTCATAAGCTCTTCTCCACAACATCTGCCCCGGTGCTGGTGACATCGGGGCCCCTGGGAATGAGCTAGAGGAAGATGTAGCAGAGGATGAGGCTGGTTTGGAGAAATCAGCGTTGCTCTCTGGTGGGACAAACTGTCTTCTGAACGCGTCTTAGTGATGTGGCAGCCGTTGATTGAGTCCGCCCTAGACGACGCGGTGGACAGTACGAAGAAGCTACTCTAAGCCCTCTCTGCAGACCGACCTGCATGATGTTCCCCTCATCAACCAGAAAAGATTAGCCAGAGTTCTCAGCTGGAGGACTCCATCTGATCTTTATTCAGCCGATCCAGGAAAACTGCCTGTTTATTTTAATAAAGTTTAAAGAACGGTCCAGGAACAGGTCATTTAGGTTTATCCTGCATGAATAACTTCAAATAACTACACAATTTATCCTAATGTCAATTTTTGCTATTTCTTTTTCAATAGTCATTTTAAATTGTTCAAAGTAAGCTTATGTTCATATCTTTAAAAAACTGTAATAATAATGTAACTGTTAATAAAATGACTTGATATTTACTATTTGTTTTAATAAATTTATTTAACAACAATAGAACAACTAAATAACCAATGTGACAAAAACATAAATTGACTAACAGAAAACAGTCGATCCATCCGGTCTCTCCTCTCCTCTCCTCTCCTCTCCTCTCCTCTCCTCTCCTCTCCTCTCCTCTCCTCTCCTCTCCTCTCCTCTCCTCTCCTCTCCTCTCCTCTCCTCAGCCTCCTGTTGCTGCTTCATGTCCTAAACAAGAAATCAAAAAACTGTTTATGAGAGCAACACAAAAACGTTTAGAAAAATCTATATTTATTAACACAATCAGTAATAAATTATGTATTGATGCAGCACTGTTGCACATGGACATACAGTACTTTTTCGTAAAAAAAATTAATACAAAATCTCATTTGTTTTTGGCCAACAAAGGGTGACATGCCCCTCCATATCCACCAGAATTGTCCTCATAAAATAAATAGAAAATAAGTGAAGATGAGGAACATGGCAACTGTGTTAATTAACACAAGAGATCAGTACTGAGATAACAAGTTCTATAGTTTTTGAGGCTTAATACAACTCCTCTAAGCATAAGGTGTGTAACTGAATTTATTCTTTTACCTCCATGCCACCGTGGCCCAATTTTGCCCCGGTAAAGACGTAATAATTTCTCCTAAAAAGAGACGTCTTTTTGCTTTATTTGCAAAAACCAAAATTAGCTGTATATACAGTTTTTCTCAATTGCTAAAACACTACACCCTATTGTCTGAACCAAATGCTCAGTTGCCTGAACACACTGATTGAATCAATCACTCCTTTGGCAAAACCATAAGCACGTTTCACCAGTTTAGACACAACTTGTCGACACATTTTCATTGTGATGCACCTGTGCTGCAGAATGGTGAGCACAAGTGACAAAAGTCAAACACAATGAAAGCACAGGTGTCACCAGTTGAACACAACAACTCAAAATTGATCACACTTGTGGCTAATGATGTGAGGGAACATATAAGCCAGTTCAGAGAGCACTGGTTTGTGAGGTCTTACAATGGATAGAAATCTGAGAGGAAGAGTCCGTGTGAGAGGTGGTCGAGGTGGTCAAGGTGGTCAGCAAAGACAAAACACAGTAATATCTGATGAAATCAGAGCTACTGTGATTGACCATGTTCTTGTCCATGGTATGAGCATGAGGGAGGCTGGACAAAGGGTACAACCAAACCTCAGTAGATTCACTGTGTCCACCATAATCCGTAGATTTAGAGAAGAGAACAGGTAATTACCTTTTTTTTAAAATTATAGTCTAGTATGTAAATGCTGACAGCAATTACCGTAAGACATACTATATACTGTATCACAGTATACTGTAAGTAAATACATGTTCCAGTACACCACTGTACCAATGTACTGTAGTATTGTAATGGAGGGTTGGTCTAACTGTTTGTAGGCCTAGTATTCCATGTATATTTTTTGTTACTCCATGTTCTCTTTTTGTAGAATTGAAAGACTGCCAGATGGGGGTGGCAGGACCGGTATGTTCTCCCCACACCAAGAGACCCTAATTGTTGATATGGTCCGTGAGAACAATGCCATTAAACTGCGTGAAATTCAGCAGAAGATCATTGAGGACCATGTAAATTTTGAGGGTATGAACACTGTCAGGCTCTCTACTGTTGATGGTGTCCTCAAGCGCAACAGACTGCGCATGAAACAGCTATACAGAGTGCCTTTTGATCACAACTCAGACAGAGTAAAAGAGCAAAGATTCCAGTATGTACAGGTTGGCATACATCCAAACACATTCAATGTTGATTACTGTAGTGATTTACTGTAGTGGCCTAAATCACTTTCCGTATCACTTACAGAACTATATCTATTTCTACAGAGGGTTTTTGAACTGGATGCAATGGAAAGACCCATGAATACATCTATATGGATGAAGCTGGGTTTAATCTCACCAAAAGGAGAAGGAGAGGCCGTAATGTGATTGGCCATCGGGCCATTGTTGGTGTTCCTGGGCAGCGTGGTGGCAATGTCACATTATGTGCAGCCATCAGCAATCATGGGGTTGTCCACCATCATGCCAACCTGGGGCCCTACAATACTCACCAGCTCCTCATTTTCCTCAATAACATGCGAGACGCTCTGTTGGGGCAGCAGGATGAGCATCCCATCTATGTTGTTGTTTGGGATAATGTGAGTTTTCACAGAGCCCTCCAGGTTAGAGAGTGGTTCAATATGAACCAACATTTTATCAATCTTTGCCTTCCATCGTAGTCCCCTTTCCTAAACCCCATTGAGGAATTTTTCTCCTCATGGCGGTGGAAGGTATATGAACGCCAACCTTACACCAGGGTAAATCTCCTGCAAGCCATGGGACTTGCCTGTGGTGACATAGGTGTGGAGGCATGCCAAGCCTGGATACGGCATGCCAGGGTTTTTTTTCCCCGTTGCCTGGCCAGACAAAATGTGGCCTGTGATGTGGATGAAGTCCTGTGGCCTGACCCAGTACGGAGACATGATGCTGTGGCTGAATAATTCACTTATTTGTATTTTTTGTACTTTATTTACAGTATACATAGGCTTACTGTACACAAGTGGCAAGCACATATGATTTCTGTCTGTTTTTAAAAGTGATACAGTACAGGTAAATGCACTAGATTTCTGTTTTGTCTTTTTGTACAAGTGCTAAATGCACTTTTCTTTTTTTTTGCAACTTGCATTTAGCCTACAGTGAACAATAAACATTGATTTCTCCAGCTTCATGTCCTGAGTATTGTGTTTTCTATTTTTCTACGTAGTGTTTAGTGACTGTTCAGTAGTGTTCTTAATTTTGATTGACTCGGGGCACGATTTGACAACATAGTTCAGTTTTGAGCACAGATTGAACTGTTTTGAGGTGAAAGTTTGGTTTTGCAAGAAGAGTCTGAGGTTTTGTGAATGTAGCTTGAAAATTGGGTTTTGTGTTCACAGTTTAGAGAAAAGGTGAGCTGCTTTCAAGAAATGTTTTAGCAATCGAGAAAAACTGTAAGCGGGGTAATACACGGAGAACCATTTGACGAACATACGAGCTCGTTTACGAGCGATGGTTTACAAAATAATATTAAAATACATGTCTATACCAACAACAAAACCCAAACAACACAACCGCTTTAAGTTTTTAATTTTTGTTCAGATTTTAATGTACTTACTTTTAAAACTGTACTCCCGTCTCGCTTCGCCTCCCACTCCGTCCGCCATTGTTGCTGAAACAAAAATCTCCCGTTCGGCCCGCAATGCATTTTGGGATATGGAGAGCTTTGAAGGATACACCGGACCCACCCTTCAAACCTGAAAAAAGAAGGACGGATTTGTGGGCTGCATTTGAAAGGTGTCACATTGGTTATTTTGTTGTTCTATGGTTGTTAAATAAATATATTAAAACAAATAGTAAATGATGGCTTTCCTTACCTGACTCATCAGCACTTGGCCCAACTTTATAAATAAAGTTTGATTGATAGAATAGAAATCGGTAGAAACTGATGTTTTAAAAAGTAGACATGTTATCGAACTAAGGCAGAGAAGACGGATTAGCTGCTGCTGAGATCTCGCGAGAGCTGTGCGTAAGTAATATGGCGGTAAACTGGTAAAACAAACAAACTCGGGTAAAAACAAACTATAACATTTGAGCCAAATATAGCAAACGTTTAATAATAATAACCATTACTTTGTATTTCTCCATAAACAAACTGGACGTGGAAACCTTGCACAGCCTGGAAAGCTACTTGGACGAGTGCTTTGACAACATTGTTATGGGCAAGCCACAGAAATCCACCTCTGCTATGCCGACAAGCACACCATCACAAAAACGCACTCGTTCTGAGGCCAGCACCTCCACCATCTCTCCAGAGAAAAGCTACAGCGATGTCCTGGACTCAATAGATAAGAAGCTAACCAGCCTAGACGCCTGTCTGGCCCTGGTTGAGGTTCTCCATAAAGAATTTCAAGCTCTAAGGGAATCCCTGGAGTTCAGCCAACAACAGGTAGCATCGCTCGCTGCAGAAAACCAAATGCTTAGGAAGGATGTAAAGAAACTCGCCGAGGGATGACGCAGCTGTCCGGAAAAAGTAAGAGGATGAAAGAAACTATCTTGGATATACAGGCCAGGGGAATGCGGGACAATCTTGTTTTTTCCAGGATCCCAGAACAGGCTGAGGACAACGCTGAATCCACCGTCCGAGATTTTCTCCAACATCAGTTAAAGCTCCCAAGCGACACGGTAAAAAACATCACTTTTCACCGCGTCCACCGCCTAGGAGGTAATAAGCCCAACAATAGCCGGCCGCGACCAATTGTTGCTAAATTCGAGCATTACAAGCAAAAAGAGCAGGTCAGAGGCCAGGGCAGAGAGCTGCGGGGAACGAATTACAGCGTTAATGATCAATATCCAAAGGAAATCCTGGATAGAAGGCGCGTTTTGTTCCCAATCAGAAAGAAATATATCAGTGAAGGCACCAGAGCTACAGTAGCGGTTTATAAACTGTATGTTAATGGGCAGCTGTTCAGGGACCCCCAGCTCACTACTTGGCTTTATTAGTCATGTAACACTGGTCAGATAAGAGTTGTTTTATCAGTCAACTATAATGTAATGTTAGCACAGCTCTGTAAAGTTGTTTACATTACTCAATGTGGGCGGGGCCAGGGCTAAGCACTGGGATACTGGCTGTTTTTTCTTTTCTTGTCTTCACATGTCTATCACCAAATGTCTTTGTCACTCCTTTTTCCTTCTTTTATCACTCACACACACACACAGAATTTTTTCATAACATAACTATTTCTTTCTCTCTCACCCCTCACACCTTCACAACTTTCTTCTATTTCTCTCTTTCTTATATCTCGGCTTTTGGATTTTCAATTAGGCAACCCCAAGCACAAACTAATAATACACCTGTGTTTATCTGTTTCTATGGTGATATGGACATTAAAACTTTTATCTCAAAACTAGGACTACTCTAAGGTTTGTCACGTGGAATGTTCATGGAGCTGGCACCAGAGAGAAAAGAGTTACGATTTTTAACCAGCTTAAAAGATTGAAGGCAGATGTCGTCTTATTACAAGAAACCCATAAATCTACCTCAGCTGCAGATGATCTTAAATCCCCTGAGTTTCCTAATGTGTTTTCTGCATGCTATAACTCTAGACAAAGGGGAGTAGCAATATTAATAAATAAAAATTTTAATTTTACAGTAATAGATACAGTTACAGATCCAGAGGGTAGATTTATTATAGTAAAACGATCTTTACATAACCAAAAGTTATGTATTGTCAGTATATATGGTCCAAATGTTGATGACCCCTCATTCTTTCATTCCTTCTTCTTGGTGCTCCTTGAACACATGGATTGCTCACTTCTTCTTGGGGGCGACCTCAACTTTGGTTTAAATGAAAAAATAGACAGGCTCAGCACAGCAGGGACTCTAATCTATAGATATAGTCAAACAGTACATGAGCGATTATGGACTTTGTGATGCATGGCGATCTCTTCACCCCATTGACAAAAAATATACTTTCTTCCAAAATTACCACCATTCATATCCTCGACTGGATTATTTGTTAGTCAGCAGCTCACTGTTGACTGACATTTCAGACACTGAGATACACCCTATAGCTGTTAGCGATCATGCTCCTGTTTCTCTAACTTTAGTAAATAAAACAGAAACACCTCAAAACAAAAATTGGAGATTTAATATATCCTTACTTAAGGATAAAGAATTTATTAAATATTTCGAACAAGAGTGGGCCTCATATTTGGAATATAACGACCTCCCTGGTACGTCGCCATCCATTCTTTGGGAGGCAGGAAAAGCTGTGATTAGAGGTAAAATAATCTAATTCTCATCAAATAAAAAGAAAATGGGAAAAAAACGTATTCAGGAATTAGAAGAAACTATTAATTCATTAGAAGCTTCTCTAGATGAAGAGAGACTAGGCAAAATCCGTAAAGCAAAGCTAGAATTAAATCAAATTATTAATAAACAGACCCAGTTCTTAATTCAAAGACTTAGGATAGAAAACTTTGAACAAGGTAATAAATCAGGTAGATTTTTGGCTAACCAGCATAAAATTCATAAAGAGAAAACAACTATATCTGCTATTAAAGATCAGACCGGGAATACAGTATATGATCCTGGAAGAATAAACAACACATTTAAAGAATTTTACAAGGCTTTATACTTACCAGAGATAAATCCATCAGATCATGAAATTGAACAATTTTTGGATGACATAAAACTACCTAAATTATCTGAAAGTCAAGCGATGGCCCTGGATTCACCACTAACAGCGGCTGAACTCCAGGAGGCCCTCCAAGGCATGCCCAATAAAAAGGCTCCAGGCCCAGATGGATTTCCAACAGAGTTCTATAAAGAATTCTGGAATATTCTGGCACCAACATTCCACAGAATGCTGCAGGAAACCAAGGAAAATGGCCGACTCCCACCAAATATGAATTCTGCCTACATTAGTCTTCTACTAAAATCAGGTAAAGACCCTTTGTTTCCCACCAGCTATCGTCCCATATCCCCTATTAATGTTGATCTTAAAATAATCTGCAAAACACTCGCAAAAAGGATAGAGAAAGTAACCCCTCTTATAATACATCCTGATCAAACTGGTTTTATTAAAGGGAGACATTCATCCACACATTCACGTAGATTAATAGATTTAATAGATTTTTCTTACTGTAAAAACATTAAAACTAATATATTATCTTTAGATGCAGAAAAAGCATTTGATAGAGTTAACTGGAAATTCTTATTTGTAACCTTACATAAATTTGGCTTTGGAAATTCTTTTATAAACTGGTTGAAAATATTATACAGTTCACCAACAGCATGTATCAGGACTAATAACCAAACATCATCTAGGTTTTATCTTCAGAGAGGTACCAGGCAGGGATGTCCTCTCTCTCCCTCCCTGTTCGCTATTTTTATTGAACCACTAGCTGCAGCAATCAGGCAAACTCACAATATTAAAGGCATAAAATGCAATAACATAGAACATATTATCAATCTTTATGCAGATGATGTATTACTTTTTCTCCAGCATTCACAAACCTCTTTCTCTCAGGTAATCGGGTTGATAAACTCTTACTCAAATGTTTCAGATTATTCTATAAATTGGTTAAAATCTACAGTTCTTCCAATCAATTGTTCTGTCCAGAATCCAACTAATACACAACTGCAGTCAGGGAATACTACCTATTTAGGTATCAATGTCTCACCAAGACTGGCAGATTTAATAAAGCTAAACTACATCCCACTTTTAAAAAAGTGGAAGATGATCTTGCTAGATGGAAATCCCTACCCATATCACTTATGGAAAGGGTTGCTTCAATAAAAATGATAGTTTTGCCCAGAATCAACTACTTATTCTCAATGATCCCAAGTAAACCATCACTAGACTGGTTTAGATCTCTGGACTCCTCTATCTCTATATTTCTTTGGAAAGATAAACCCCCACGTATCAGTTTAAAAACACTGCAGAAGACCAAAGAAAAAGGAGGTCTAGATCTACCAAACATCCATCATTATTTCTTAGCCAACAGGCTCCAATACATCTCAAGATGGTTAAAACATAGCTACCTAGACGAGTCCTGGATAGACGTAGAACAGACACTATGTAATAAGATAAAACTTTCAGACCTACAATTTATTAGCTCAAATATAAAACAATATGAATGTTTCAAAAGCATAAATATCAGCTCCTCTCTGACAGCATGGTGGGAGTTTCTAAAAATGACAGAGTCCACAATAATCCCATGCAGACGTACACCCATCTGGAATAACCCCGACATCTTGCAAAAAAAATGTATGATAAGTTTTCCAGTCTGGAGGTGCAATGGAATTGAATACCTGGAACATATATTTGAAGGAACAGACTTTATCCCATTTAATGCATTAATTACACAATATGGAATTGATAAAAACAAATTCTTAGAATATCAAGAAATTAAATCTATTATTAAAGGTAAATTTAGGCTCAATACAGCTGAATTGCAAATTCCAGCAAGAGTTTTAGATTTTCTTAATCTCAACCCCCCCAAATTGCTGTCTAAAATATACAAAACTTTATCTACATTGGATTAATCAATAGCCATCCCTATTTCAAAATGGGAGGTGGATTTATCAGCCAGCTTTGACAAAAACGTCTGGTCTCAGATATGTTTAAGAACTTTTAAAATAACAAAAAATCCTCATTTGCAATTAATACAATACAAAATCCTTCATAGAGTACACTATACAGATCAATAAATGTTTAGGATGGGTTTTACATCGTCTAATATCTGCTTACAATGCACAAGCAATATACCAGATACTTATGTTCATGCGCTTTGGTTCTGTCCACCTGTTAAGAAATTTTGGTGCCAAATATGTGAGGACTCATCAAAGTGTCTGAAATGTAGCATCCCACCATCTCCCTCAATTTGCCTGTTAGGAAATTTAAATGATGTCACCTTGGACACAAAGTCAGTTCTAATGGTTTGCCTTATGCATCGCTAAGAAAACTATCCTCCTGAACTGGAAAAATAAAAAAGCTCTTAATATTAATCAGTATAGAAATCTCTTGTTGGACCATATTGGTCTTGAGACGGCCTCTGGCTACATATCTGATCAATCTCTCTGGGCTCCTTTGATCGGCTCCATCACCTAGTGGGGGTGGGGGGCACTTGGTTTTGTCGTTTGGGATACTGTTGCTGATGTGGGGTTTTGGGGTTGGAGGCATCTGAGGGGGGCCCCAGGGGGTGGGATCACTGGGCGGATGGGGCGCTGGACGTCGTGGCCGGCCTGGGGTTGGGCTTTGGGTGGTAACTCCTGATGGCTGCATAAGGTGCCTTAGGGGGGTTGCACTGGCGGACATGGGTTACTGGCCTTGTGGCCGTGCTGCGTCTGGGTAGGGTCTGGGGTTGGCCTGGGGATTCGGGGCTCTGGGGCGCCACGCCCCCTAGCAGTGGTCCTGGCTGGGGGTCGGCCGACGTGGGGTCTCTGTTGCCTGTGGGGGGTCAGGGCCGGCCGGCGGCCAGCATGTGCAGCCTCCTCTCTCTTTTTCTCTGGGCCGATTGTCATCACCGTTCCCTGTATGGCGTCTCGCCTTGTTTGCTGGTTGGGGTGCATGGTTGCTGGTCGCGGCGGCTGGGTGGCATTTCTGGGCCGGATCAGTCCTTTTTCGCACTGGACTTGGCTCCGGGGTCTTGGTCTTTGTGCGGGGCGCTGGGGTCGGGCATTTGGCTGGGTTCGGTCGGACATGCGGGTGGACTGGCCGGGTGGTGGGCATGCAGGGGAGGTGGGTGGGGCACTGGGTTTGGTCTCCTGTCGGGCCGTTGAGCAGCAGTGGTCGCTCCACAAGGAATGGGGCTGGCGGATGTCGGCCTGGTGGGTCGGCCGCCTGGCTCATCGGTTTGCTCCTCAACCTGGGTGTCTAGTGTATTTTGTGTTTTGAGAGTAGAGCGAATGTCAGGGTGGGTTTAGTTCCCCTTCTGGGATGGGGCTGGGGGGACTGCCTTGGGGTCCGTGGGGCTTTGTGGTGCTGTGGCCGTGGGCCCCGGGTCGAACGTGCCATGGCCTCCCTCCCCTGGTGGATCCCGGTGAACAGCGGTGCCTATTGGGGTCAGTGGGGGAGCTGGCTCCCTGGGAAGACATTTTGTCTCCCAGTCCTTCCCTCCCCATCCCTGGACACATATGTAGGGACTTTGGGGTGGGCACACTTTTCGGCATCCGGGGGGGAGCGGTTCAATCAGCTTCACCTCTGGTGCCGGTGCCCACTGTTAAACCACATATAGACACTGAGGGCTCGGGGTGGGGGTTGGGGGATGTATGGCTGCCTTCCCCACATCCCACCCCTCTGTTTTAAAAGCACATTACAACAACACGCATCAACACCATACTCGAGCGGGAGGATGGAGGCTAGGGGTCTTTTCACACCCCTGTTCGCTACGGGCCGTCAGGGGTTGGGGTCCGGAGGAGGAACAGGCGGTCTGGTCGGGGTCTTGGGCTGTCGGGCTGCTTTGCCACTGTGGGGCCCTTGGCGGTCTGCTTGTCTCCGTCCTAGAAGGTAGGGGGTCCATCTCCCAGGTCCGGGGGCTGGTGGCTCTACTGGGGCATCGGTACCTGGACCTGGGAGCATAAAGTGTGTATGGGGTGTGTGAGTGAGGGTACAGCGTCATTTTTTTGGGTGTCTTGGTGAGTCAGTGAGAATGTATGGGTTTAAGAGGGAGGGAACGTATGACTGTGTCTGTATGTCTTTGTCTACCTGTCAGGTTGGATCTTGGTCTGCCCCCTCGCCTGGCGCACCTCAGGCCTTACACTTAATGGGGGGCCTATTTCCCCTCCGTCACTCCCCGCCGGTGACGGGGGCCCCTGCCTGCTGGTGCATCGGTGGTCAATCTGGTTCGGACGTGGTGCGTGCCTGGCCGGGCCTGGGGGGGCCGGTGTGTCGGTTGCCCGATGCGCTGGGCCGATATTTTCCTTTGGTTGGTTGGAGCAGCTCTTTTAGGGGTGCCAAGTTTGGGATTGTAGGGTAGTGCCTGCTCGGTGGCTCGGTAGGATGCGCATCCAGCTCGGTAGGATGCGGATCCGGCGTCTCAGCTGGCAGCGGCCCCTGCAGTTCCTGGGGGCCCCTCGTTAGCCGGTCCCTTGTCGGGTCCCTGCTGGGGGGTGGGGCGCCCCTGGGTCCCGGCTCTCCCAGTCCATTGACCGGCCTGCCCTGGCGGGGGCCGGTTGCCGGCGGTGCCTGTGGGCTCATCACTGCTCCCCCCCGGGCCCCTGCATAGTAGCCGCTTGACGTTCCACACTTTGCTCCACTCTTGGGGGATGCGGTCGGCCCCGCCGGGTCCGCCTGGGGCACTGGGGGTTCTTTGGACGTCCTTGCTCCGATCTCCTTCATGTCTGCATCGATTCCTGGGAGACGAATTGATGCCTGCTCACACCAACTATCGAACACTCTTATGGAGAAACCTGATATGCACCAGCATGCTAACATACACACATAGATGTGGGGTCTCTGGTGTTTAAGGATATATTCTTGGGCTGAGGTTATCATTACTAGAGCTTGATTAATCGGTACCATGATTTTTTCTGTGACATTGTTGTTGTATTTATAAATCTATTTTTGTGTGATGTTGTTGTGTAGTTCTTAGTTCACAATGTTTGGTTTGTTTTGTCGATGTTCCTTTTTCGTGTTTTGTTTTGTTTTTCCCCCTCTCTCTGCCGTCTTGTGGGTATGGAGGCAGACTTCAATGTCTTCCTGTATTTTCTTTGATCCCCTTCCTCTCTTGTATTTTCAACTCACCCTCTCTCTTGACTTTTTGTTTCCTACCTCTCTTCTTCATCTTCCTTCTTTCTTCTCCTTAATTTTCCGTGTCCGTATCCATAACATCAGGAAATAAAAACCCCAACAATTCATAATAAAGATTTTTCACACATATATCAAGTGAAGGACTAGAGCAATAGCTGTACTGCTCCGCTTGTGAAAGTAAATGTGTTGGGCTTCTACTTGGTACTCAGACACCAATTCTGAGCTCCACACTGCCCAACAGGACACGTAAAAAAGAAAAAAACAAAAACAAATAGTAAATATCAAGTCATTTTATTAACAGTTACATTATTATTACAGTTTTTTAAAGATATGAACATAAAGCTTACTTTGAACAATTTAAAATGACTATTGAAAAAGAAATAGCAAAAATTGACATTAGGATAAATTGTGTAGTTATTTGAAGTTATTCATGCAGGATTAACCTAAATGACCTGTTCCTGGACCGTTCTTTAAGCTTTATTAAAATAAACAGGCAGTTTTCCTGGATCGGCTGAATAAAGATCAGATGGAGTCCTCCAGCTGAGAACTCTGGCTAATCTTTTCTGGTTGATGAGGGGAACATCATGCAGGTCAGTCTGCAGAGAGGGCTTAGGGTAGCTTCTTCGTACTGTCCACTGCGTCGTCTAGGGCGGACTCAATCAACGGCTGCCACATCACTAAGACGCGTTCAGAAGACAGTTTGACCCACCAGAGAGCAACGCTGATTTCTCCAAACCAGCCTCATCCTCTGCTACATCTTCCTCTAGCTCATTCCCAGGGGCCACGATGTCACCAGCACCGGGGCAGATGTTGTGGAGAAGAGCTTATGACCTGCAATGGTGTTGAAAACATAAAAATGTTAAGTTATTATTGCACTGGTTGTTTAAAAAAAATTAATTCAGTTTTTTATTCAGAAAGTGATTAGCAAGACATCACCAGCTTAACCCCCCCCCTGATATATTCAGATTCAAAAATACTTAATTGATCCCCTATATATGCATTAATTTTAGTAGATCCTCTCCTGTCTTTCCCCCTGTTTTTATTGAAAATGAAGCTGTAGAACAGGTGCAGCAGTACAAATACTTGGGCACTGTCATGGACTGCAAGCTGAGGTTTGAACTTCAGGTTGATGCTGTCTGTACGAAAGCCCACTAGCGCATGCACTTTTATCAAAAACTTTGCTGTTTTAAGGTAGACACATCTTTTATGAGAATCTTTTACTACTGTTTTACTTTCTCTTTTATTTGTTGGCATGGGTCACTTTCGGTGAAACAGAAGAACAGGCTAAGGAATATTGTTAAGGTATGTAGCAAAATAGCTGGTACTACTTTTCATGACCTTGATGAGCTATATAGAGCCAGATCAGTTAAAAAGGCAAAAAGCACCTCAATGACCGCGCTCACCCACTCTGGGAGGAATTTATGTTACTGCCATCAGGACGCAGATACAATGTGCCGAAATACAGAACCAACAGATATAAAAAGTCACTCATTCCATGTGCAATTAATCTACTTATGCCTCCCTGTAAACTTACATTCTTAATGACTGTAATTTTTGTCTTTTGCTTGTTTTTGCTCTTGTTATATGTTCTATGTTCACTGTCGACTGCTAAGAGAATTGCCCCTTTGGGGATAATAAAGACACCTTGAACCTTGAAAGAAAGAATAAAGAATTTATATATATATACATATCCAATTTCTGCACACAGACTTTTTAAAATCAACTGAATACTAGAAATATCTTATAATATAGTATATACGTGTGTACATTTGACCACCAGTCATTCAGTTCATATCCATGAATGCTAGCTAAAATTAACTTGTAATTCTGTAGAAGTAAATAAAAGAACTTTACCTGGATATGATTACCTCTCAGCCAGAGATATAAAACATGCCGCAAACGGTAAAACTGCTGTATTATGTAGAATTTAAAAAAGTCATTAAAAAAAAAAACTCGGGAAGATTTCTTGCTCCATTTTTACCAGCTTGTGTGTAGCATTGTCACCATTGCTAGGCGACACGACATTCGCCGAGGTAGGGGCGGGAATTAATTTGAATGCTAGACCGTCCAAATTCACAGCCGTTAAAATCCGGTGTACCTGGTCTATGAAGGACCCGTGCTCTGTAGACCGAGGAGGATGGGTCCTTCGAAGGATGCAGCCCCTGAATTTGGACACAGCTAACTTCCGTTTGAAAAGTTGAGCGGCTCCATCATCCAATCAGTGATGCCTCATGTTGGACACAGTGGTACCTACCTCTTCCGGTTTGTTAATGTTGTAGTGTTTTTGAATTTGTTGTTGCAGTTTTGAATTTGTTGTAGTGCTTTTGAATTTGTTGTAGTGTTTTCCGATTTGTTGTTGTGTTTTTCGATTTGTTGTTGAAGTTTTCAATTTGTTGTAGAGTTTTTGAATTTGTTGTAGTGTTTTTGAATTTGTTGTTGAAGTTTTGAATTTGTCTTAGTGGTTTTGAATTTGTTGTAGTGTTTTCCGATTTGTTGTTGTGTTTTTCGATTTGTTGTTGTAGTTTTGAATTTGTTGTAGTGTTTTTGAATTTGTTGTAGTGCTTTTGAATTTGTTGTAGTGCTTTTGAATTTGGTGTAGTGTTTTTGAATTTGATGCAGTGTTTTTGAATTTGTTGCAGTGCTTTTGAATTTGTTGTAGTGTTTTTTGATTTGTTGTTGTAGTTTTGAATTTGTTGTAGTGCTTTTTGATTTGTTGATGTGGTTCTCACTTCAGGGCCACCGTACTTAGGTCATCCTGAGCTAGCTCTGTAGTTATGTCGCTATATGCTTAGACTGTTGGAGGACAGACTGACCACTTTTCTTCACTCTGCTACTTTTCTCTTCTACTCCTCTCCAGTTGCAATATATGGTGTTATTTCGATTGTTAACTTTGTTCTCAGTGTTATCCTGCTTAGCTGCAATGCCCTGTTGGATGGGGGGCATGCCAGTCACTGAGAATTGTTTTCATAACAACAAACGAAGTGGAGAGAAGTGTTATGCCCAGAAATGCATGCCTGCTGAAAATTGCATCCCCTGCCGCGGGAATTCCCTGATAACAAAAACGGATTAAAATATCAGTGACGCAGCAGCTTTCAAATATATTCGTTATATTACCATGTTTCTTATGCATGTATGTCCTGAAAATGTACTGTTTTATGGTAGATAAATGTAAAAAAGGACGGCTTTGACACCTTTTAGTTGAATACGTTTAACTTTACTGTTTTAACGTCACAGCGTCTCAGGAGTATCTTTTGGTCTCCCGCTGTTAATGGGTCACATTCTGCGCTGTTTCTAACAACAGCGCAATAGTTTAAGCATTGTATAGCATCTAAACTTTTTAAACTAGTGATTAAAGGCTGATATGACTACCAACAGGACACAATGTAAATAAGAAAACGTTTTATCTGTTGTTAATGGCAGAGTGCACAATTTTGTTATCAGTTGGTCTAAAAACTCTTTATTAATAGCCTACATAAATTATGTAGAATACACCCTATGCTGGTACACCTTGGTGTCCAGATGCTGGCTGAGCCCGGCCTGGAGATGCTGACCGTCCCCTGCGGCTATCGGTGGGGCGCCCCGACGTAGGGCAGGGGTGAGGCGCTGGGATGTTGGCGGTGAGGATTGGCCTAGGGTGGTGGCGGCGCGTGGCGGCCGGTGCCTTGTCGGGTCCCTGCTGGGGGGCGGGGTGCCCCTGGGCCCCGGCTCTCCCGGTCCATTGACCCATGGGCTCGTCACTGCTGCCCCCCGGGCCCCTGCATAGTAGCCGCTGGACGTTCCCCTGGGGTTCTCCTTTGCTCCACTCTTGAGGGATGCGGTCGGCCCCGCCAGGTCCGCCTGGGGCTCTGGGGGTCCTTTGGACGTCTTTGCTCCGATCTCCTTCATGTCTGCATCGATTCCTGGGATATTTCAGTAATAACATACTGAAATGTGAGGCAATTTCAGTATATTGTATGAGAGCTTTCACTATATTGTGTGAATGATTTCAGTATGATATATGAGAGGTTTCACTATAGTATGTGAGTGATTTCAGTATGCTATATGAGAGGTTTTACTATAGTGTGTGAATGATTTTAATTTTACATGTGTGTGTGAGAAGCTAATTCTGAATAATGTCTCAAACGGTCCCTCATAGCTGTGTGTGTTTGTTTACATATGTTTTTATTCAAAGAGCTGCACTTCTAGCAAAAAGCTTTCCACCTCAATCTTAACTCGCTTTCTGTCGGCCATTGAGTGGTTGTCCGTTAAGAACCTGAAGTAAATACACTTTTGTCGACCAGACATGTCACTACAATGGTAGGCAGACTCGTCAGAAAAGTTCTACACCTGCTGTCCGGGCAGAGAATTGCTTTGCAACACTGACACACCAACGGAGAAGTATAAAAGGAAAACGTCTCCGTCAATACATGTGTGTGTGTGTGTGTGTGTGTGTGTGCAAACTTGCTGGTGCAGAAGGATAAACTAGGCATTAGGGCTGACAATGTTGAGATTACATCAGATCAGAAGGTGATTAATGACACATTCATCAGGTTTTACTCCAACTTATACACATCTGAATCTACAGTAAATTTAAAATATTTGCAGGACTTTGACTCCATTTACATGCCCTCAATTTCCCCAGAATCCAAATTCTTTAGGCACCCATTACAAAAAGAGAAATTCTGCTGGCAATATTGTCCCTGCAATCCAGGAAATCTCCAGAACCCGATGAGTTTTCGGCTGACTTTTACAAAAAGTCCTCTGATGATCTTGCCACTTTTCTCTACCAGGTTTTCATGAAGCCACTTGACTGGTTCACTTCCTCCAACATGCTATCAGGCTTGCATCACATTATTATTTAAAAGAGATAAGGTATCATACTTCTTCGGTTTTGTGTCTAAACGTAGTTTTTTTCCTTATTCTGTTTAATTATCACTTTAATGTATTCCTCGGTATTTATTTTATGGCACTTCCTTGTTTTCATTTTCCCTTCATGCTCTTAGATGTTTTCACCTTTTGTTTGTGTCCTCCTTCCTTTTTATGTTTCCTTAGTTTATTTCTCCTTAGATACTTTCCTAATTTATTTCTTCCTTCTGTTCTCCAGTGTTTCCTTAAGTTTCCCTTTAGATTCATCCTTAGTCATATGATCTTTAGTTAATTTCTAGTTTCTTAAGAGTTGTCTGTATCCCTTTCCTGTTGTCTCCCTGCCACTCTGCTCCTTACCCAGTTTAACTAATTGCCCTCACCTGCATCTGCTTTCACTAATTAGTCCTTGGTCTTCTCTGTCACCTCCTCATTCCCTCCTCAGTATATATTCAGCTCTCATTTTGTCAGTATCCACTGGTCTGTGTCAATCTTTCCTGCCTGATTGATGTTTCTTTCCCTGATCTCAGTGTTTCCCTGGTTCCCCTGCAGTTTTGTAAGTTGTAAGTTTTTGGATTTTCTTGTTCATTAAATTCTATTTTCTTAATTTTGCTGCTTTTGGGTCACAAGGATTCTACTGATGGTGCCTCTTAGTGATGGTGAGATGAAGCCCCATGAGGCATTGAACCACTTGAGCCAATTGGTTCAAGAAAGGGTTCTGCTCAAGGGGCTTCATGTGAACACAAACCCCCCTACTGGCCAGGTATATAATCACAGAGAGCTGTAGCTCTTAGCCACTTAATGTGTGATGCATTAAAGTTGTAAGTCTGATATGGGCCTTGGGAATGACTATGAGTTCCAAAAAAATAATTTCTCTACATAGAATAGTACAAATGTGAATAGTAAATTTTTTTTGAATGTATTCGGTCTGTATATTATCCCACAACTGTAGTATCATATGTTATGGCAGGTTGTGTAATAATGTTTTTCCGTCACTTGAGGCAAAAAGCATGGGCTTAAGCAGGTAAATGTGAATAGTAAAACATTTTTTGAATGTATTCTGTCTGTATATTATCCCACAACGGTAGTATCATATGTTATGGCAGGTTGTGTAATAATGTTTTTCTGTCACTTTAGGCAAAAAGCATGGGCTTAAACAGGCAGAGGAAAGTGAAAATGCTTGTGGAACTAGGAAGAGGGCACTGAAAATGATTGTTTAACTTGGGCAATGATGTACAAAACAGGGGAAAAACATTTTTATTCAAAAATAGCAGTTTCTCAACAGTTTTAGGTTTTAAGCGATTCCTTTTTCTTGACACCACCTCACCAGCCTTCGAAAACACTCTTTCACAAGCCACAGAAGATGCTGTTATACACAAAAACACAAGTGCTAGACTAAATATATTGGGGTACTACACTTTTTGCTTTTCCCAATATTCCAGGGGGGTTTCCAGCTTGCTAATATTTGGCTCCCACACAGGGGAAATCCTCCTCTTCCTAGCTGGCTCCATCCTCTCACTTATCTCTCTTTCCTCACTCTCCTAGGGTGACCATATTTTGATTTCTAAAAAAGAGGACACATTGGCACAGTCCTGAAACATTGTCATGACTGTGACCAGACTTTTGATTTTAACATATTTAAAGCATGCATTCTCCATGTGGTTAGAATGAACAGTTTAATAACAAACTTCAGATGGGCTTTCACAAGTGCAAAAATGAATTTAAAATCTCTAGAAACTAATTAATAATAGAAATAATTATTCCGAATTAGAAAATGTATCAGAAACAGTAATAGTTCGCTTTACTGGAAAAAAATTAAAAAAAAATCTGAAATAACATTATAAGAAAACAGGTATTATTTTCTTTTCAATGTAGTAATAAAATTAAAAAGCAGCATTCTCATTAACACAATAATGCCTCCTTCATTTTTTAGATTTTATCTTCATCCTCCTCAGTCAGTTTATAGATGAATTATTATTATAGATTTCGTTTCCATGTGGACTTACTGGATATTTGCCACTTTTGTCACACAAAGAAACACCAGCTATGCCAGCTCTGTTCATCTGTAAAAGCTACACTTGCGCTGTAATATCTTGTAAACAGTCACAACGCCATGCGCGCAGCGCGGTGAAGGGTAAAGTGGTGCAGCGCATCAAAGCCCGCTGTCTGTTACGTCTATGAAACGGTTCAGAACCATCCACGAAAGCATCTATCTAAAACCTAAACGATAGGTTCTCACTGAGAACGATGGATGAGAGGAATGTGTTGTATTACATGCATTGCACCAGTCAATTTAAGTATTCTGATTAGTCCCCTTAAAAACGATGAAAACCAGGACATTTTCATCAATCTATGAAATCCCCCAGGACGCCCTGGACAGCACGTGAAAAGTGGACATCTCCGGGGGAAAACAGGACATTCTAGTCTACAGCTTCAGTGTTAACTAACCGTCATTATTCTGTTTTTTTAGAATTTACCTTGGAATGAGGAAGGGGTGTCCTTAAGGCCTTTTGCTTTTCGCCCTAGCAATAGCCTGCTTTATAGTTGACATCGTAATTTAGCCGTGCAAGTGTTGCTGGGTGCTAATGCTAGACAAACAAACCACATTTACCAATTGAAAAAACACAGTTTCTGAACATATGAGACAAACAGGTTGTGTGCCACCAGTGGGAAGTACAAAGAGAAAGGACTCTGTCCATTCTGGATTAAATGCTTTATTTTCACTGCCCACTTTGCGTTTTTTAGAGGCTGCCATTTGTTATTTTTCTACTTGTACAGTTTCACTTGCCTGTTTCTCTCCCCTTCTCCGTCTCAACTATCAGTTTTTTTTCTTTTTCTCCGTCTCACCCCTCTGTTTCTCTTTTTCTCTGCCTGTATCACTCCTCACCGCTGGTATTTCTC
Source organism: Valencia hispanica (assembly GCA_963556495.2). Classification (NCBI taxonomy): domain Eukaryota; kingdom Metazoa; phylum Chordata; class Actinopteri; order Cyprinodontiformes; family Valenciidae; genus Valencia; species Valencia hispanica. The sequence continues at coordinate 39,290,985 of OY747720.1, read as the reverse complement.
CTCCTCTCTGCCTGTTTATCCCTCTCTCCGCCTGTAGCTCAAACTTTCTCTGCCTGCATTTCTCCTTTTGGCCGCCTGAATCTCCCCTTCTCTCCGCTGTGATATTTCTCTTTATTTCGGCCGGTATCTCTCTGTTAATTTTTGCTACGCTTTGCTATATTTTTTTTCTCTAAAGTTTCCCGGCTGGAATGCAAAGTGCTTATTGGCTTTGGTGGTATCACGTGGTATGGCAAAACTCACATACCATTGGCTTGCGGGTTTCCATGGACACCACAACACTGCCGTAAAGAACGCAAAAGCTGCGCCGGCCAGAAGTGCTCATTAAGGTTATAAATGGTCATTTCTGTTTTGGCATCAGGCTCGGGTCCGCATGAGACAGCATTTTGGTCCGGACCCGGACCGCGGTCCGCCTATTAGTGACCTCTGGTCTAGATGGTCGATATCTTGGTAGATATCTTTGTCTTTAATTGGCAGTATTAACTCCATAAAAATTATAGTACTTCCAAAATTCCATTATTTATTTCAATGACTTCCCATCTTGAATCTCAAATCCTTTTTTAAGTCTCTGGATTCCATAATCGCCTCATATATTTGGAGTGGTAAACATCCAAAATTGAGGAAAGCTGTCCTTCAAAGACCAAGGCCGATGGGTGGTTTAGCCTTTTCCAATTTTCAGTTCCTCTTGTCATGTTTTGAGGTTTAAATTGGACCCAAAAGCAGCAGAGTTGAAAACAAAAAGGATTTAATGAAAAACCACACGGAACTTACAGAAACTCGGGAGGGTACAGGCAGCAACAGGGAAACACAGGAACCAGACGGGCAACAAGGAAGGCAGGAATCAGGCGGGGAAGAAAGACGGATGAACCAGCGAGTTGTGACTGAAAGAGGGCCATATTTAGACTGAGGGAGGAGAGTGAAGAGTGAAGCAGAGAAGGAGCAGGACCAATTAAGGGAAGCGGTTGCAGCTGAGGGGGAGTGAGCAGGTGGAAGTGATTAGCTGGGACAGGAGGTGAACTGGCTGGGAGACAGAAAACTGGGAAACTAGAAGGATCTTAAGAAACTAAGACAAGACTACGGGGAAACCAGAAAGTACAGAAATTACAAGAAATACTAAGAATAACTAAACATGAAAATAGAACTAAAAAAGGAAAATCACTAACAAAAGACAAACACCCGGGGAACACAACACCTCTACTAGGCTACAAATATTAGGTGTATGTTGTTTTGGAGACACTATCACTTAGAACCGTCATCACTTGTTTGGGTCACCATGGAGTCAATTTTCTAGTACTTAATCAATCCAACTTCTAAGGGCATAATTTCAGACTTGCAATGTTCTTCAATAGGTGCCATCAAATCTAAATGAGAAAGAGACCTCGGTCTTTGCATTACTGTTGAACTGTGGGATTCTATCTTGGTACAAATTTATGCTACATCAAGGTGTGCCCGAAACACTAATATCCAGTTTAACTGGATCTTTTCTAATTAAAGTGTGCCTTTCATTCGGGAATCAAGGTTCAAGGGTTTGGAGGAAGACTGGTGTGGAACAGAACCCAAGCTGCTTGAGGTCCAGTGTGAAATATCCACAGTCAGTCATGATTTGGGGTGCAATGTCCAGTGCAGGTCTTTGTAAACTCTGCTTTCTTAGATCCAAGGTTACCGCATCAGTCTATCACAATGTTTTAGAGGACTTCATGATTCCTTCTGCTGAGGATCTATATGGAGATGCGATTTCATCTTCACGCAGGACCTGGCCCCTGCCCATACCGCCAGAAGCACCAAAACCTTGTTTGATGCCCATGCCATCATTGTGCTTGACTGGCCAGTCAACTCGCAAGAGCTAAACCCTATTGAGAATTTATGGAGTATTATCAAGAGCAACATGAGGGGCACCAAGACCTAAAAACAAAGAAGAGCTAACAGCAAGCATCAAGGAAATCTCGGCTTCCATAGCTCCCAGTCAATGCCATAGGCTGATTGCCTCAATGCCACGGAGCATCTTGCTGCTTTGTAGCACCTCATGGCTCGTTCTTGCTGTAATCGGTTCCTTCCGGATTGTTCTGGGCCTCCCCACTGTTCTCACCTTCAGCACATCCACATTCTTTTACTCTTCTGTGGAATGTAACACTAGTACATTTATGCATTCTCCTGCTACCAAACATACATTACAATGTCCTATAAGAGCCAACACAAGAGTTGTGCTTAACATTTACATACTTTAAGGGTTTGGCAAAAATCTCTACAGACATGGCTCAACAGCGCCCCCCGGAATGCTTCAAAACACCCTCCCCATTTACCCGTTTTTATCGTAGAGCTATGAAATTTGGCACACACATAGATCTTCCCAAGACCCACCGAAAAGTCTTAAAATGTCACAATACCAAATTAACAGGAAGTCAGCCATCTTACTTTGAACATTTAATTAGGCCCGAGCAGCTAAACACAGCTAAAGCCTATTGTATCTGTACTGTTAACAGGAGATATAAGTTCTTATATCTCCTGTTCAGAAAGTCAGAGGGGTCAGGGGTCTGAGCTTCTTTTCCTTCGACTCCTGCTGCCCCAGCCGGGCATCTCTGTGCTTCAAGCTGCCCTGTCACCTGATGGTGCAGGTGTGCTGAAGTGGGAAACCTCTCAGTAGAGGGTTCAAGTAGATCCTGGGTTGAGTGGTCTGCTCCTTGCTGTTCTGCTCCCGCTCTGGCTTGTTGCTCCTGGATGTCATCTTGGGTGCGTCCTGGCTCCTCAGTGGGAGTGCACTGGCTCTAGTCTTTTTCTTTAGTCTGACGACCTGGGAGATCCTCTCCACCACCTCATATGGTCCGTCCACCAGAGTTCAGACCATCCTGTTGTGTTAATCTTTAGCAGGACCCAACAAGCCGTGTGGATCTGAACCTGGTCTGGTTGGCTGCAGGTCTCTCACCTGGTCAACAAAGCCTAAAAGAACAGCTCGCAACTAATTTGCTTTTTCTGTTTGCTTTATCCATAATTGTATCTAATTTGAGATTAATTTTTTATGCATTTGTCATTTTTAAAAATCTCTCACTCACCTCATAGTTCTAACTGATCGGCCTCACTAACACAAAATCAAACTATTATCGAGACTGCTACAAACATTAGGTCTATCTGTAGAAAAAGCTATTACTTTTACTTTATGTTGAAATCACAGAAATCATCATTGACGCAAAACGCACTCTAAAAATCCTGTATCAAAAATGAACAATACTGGAAACAGCTTGGACCATAAAGAACTTTTCTTTAAAATATATAGTAGGGGTTATAATGTAAATAAAAACTTCCAAAAAAGCACCAAATGAATAAACAGGCCACAAGGCAAGGCGAAGGGGCCATGTGCCAAAACGACCAACCGCACAGAGGTGCTAAAACAGGATGGAAAACAGGAAACATCTGGTTTTTTGGATTGTGCAAGTGGCATGATGAGCATGTGAGACCGCTCAAAAGAAAAATGCTTTGCTGCTTTAAAGCTCAACCCCCAGAAAAGGATCAGTCTAATTTTATTCATTTACACTGCTAACGGCCTAAGTTCATTAAACTTATAGTTTTATAAGATTTTACCACATCATTTACTGAGCTGATAAAGCCTAATACTTATAAAAGAAAACTATAATTTCAACCTATTTAACCAAAAGACTGTTGAACCCTAAACCAATGCTGTTTTTTATTTATTTATCTGAAATGCTTTTAAAGCGACAAATTGAAAGGCTTTGTTCGGTAAAAAATAATTGAAATCTAAGTTCCCGTTGTGCCCAAAGATCTCCCTCTTTTTTCTGGAACAGAACTGTTTCAGAAACATCCAATTATAAAGGTCTCCTGTTAATCAGGTGAGACTAGATTTGCAGCCTGTTACGGAAAGATGTTATAGTTCAATAAGCACCTGTATTGTAGATCAATCTCCATGTATATTTATAGTTCGGCTCAATTCCTAGAGCTCTGCTGCTATACCTTTTAGAACTCCCAGGGAAGAATGAACAAAACCACTGAATCTATAATTTAATGTGTCCACTTCATAACCTGACCTTACCCACCCCGGTCCATGGGAAAAAAGATAATAGAACTTTATTTCCATCACTCCATAATTTGTGTTTAGGGGGCATATCGGAGCCCCAGATGGGATCATGAGGGGCTGAAACATCACGCCTCCTCCTTCTGCTGTGTCGGATCCCCACTGCAAATACAAGAAAAGAATGCTCTGTAAGTCTCAACAGAAGCACATCCACCTTTCCAATTTTGAGGGTAATTGTGTCAGAGCCAAAATCCGCAGAGAATCAGCAGGTCGTCCATAGAAAAGTTCCCATCACATTCACGGTATGGAGCACATCCGGTATATTTTTCCCATGTACCCAGATTGGTATGAAAGTGTGGTCAGATTTTTATCATGTTCAAAACAAATAAATCTTTGGTCAGGTCTTAAGTGTACTGGTCCTCCTTTAACTATTTAGATTAATCCCATGTCGTCCCAGTCTCCAATTTACCCTTACTTTTGTCATGGAAATATATACATTTTTACCCATATAACTTCCTGTTCGTTCATGTACTTCATGCTCAGAATTTGTCTAAATCCTGGAGAGGAGTGTAACCTCTGGAATCTGATCATTAAGATTAGTAAAAGCTTCTACATATATGGGTAAATGTCCTACAGAATATGGCATTTGAGAACAAACAAAACAGTTAATAATGCTTCATTTATTTGCTAGATATCTTGCATATTGTCGCCATCCGCTAATTTCAAATGGTTTCTGTGTGTCCTTCTCTGAGTGAACCAAGACAATAAGTCAGTATTCTCATGTGCTATATTTCGTTCTTGTGTGAGTCTTAATGGTCCTATTGAAATACCACCACCAAAAAGCTGTAAAAATAAAAGTACTAGATAGCAGAAAAACCTTCATAGTTACTATCTCTCCCTTCAAGCAGTCTCTATAGAAAAGTGGCTCTCCTGGTTCTCTTCATTGAAGTTGAGACAAGTGAAACCTCTTGTATTCACCTCCCTTTGTAATCAGTCTTAAACACCACTTTTCTTAGACTGCTTTCCCTATATCTAATGATGGTCTCTGCTTTTTACAATGGCTTAAGTGTATCCAACTCAGTCTCTACAGCCGTTGGTGTGGTCAAAAATACCTGGAATGGCCCCTTCCACCTGGGTGATGACCAATTTTCTGTTTACAGCTTTTAATCAGGATCCAGTCACCTACTTTCAGCTCACTTCTTCCCGTAGGAAAATAGGATCATCTGGCATATGATTAGTTTGCATTTATAACTTATTTACTTTTCAGTATTTTGATCATGAAAACCCACCAGATCTTAATCACATTGTTCTTCAGAAGAGAGTGTACCAAAGTAAGGAATTCTATGTCTACGCCCATGGATTATTTTAAATATAATATAAAGTATTCAAATTTGGTATTATATGCATGTATAGTTGACCAAATCACGACAGAATCCAATTTTGTCCTGTTTCTTCCATTGTTTTTTTTTCAATTTGGAACATCTTTATCATAAAATCATAAATCAGTTTGTAATTGTTCCTCTTATTTTAATATACCAAACTGTAGGAAGGTATAAGGTCTCGTCAAATCCGTTCCATTACTTGGTATTATATTCATATATAGCTTTATCATAACCAAACAGTATCTCCAATTCTGTTTAGTCTTATCCATGGCCTTTCTTAGTCTGCTTTTAGAATCCCATTGCCTCTTAAAAATAATCTATAATCTTTGTCCTATTTTATCAATTATTTAATTCACAAAATGTGTTCCGTTACCACTATAGATCATTTGTGGATCTCAAATCTAGGCATTATTTCTCTAAACAACATTTCTGAAACAGTTAGTGTATTTAAATGTTTTGCTGGTAACATTACAATCCATTTGGAGAAGTTATATTTTCTTACTAAACATAGCTTCTTCAGTACAGCCTTTGTTTGCTCAAAGCTGTTTCTTAATTTTATATGAGAAGCTTTTTTATTTTTCATGTCTGAAACATTTCTTGTCCACATACTAATCAGTTTGAGAATTGAATTGTCTGTAAGAAATGCTCTAATTAGTTTGCCACTAGAGGTCACCATACCCCTGTTCCCTATTGTTGGCCAAATGCCAAAAACATGCTAGGTTAAATTTGGATCTTCTGTTAGTAATAATATGATTATTTTATCTTCATCTGATTACAAACTTCAGTTAAAACTTTAATTCTTCTTTTTCCAAGTAAAACAATTCTTTGGTAGCTTTCCCGTTTCAAGAGTTTTATGAAAATCTACAATTTGGATTATTAATTTTTCCCCTACAGAGAACATGCCCAACTTCAAGTGAAATAGGAAATCTCTTCCTAACAAATAAAAAAAAAACAATCTGGAGATAATATAATTACCACTACAGATTCTTCCTGTAGCTAAATCTATTATTTTTATTAAATTTTTCTAACAACTCAATCTCTTTTTTTTTTTTTGCGGAAAACCAAATTCCCTGTAAATTAATAATTTCTTCCCATCGGACATCAATAACTTCCTCCAATTCTGTCAATGAGATAATCAGCAACTGATATTTCCACAATAAAACATAACATCTCTATTCCTTGCTCTCTGCTTATCTGCTCTTTCATAAAGTTTCTACAAATTAGCTTATTATTATGATTATATGTGGAAGCGTCTGTTGTTTGATGTCCAAAACGTGGTACCCGTTTCAACTGAGATTGGGGGAGGGCCGGCAATCTCTCCCAATCTCAGGTGTAGGTCCAGACATCTTTCCTGCTTAAATCAGACCCTTAATTTTATCCAATTAGCAACAACTCAATTGAGTATAAATATTGAAGTGCGCTTATACTCAGTGTGCTATGGTAACTAAAGTTGAATTTTGGAGTGTGTTACTACATTCTATACTATGGTAATCCCGTAACGAAAAATTCCTCTCTTTTTTGCAGTCTCTAACCCAGCGCATTACAAGATTGTTTCCTTTCAACAGGTATCTTATCTGTAATTAAAATGTTAGAAGCAAGCAATTGAAGCTACCGCTTGTTACAAAGAGTAAATCCACGTAGCCACCCAGCTGTCTACCCCACAGGACCTGTAGACATCCGCCTGAATTTCAAAATAAAATCACTCTGCTCATAATCCGTCATTGTTAAACCATTTCTTTTTTTTTCTTTTTTTTTCAACTTTAGTTATTGAACTTTTTAACATAACCCAACATACAGTGGCAAAAATATTCAATATAAAATATCACATTCAAAGAGTCAATATGTCGCAGAAAAGGATCCCATGTGTCGTGAAATGCCTTTACTGTTCCACTGAGCGAGAACCTCAGCTTCTCAAGCTTTAGATTATATAATACCTCCAGCGACCATGTGATGGAGGACAGGGAAGTTTCCAGTTAAGCAGAATCAGCCTACGGGCAAGTAATGTGGTGAAGGCCAAATCACGTTTAACTGCTTTTGGCAGACCCGAAAAAGGCGGAATACCCAAAAATGGCAGAGATGGAATTTGGGACAATGGTACATCCATAGGCTCCGGTCAGTACGTCAAAAATATATGCCCAGAATGGTGCTAACTTGGGGCATGACCAGAACATATGGACATGATTTGCTGGTGACAAGGTACATCTGCCACAGGAGTCGCTCACAAAGTGGTAGATTTTAGATAACCTGGCATTAGTGTAATGAACTCTGAAAAAAACATTACATTGAATGAGTCGGTGACGGGCACAGATAGAGGACGCGTGAATTAGAGATAATGCGGAGGTCCACTGTTGTTCAGTTAGCTTAAGATTCAAGCTTTCCTCCCATGTATTCTTAATAGCTTGAAGGGAGGCCGATGAAGCTAGCCAAATAGATCTATAGAAAATTGAAATGCATCCCTTAACAGCAGGGTCCACGGAGAGGAGTGAGTCTAGTAAAGTTTCTGGGGGACTATTTGGGAAATGAGGAAAAAGTTTCTTTAAGAAGTCCCTGACTTGGAAAAAACGAAAAAGATGATGATTTGGGAGGCTATAAGTAGTGGAAAGCTGTTCAAATGATGAAAATACATCGTCTTTATACAAATCAGTAACTGACTTTATCCCGTTATTGTGCCAGACCCGGAATACTGGATCAGTTCTGGATGGTGAAAATATTCAATTCTTATAGACAGAAGTCAGAGTAGAGGGGCCCGAGAGCCCAAATTGTTTCCTGTATTGGTTCCAGATCTTCAATGAAATTAACACTACAGGACAACCTGCCAAACGTGAGAGTGGAAGTTGTGAACACAGAAGTCTCCTTTCAAAGTCCACCCAGCCAGGTAACAAGTCTAGTTCCTCACACATCCAGAATAAGAGCTTCTGAACATTAGCTGCCCAATAATAATACCTGAATACTGGCAGGACAAACCCCCCTTTATCCTTTGGAGATTGTAAAACTGATTTTCGGATTCGAGCTGGTTTGTCCATCCATAGAAATGTTGAAATCCGTTTTTCCAACTTGTCAAAAAAAGATTTGTTTAGAAAAACGGGAAGGTGTTGAAACAAGTACAAGAACCTTGGAAGGGTCACCATCTTGACCAAATTTATCCGACCGACAAGCGAGAGGGGAAGAGCCGACCAGCTGACAAAGTCCCCCTCAGTCCTGTCAATCAAAGGGGTAAAATTATTTTTAAACAAGTCTGAAAGAGAAGGAGAGATATGGATACCCAAATATCGAAAACCACTAGTCGACCACTTAAAAGGCACCATTGAAGGGGAAACTGCTTTGGCAGAATCATTAATAGGAAACAACTCACTCTTTTGACAATTGACTTTATACCCTGATATACTGCTATAATCATTTAAAATATTGAAAATCTTTAAAGAATTTTACAAGGCTTTATACTCACCAGAGATAAATCCATCGGATCATGAAATTGAAATTTTTTTTGATAACATAACACTACCTAAATTATCTGAAAGTCAAGCGATGGCCCTGGATTCACCACAAACAGCGGCTGAACTCCAGGAGGCCCTCCAAGGCATGCCCAATAAAAAGGCTCCAGGCCCAGATGGATTTCCAGCAGAGTTCTATAAAGAATTCTGGAATATTCTGGCACCAACATTCCACAGAATGCTGCAGGAAACCAAGGAAAATGGCAGACTCCCACCAAATATGAATTCTGCCTACATTAGTCTTCTACAAAAATCAGGTAAAGACCCTTTGTTTCCCACCAGCTATCGTCCCATATCCCCTATTAATGTTGATCTTAAAATAATCTGCAAAACCCTCGCAAAAAGGATAGAGAAAGTAACCCCTCTTATAATACATCCTGCAGATGATTTATTACTTTTTCTCCAGCATTCACAAACCTCTTTCTCTCAGGTAATCGGGTTGATAAACTCTTACTCAAATGTTCAGATTATTCTATAAATTGGTTAAAATCTACAGTTCTTCCAATCAATTGTTCTGTCCAGCATCGAACTAATACACAACTGCAGTCAGGGAATATTACCTATTTAGGTATCAATGTCTCGCCAAGACTGGCAGATTTAATAACGCTAAACTACATCCCACTTTTAAAAAAAGTGGAAGATGATCTTGCTAGATGGAAATCCCTACCCATATCACTTATGGGAAGGGTTGCTTCAATAAAAATGATGGTTTTGCCCAGAATCAACTACTTATTCTCAATGATCCCAAGTAAACCGTCACTAGACTGGTTTAGATCTCTGGACTCCTCAATCTCTAAATTTCTTTGGAAAGATAAACCCCCACGTATCAGCTTAAAAACACTGCAGAAGACCAAAGAAAAAGGAGGTCTAGATCTACCAAACTTCCATCATTATTTCTTAGCCAACAGGCTCCAATACATCTCAAGATGGTTAAAACATAGCTACCTAGACGAGTCCTGGATAGACGTAGAACAGACACTATGTAATAAGATAAAACTTTCAGTCCTACCATTTATTAGCTCAAATATAAAACAATATGAATGCTTTAAAAGCATAAATATCAGCTCCTCTCTGACAGCATGGTGGGAGTTTCTAAAAATGACAGAGTCCACAATAATCCCATGCAGACGTACACCCATCTGGAATAACCCCGACATCTTGCAAAAAAAATGTATGATAAGTTTCCCAGTCTACATTAGATGAATCAATCGCCATCCCTATTTCAAAATGGGAGGTGGATTTATCAGCCAGCTTTGACCAAAACGTCTGGTCTCGGATATGTTTAAGAACCTTTAAAATAACAAAAAATCCTCATTTGCAATGAATACAATACAAAATCCTTCATAGAGTACACTATACAGGTCAACGAATGTTTAGGATGGGTTTTACATCGTCTAATACCTGCTTACAATGCACAAGCAATATACCAGATACTTATGTTCATGCGCTTTGGTTCTGTCCACCTGTTAAGAAATTTTGGTGCCAGATATGTGAGGACTTATCAAAGTGTCTGAAATGTAACATCCCACCATCTCCCTCAATTTGCCTGTTAGGAAATTTAAATGATGTCACCATGGACACAAAGTCAGTTCTAATGGTTTGCCTTATGCATCGCTAAGAAAACTATCCTCCTGAACTGGAAAAATAAAAAAGCTCTTAATATTAATCAGTATAGAGATCTCTTGTTGGACCATATTGGTCTTGAGACGGCCTCTGGCTCCATATCTGATCAATCTCTCTGGGCTCCTTTGATCGGCCCCATCACCTAGTGGGGGTGGGGGGCACTTGGTTTTGTCGTTTGGGACACTGCTGCTGATGTGGGGGTTTTGGGGTTGGAGGCGTCTGGGGGGGACCCCAGGGGGTGGGATCACTGGGCGGATGGTGCCCACTGTTAAACCACATATAGACACTGAGGGCTTGGGGTTGGGGGATGTGTGGCTGCCTTCCCCACATCCCACCCCTCTGTTTTAAATGCATATTATAACAACACGTATCAACACCATACTCGAGTGGGAGGATGGAGGCGCGCCTCAGCCTTACACTTAATGGGGGGCCTATTTCCCCTCCGTCACTCCCCGCCAGTAACGGGGGCCCCTGCCTGCCGGTGCATCGGTGGTCAATCCGGTTCGGACCTGGTGCCTGGCCGGGCCTGGGGGGGCCGGTGTGTCGGTCGGCCGGTGTGTCGGTCGGCCGATGCGCTGGGCCGATATCTTCCTTTGGTTGGTTGGGGCACCTCTTTTAGAGGTGCCAGGTTTGGGATTGTTGGGTGGTGCCTGCTCGGTGGCTCGGCGGGATGCGGATCCGGCGTCTCTGCTCGTTTGATCACCTGTTCTGTGCGCACCGTGCGTGGCCGGTTCATTAGCGGGTTGGACCGGCCCTGGCCCTCGTTGGATGCCTGGTCTCGGCGCCCTGCGTTGCGCGGGATCAGGACCCGGGAGCTGGTACAACTTGGTGTCCAGATGCTGGCTGAGCCCGGCCTGGGGATGCTGTCTATCCCCTGTGGCTATCGGTGGGGCGCTGGGATGTTGGCGGTGGGGATTGGCCTAGGGTGGAGCCGGCCGCCACGCGGCCCCTGCAGTGCCGGGGGCCCCTCGTCGGCCGGTCCCTTGTCGGGTCCCTGTTGGGGGGTGGGGTGCCCCTGGGCCCCGGCTCTCCCGGTCCATTGACCGGCTCGTCACTGCTGCCCCCCGGGCCCCTGCATAGTGGCCGCTGGATGTTCCCCTGGGGTTCTCCTTTGCTCCACTCTTGGGGGATGCGGTCGGCCCCACCCGGGTCCGCCTGGGGCTCTGGGGGTCCTTTGGACGTCTTTGCTCCGATCTCCATCATGTCTGCATCGATTCCTGGGAGACGGATTGATGCCTGCTCACACCAGCTATCAAACACTCTTATGGAGAAACCTTATATGCACCAGCATGCTGACACACACACATTGATGTGGGGTCTTGAAGAAGCCTCAGCCCTGGCCTGATGAGAAAGAAGCTTCCCAGCTTTATCACCAGACTCATAAAAACGCTGTCTAGATTTCAATAGCAAAGTTCGGACCTTTGTTGTAGAAGCCAAATCAAACTCCATCTGCTAAGTGACACGTTGTTTATAAAGGGGTGGGATCAGGATTAAGCGCATACTGTTGATCAACCTCTCCAATATCCCTAAGAAGACCAGAAATATGGGAAATTTCATTCTTTTTCTTGTTAGAAATAAACTAAATGAGTTGACCCTAATATAAGCTTTGGATGCCTCCCAACGGATACTCCTATTTACACAAGGTAAATCATTAAGTTCAAAATAAAAAGTTATCTGAGATTGTATAAATTCTTTATAGTTCTCTTCCGCTAAAATAACAGAATTAAACCTCCATATTCTTAATGAACCAGATCGAGGAGACAAAGCCAAGTCAAGAAAAGTTGGAGCATGATCAGATACTGCGATACTGTGATAATCCGCAGAAACAACCTTTGAAAGTAATCACACATCTAAAAGGAAAAAAATCTATTCGGGAATATGTATGGTGAACATGAGAGAAAAATGAAAACGCTCTTGTGCCTGGAAACTTTTGTCGCCAAGGATCAGTAAGGCCATATTGCTGAGCAAGAGAGAGCAGAGTCCTGGCTGACCGGGTTGGCGCAACATATCTATTAGATGAACGGTCCAGCCCCGGGTCCTGAACAAAGTTAAAATCACCCCCCATAATAATAAAATGGTTTTGAATCTCTGGAAAAGAAGCAAAAATCTTTGTAACAAAAGAGCTATTGTCCCATTTAGGGCCATAAATGCAGACTAACAAAAGACGTGTTCCCTGAAGTGTTCCAGAAATCATTACATATCTGCCATTTGAGTCCAAAACAGACCTGTCTATATTCAAAGGAATGCCTCTTCGAATAATTATAGCAGCACCCCGCGCTTTACTATTAAATGTAGAGTGATACACTTCCCCAACCCAATTCCTTTTAAGCCGTGCAACCTCCTTATTAAGCATATGAGTCTCTTGAAGAAAGTATATATCACCCCCAAGCTTATTCAGATGAGCCATAACTCGCCCCAGTTTTGTAGCGTTCCCTAGGGTGGAGGCGATACCAACCTAAGTGCATTATGAGCAGGAGACATACCTCAGCAGTGAGGTCTTATTAGCTCAACATAGATGAACCCAGCTGGGATTCTGAACAAATGAGCTGAAGAAAATGGGCATCTGCGAACAGAAGAAAAACAAGAATGAAAAGCAAGAAACAACAGAATAAATAATAAAAGTAAACGACAAACAAAACCACTCATACAACCACACACATACCGAACAAAAAAGAACCCTTGGCCCGAAAAACGTCGAAGAGATATAGTGTCCATTGCACCTAGGTGTCCACAATACCAAGCGAAAGACTCCCAACTTGGATCTTACATCCCATCGCCCATATTACAAAGGCACAGTAATAATGGTCAGTTTACCATACAACAAAACAAAACAAATCAAACACAAAATTCAATAAAATATTTATATTAAAATAATAATAATAAAAATAATAATAATAATAATAAATCCTGGCAGGAATGTGCAGTGATCTGGGGCACACAGATCAATAAGATAACAAGTTGCCTCTCTGACACCAACAAAAATGCCTAAATTACAACCTTCTTAAACAGTAATTATAAAAGAGAAAAAAAATAAAATAAAAATAAATAAAGGCCACAACGAAAATCAGTTACGATGATATATGAAACGTGAAAACAGTGGCTCAACAAGTGGCATAGGCTCATAGGCTACACCACGGCGCCAATGCCAGGCTGCAAAACAGCCAGCCAACCTAGGCCAGCATAAAGTGCTAAAATGCTCACGGTAAACAGTAGAAACACATTTAAAGTCAGATGTCCGCCGACGGTCCTGCCTCACTTGCAATCCCGGGAGTCAGCAAAGTCCGCGGCATCCTTCGGCGAGGGGAGAAACTTCCTCGTGCCGTCTTCAAGTATGATGGATAGCTTAGCAGGGTACCACAGAGCAGGTTTTAGGCCCATATCGTATAGCCGCTTCATGACACTTCGGTAAGGAGTGCGCTGCTCCACCACCTCGGGGGGATAGTCCTCCACAATATGGATAGGAACAGCTTTGTAGTTTAACTTCCCCCTCAACTTACGAGCCTCACGGACCACTCGTTCTCGAGTTTGAAAGTTGTGAAAACAAACCACCACCGGTCGCGGCCTACCATTATGGCCTGGCCTAGCAGCGAGTGTTCGGTGAGCCCTGTCCAACTCCGGTGGTGATGGTAAGATGTCGGTGCCAAGCACATCAAAAAGCAGCTTCGAAAAAAATTCCGTTGGCTTTGAAGACCTCTCAATGCTTTCAGGAAGACCTATAATGCGAATGTTGCTCCTCCGGCTTCTGCCTTCTAGGTCCAACACTTTAGCCTTTAGCTTAGCATTCTCCGCAGACAGAGCGCCCAACGTAGCCTGGATACCCATAAGATCGGAGCTATTTACATTCGCAGACAGCTCTAAGCTGGAAATACGTTGTTTGAGGTCATCAACAGTCGTTTGAACACTGTCCAGTTTGGCCTCATATCTTGCGTAGGTTTCCTTGATCTCTGCCAAAAGTTCTGCTTTGTGCTCAGCTACCTTAGCGGTTAGCAGCGCCGTCATCGTGCTAGTAAAAGCAGCCAAGCCTGGTTGTTCTTGGTCTTCTTTCTTCCCCTTTTTCGACATTATTCAAAATCTCAAGCTGAAGGCACTCTTAGACAAACTGCACAAAACAAAATTATATCAAGGTAGGTAAATTGCCATGTATAAGTTATAAAACTTCAGGAGCACGCACAAACACGTCTACTCCTCTGGACGGATCATGGGAGACCCCAATTTCTTTTCTACTATATGAGAGATCTCCCAGACATCCCATGAATATCATTCAAAATATTAGCCAAGTTTTTTTTTTATTAGGATTATAGAGTAACAGTTGCCGCTGCAGTGAAGAAATCCCAACTTTTTGTATACAGTGCTGCACGCAGCTAAAACATCCCCCTCATTATCAGCTAGCGGGGGGAGGTGTGTTCCTTCCCTTCTGCCTTCCTGCCGTTTACTGGCAAGCTGGATAACCGTTAACAATTTTGAAACGCATGATGAATCTGGTTTCAAACAAGTCTTCTCTCAGGAAGCCCATTTACCAGTGCTGAGGCACCCCATCACAGTTGGTTTGTTTATTAAGAGAACAACTAACGACCCATTGTTGAGGGATAGAGGGAGGGGGTCTTGTTTATTATCAGAACGGCCCTTCCTTGAGGGGAAGGGGGTCGCTTGTTTGAGATAATTAATTTACATCACAGTGAAGCAGTTTACCTTGCTCTTCATAGGATTTTTAAAAATATGGAAGTGAGAGTTTTCTCTTTTACTTTCTTTCGGTGGAACTTTAGGAGAAAACAAAGTTTAACATTTTTTTCATCTTCCCTGGTACTAAAAAACACATCTGCTTTTTTTTGTTGTTTATTACCCATCACAACGCATGACCCCCGTTTTTCTCTTCTTTGCTCCTTCAAGAGGAATTCCTTTGTTTGAGACGCCAAATGCCTATTCTTCAATTTTGATCTTTTTAGTTTTATTTTGGATCGCAACTATCAAGAAGTGTGCGAAATTACTCAATCGTCCTTCAAATTCATTATCTTTATTTATTTTTAAAGAAATGTTGTATTGTCTTTTACATAAATTTTGCATCTCCTTTAAATCTTCTTTGGTATTTTTTGCCCATATTTCGATAAGTTACATTTTACTGTTTTTATTTTTCATTTTTTAAATATTTATCATTCCCGTGTTAATGAAGTAAATTCAGCTTTTATTTCTCTTTTATCTGATCTATTTATCTTATCGCAGTGTTATTTACCCAATTTTCTAACCATGAGACTCCTCTCGGCCTACTTCAGCAACTTCAAAAGGAAGAAATCTCCATTTATTCACACACACACACAGTCACCCAACCGGTTTATCACACATTAATATAATTATGTATTTATTATCATGCTTTTTTCATTACTAGTATTATTATTTATATATTATTTATTATTAGGCCTATTTCTAATTGAGATCCCAGACCTCTGCGCGCTTTGGAGTCCAACCCCAGTCATATTTTATTTTACCATGGATTTTCATTGTGAGATCCCGGATAGTCACGCAAAGATCCCCAATTTATTATCTTTATTTTCAAAATCTCAAACTTGCATTAAAGAGGTCCTGGACCTAGTTATTTCTTCTCTTATTTTTATTCTTTCACGCATCAAATTTTGTACTCACTGGCTGTTGTCCCTGTGAAGGAAAGACCCCGTCATCAAACTGTTGCTCCGGGAGAAACTCTGCGATCTGCCGGCCTCCACGTTGAGCTTGAGGTCTCCAGGATCCAGCTGATCCTAGACCAGGCCGTGCACGGGCTGTCCTCCTGCTCGAAGGAACAAGAAATTCCAGGGTTAAAATCGCTCTCTGATCTCTGAGTTTTCTTTTCAGATACTTTGTGGATCTCACCCACGAGCTTATCCCACTCAGCCTTCCTGCTTGTTCCGAACACGCAGGCTTTCAGTAAGAAGCATCCTAGCTTACCTCCTAGCTTACCGACCCGGTCGGCGTCTATTTACCTCAGCAGAAACAGAAATCAACATATACCGGAGAACTACAGACAGAACATAATTTTAGATTAGTCAATTTTGCGCTTCGTGTGGCAGCGCTTACCAAATAACTTCAGACCTGGGTTACTAACGTCCTCCAATCTCCAGTATCTGTCGATCACAACAATTTCAACAAAATCCTATTATTCCAAACTCACGTTTTCCTTTGCTCCTCCAGAAATTACGTCGGGGTCACCATTTTGTTGGAAAGGTGTTTTCACTCTAATCTAAAGCCTCTCGTAAAGGAACAGACACCCATTTAATTTATGACCCTGGGCTCTCTGGGCTCTCATTTCACCTTCCCACGTGCTCGTTCATTTCTGTAAAAAGGAGCAATAACAACAACAATTATATATTTTAACAGCGAGACGTCGTTCGCTGGACTCAGTTCTATTAACTGAGCCCAGATCTACGTCAGCATAGACTTTTTATTGAAAGAGTTGCAGGAAATCCCTCCCACATAGATCTTCGTTCATAGAATAATGGTCACAGCGTCTTCACAGAAGGAACACATGATGTACTACATTCTTCTTGATTGTTCACTGTTTCTAAGTATTTCCACATGCACTAGAATTAAACCCTCATACAACATTTACAGAATTTTTATCTCTTCAGTAACATTTGGAATTTAGCTGATTTTAGGTAACACTGGCATTATAGCTAATTGTGTGTGTTTTTCTATGTGGTAGAGTTGGCAGACAATTTTTTTTCTGTGAATTCTCTTTATTACACTTCAGCAAGTCTTCTACAGCTGACTTCAAGTCATTTTTTGCAAGTAAATTCAGCTTACAGCAAAACTCTGGATCACCAGTGACCTTGAAGGAAATGCTAAACAAGAAAAAAGAGCCTTCAGGGAGGGAGACAGGGAATTTGCTGAGGAGTATACAGAAGCAACTTAAGGTCAAGATTAGAGATACCAATGAGGCATACCGGAAGATGCTGGAGAACAAACTACAAAGGAACAATATCAGGGGTGTCTGGTTAGGAATGAGAAGGATCACAGGCTTTAAGGACAGGAAGGATTTTATAGATGGAAGTCTGGACAGAGCCAATGAACTGAACACATTTTTCAACAGGTTCAGTTCAGGAACTCTCAGCATCCCCCTCTCATGTTCCCAGCCAAACAGACATCCCACTCTCCTCTGACCAACAGCTTTCCTGTTACACCTCGGATGTTTTATCCTTCACCTCAGCCATGGACTCTTCTGATTCCACAAGTTTGACTTCAACCAAGTCAGGAAATGCTGCTACCCCCTTTGCCTCCCCTTCCCACTTGTCTGTCTCCAAAAGTCACGTGAAGAGACAGCTGGAAAAACTGAACCGGAACAAGGCTGCAGGTCCAGATGGTGTCAGCCCCAGAGTCCTGAAGGCCTGTGCAGAGCAGCTATTTGGGATTCTCCAGCACCTCTTCAACCTTAACCTGATTTAGGAGAAGGTTCCAGTGTTGTGGAAGACATCATGCTTTGTTCCAGTACCAATGAGAACTCACCCATCAGTCATCAATGACTATAGACTTGTTGCCCTGACATCCCACAACATGAAGGTCTTGGAGAGTCTCCTGTTGGCCCACCTTAATAAGCTAACTAGAATGTATCAGGACCCGCTGCAGTTTGCTTATCGCTTTGGAGTTGGAGTTGAAGATGCCATCATCCACCTGCTTCAACCAACCTACTGTCATCTGGACAAAGCAGGCAGCACTGTGAGGATCATGTTCATTTCTCCATTGCATTTAACACAATTCAGCCTGATTTGCTTCGTCAGAAACTCCTGAAGACACAAGTGGTGTCACGTGGGTGTGTGGAGAATGGACCCAAACGCACTCGCTGAAGGAAGGTGGAGGATGTTTATTAAAGGAGGTGATGATGATGGTGGTGGTGAAGGAGGAAGGAGGAAGGATGATCCGGCCGGGAGTGAAAGGAAGTGAGGGGTCTTAAAGGCAGGAGGTGAGTAGGATCAGGTGTGTATGATGAGACAGACAGGTGAAGACAATCAGGCAGGAATAGGGCAGCGTGACAAGTGGAGCCCTCAACAATAACCTGGATCAGTGACTACCTGGCCAATAGAACACAATACATATGCTTCAAAAACACACACAATAACCAGGTTAAAAGCAAACAATACGAAGAGCAGAAAGTAAAAAAATAAAGCAAACAGATACCCAGTCAAAGAAAAACACTAAAGACATTGTGATCAAAACAAGGTTTTTGAAAATAAATCTAAAGAAATTATGTCAAGATTTGTAGAACAGGGATATAAGAACACTACTCTCCAAAAAGCCTATACTAGAGCTAAGCACACTGACAGAACATCACTACTGAAAAGAAATAAAGAGAAACAGACAAAAGAAGGACCAATATTTGTCACTAGGTACAGTACAGGGGGTGAACAAAATAAACAAATCACAAGAAAAAACTGGGGTATTATTGAGAGTGACGATCTTTTAAAGGAAGTTTTTTCCTGATCCACCTCTGGTAAGCTTTAAAAGATGTCCTACTCTACAAGATAAACTGGTTGTTAGGTTTTGTTCTTTTGTGGGGTAAAAATTTAACTCAACTCTGGATGATTGGTGCAGCAAGCAGTCGACCCAAGAAAAAAATACAGAAAGAGTCCAAGTGTTTGCAGAGCTCTGTAGTTTTTATCTTTTTTCTCGTTTAAACATACCAAGACAAAGGAACATGGATTCCCCTCCTCAACCAGCCACAAACCCCCTCACTGTGAAAAACAAACCTGCTTTTTTTTATGTTACAATCAGGCCATACCATCCAAAATTGGGTGGGGACAACAAGCGCATTTCAACTCATTTCCACAAATAAATCCCCAAAAAATATTTAAACTTTCTATTTACATATTTACAATCAGCCTAAACAATTTAAAATAACAAAAATACAAACTAACTAAAGTTAAAGGAACTGAACACAACATCCTTTTCACCCCTCTCTAATGTCCATTGGATTTTCCCTTAGTGAAGCTGAATAAGCACACCAGCTGCTCCTCAGGGCTGCCCATGGGTGCGCTTCCATGGCAACACCTGAACAGGTGATCTCAGAGAGAGAGAAAAAAATGATAAGAACAAAAAAAACATACATATTAAACTTAAACTACTTAACTCTTTTACCAAGGTTAGGGCCCCTAACTGAGCAAATACAGAATTTAATGAACAAAAAAAACATGACCTGTTTGTGAGGGGAAGAATCCCTCACACTGGTCCACAGTTATCTAAAACCAGATTCCTAACAAACATGGTTGAGCACCAAACCCAGGGGTTTTTATAAATGCCACCACTGTAATCACTGTACAAATGTTGTGGAAACCAAAACTTTCTAGGATGTTGTCTCCCAAAAACATTTTACGATCAATCACTTCATAAATTGCAAAACTACTTATGTTATCTATAGATTAGAGTGTCCTGGGTGCAAATTGTTTTATGTCTGAAGAACTAAACGACACCTACAAGACAGACTGGCTGAACACAAATATGCTATTCGCACAGGCAACATTTATTACCCAATGGCAAGACACTTGTCACCTGACTAGCACATCTGCAATCCAACCTGACAGGTAGACAAAGACATACAGACACAGTCATACGTTCCCTCCCTCTTAAATCCATACATTCTCACTGACTCACCAAGACACCCAAAAAAATGACGCTGTACCCTCACTCACACACCCCATACACACTTTATGCTCCCAGGTCCAGGTACCGATGCCCCAGTAGAGCCACCAGCCCCCGTACCCGGGGGATGGACCCCCTAGGATGGAGACAAGCAGACCGCCAAGGGCCCCACAGTGGCAAAGCAGCCCGACAGCCCAGGACCCCGACCAGACCGCCTGTTCCTCCTCCGGACCCCAACCCCTGACGGCCCGTAGCGAACAGGGGTGTGAAAAGACCCCTAGCCTCCATCCTCCCGCTTGAGTATGGTGTTGATGCGTGTTGTTGTAATGTGCTTTTAAAACAGAGGGGTGGGATGTGGGGAAGGCAGCCACACATCCCCCAACCCCCACCCCGAGCCCTCAGTGTCTATATGTGGTTTAACAGTGGGCACCGGCACCAGAGGTGAAGCTGATTGAACCGCTCCCCCCCGGATGCCGAAAAGTGTGCCCACCCCAAAGTCCCTACATATGTGTCGCGTGGGACCCAGGACCCAGGACGCCACGGGATAGCGAGGAGGGAAGCCCCTCCTCGCACCCCAGTGATGTGCCCATGCCCCAAGACCCTAGATGAGTGGTAAAGTGATGGAGCGGGTGGACAGAGGTGTCCAGGGATGGGGAGGGAAGGACTGGGAGACAAAATGTCTTCCCAGGGACCCCAATAGGCACCGCTGTTCACCGGGATCCACCAGGGGAGGGAGGTCATGGAACATTCCACCCGGGGCCCACGGCCACAGCACCACAAAGCCCCACGGACCCCAAGGCAGTCCCCCCAGCCCCATCCCAGAAGGGGAACTAAACCCACCCTGACATTCGCTCTACTCTCAAAACACAAAAGACACTAGACACCCAGGTTGAGTTCAACCCCCCCCTCGCGCACACCCCTCCCCCCCGTCCAAGTGCCCCCGTAGGGGGAGAGCACCTGTCGCTACACAGCAGCAACCTCCCCGCCAACAAAATGGCCCCCAGCGCCACCCACACTCCGGAGGCCCCCGTAGCCCGAACCACGGTGACGTACCTGCCCAGACCAGGAGCAAACCGATGAGCCGTGCGGCCAACCCACCAGGCCGACATCCACCAGCCTCATTCCTTGTGGAGCGACCACTGTTGCTCAACGGCCCGGCAGGAGACAAAACCCTGCGCCCCACCCACCTGCCCTGCACGCCCACCACCCGGCCAGTCCACCCGCAAGTTCGACCGAACCCGCCCAAATGCCCAACCCCAGCGCCCCGCACAAAGACCAAGACCCAGGAGCCAAGTCCAGTGCAAAAAAGGACTGATCCGGCCCAGAAACCAGGCACCCCAAGCTACAAACAAGGCGAGACGCCATACAGGGACCGGCGATGACAATCGGCCCAGAGAAAAAGAGAGAGGCGCCTGCACATGCCGGCCACCGGCCGGCCCCGACCCCCACAGCCAACAGAGACCCCACGCCGGCCGACCCCCAGCCAGGACCACAGCTAGGGGGCGCGGTGCCCCCGAGCCCCGAATCCCCAGGCCCACCCCAGACCCTACCCAGGCGCAGCACGGCCACCAGGCCAGTAACCCATGTCCGCCAGTGCAACCCCCCCAAGGCACCGTATGCAGCCATCAGGAGTTACCACCCAAAGCCCAACCCCAGGCCGGCCACGACGTCCAGCGCCCCATCCGCCCAGTGATCCCACCCCCTGGGGTTCTCGCCTAATCTTTCTCTCATGTTACAGTATATAATACCATTGAAAATATGCTCCAGTAGAATATAAACTGCAGAAAATCATAAATCAACATGTGTAGATTACCTGTACCAAGATGCATGATGAAGAAGGGAAGTAGAGCAAGGTTACAGAGGCTTTAGTGGAAAAATACGTTTTTTTTGCAGTTTGGCACAGTTCGGTACATTTCGGCACAATTTGGCACAATTTGGCACCAATATTGAAAGTTTCAAATTCTCAACTACTGATGTACTGATTAAGTTCAATTAAATGCATAAACACACACTTTTTTATATTTTCTGGTTAAATACAAAACATATTTATCACCCTATTAAAATAACACTATAAGAAAGAGTTTTGTGTGACTCCAACTGAAGAACATTTATTTAAATTCCAAATATAACAAAACTGTTCACAACCCCCTCTTCTTATCAATACAAATGTATGGGTTCAATATCATGCCACAGACGATTTGTGCGTGCAAAAAGATTTTGAATGTGTGCAAAAAGATTTTCCATGTGAAATGATGTTTTGTAAAACAAGTCGTGCTTGTAAAAAAATCTGAACCCACAGAAACATTTTGTGGCTGTGCAAGAGACCTTTGTCTGCAGAAAATATTATTTGCAACCATGTAGATCAGTTTCGTAGTTGTTGTTTTTTTCTGTGTGTGTGCAAATTAAATTTGTTCCCGTAAAAGTTTCGCCATACAAAATATCTGTACGAGTGAGACATCTCGGTCTCGTGTGCAACACTGCACCTACGAGCTCGCAAAACTAAAACCTACAACCACAAAACGTTATTACGGATTGAAGGCCAGTCAAGTTTGTGCCACTAACGGTCAACCAGGAGACAACATACAATGAAAGATGACAACGTCTTTTGGGGGAAAAAGAAGAAGAAGCTCCGAAAAGTTAGAAAAATATTCACAGATTCGGCGTTTGCGGATCAATAACTTATCCTCGGAGCATTGCTTTTACAAAACCAACACATCAGTGCGATCAAAGCA
This sequence comes from Valencia hispanica, assembly GCA_963556495.2. NCBI lineage: Eukaryota > Metazoa > Chordata > Actinopteri > Cyprinodontiformes > Valenciidae > Valencia > Valencia hispanica. The sequence goes on along the minus strand of OY747720.1, from coordinate 39,268,124 downwards.
AGGTGGACTGCGAGCTACAATCGTGTTTTCCTCAAAATGAGCCGTCCTCCTCGCGGGGAGACTTGCATTGGCCTCTATCCAGAGCCTGCTGGTGCTCGAATGCGCAGGCACCGTCTACAAATTGCAACACCGAAAAAATACGACAAAGAAATATTCAATTCCTTCACCTAGGACAGGTGTGGTGTCAACAAAATTGTGTATATATATATATAAATAAAACACAGAAAATATAAACCCTTTTCCATTGATCTTACTACAACACAGTTGTTTTGTAAGGAATTGTAGGAATTTTTTTATCATTCAATAAACTAATAGAATGTGCAATAACAAATTCCATATTGTAGTGCCATGAAACTCATAGCACACAGATATCATCTCCCCTTGTTCATGCAACAACTCATACTTTGGTAAAATAGGCTCAAAATTCATTTGGTGATATTTTAGCATTCAAAAACTTTTTAAATGTGCAATAACTACACTATTACATGCTGTGGTGTCACCAAATTCACAGGATATATGAACCATCTTCCCTTGATTATACTACAACTCATATTTTAGTTGAATAAGCTTCAAATTCATTTTGGTGAAACTTTAGCATTCAAAAACGTATTAAATCTGCAATAACTACACTATTACATGCTGTGGTGTCACCAAATTCACAGGATATATGAACCAACTTCCCTTGATCGTACTACAACTCATACTTTAGTTGAATAAGCTTCAAATTCATTTTGGTGATATTTTAGCATTCAAAAATTTATTAAATCTGCAATACTATATAAACACTATTACATGCTGTGGTGTCACCAAATTCACAGGATATACAAACCATCAAAAGCTGAATCTGTGAATATTTTCTAACTTTTCGGAGCTTCTTCTTTTTCCCCAAAAGACTTCTTCATCTGTCATTGGCTGTTTGGCTCGCCAATATGCAGTCCCCTGGTTGGCCGTTAGTGGCACGAATTTGACTGGCCTTTCAATCCATAAAAACGTTTTGTGGTTGTAGGTTTTTGTTTTGCGAGCTCGTAGGTGCAGTGTTGCACACGAGACCGAGATGTCTCACTCGTACAGATATTTTGTATGGCGAAACTTTTACGGGTACTATGAAACTGATCTACATGTTTGCAAAGAATATTTCTGCAGACAAAGGTTTCTTGGACAGCCACAAAATGTTTCTGTGGGTTTAGTGTGCATAGTGCATAGTGTCACGGGGGAATTGAAAATTATATGGCCACTCACACCTCCAGTAGTCAGCCCTGTGGTGCACATTTACAAGTCCGGTGTAAATAATGATAGATAGGAAAACATATAAGTCTCTTACAGTGAGGGGAGTCCAAATGAACTTTCTGCCAGCCTCTTTCCTATTTGTAGCATGGTATTGTTGATAATTGTCCCAATTACAGATGAACTGAAGAACAGCTGGAAGAGAGAGAGGGGAGACCATGCTGCTGTTTGGTCAAATGTAGGGCCGGGTGGCCTCGTGGGCATGAACTTAAAAGACTCAAGAGTGTTGTACTCCTCATGTCTGTGGCACCATGCATCTTCGCCGTTTGCCTTAGCTTTCCCCATATTTGCATTCTTGGTTGGCTGCGCAGAAGTTGAAGGCCTTGGAAGTATTTAGTATTTCTCCTCACTAAAAGATAACAGAATTTTTTTGGGGGAAATTATACATATATGCATACACATCTACACATAAATGTCTATACACACACACACTTTATATACAGTCGTGGCCAAAAGTTCTGAGAATGACAGAAATATTAGTTTTCACAAAATTTGCTGCAAAACTACTTTTAGATCTTTGTATCAGTTGTTTCTGTGATGTGCTGAAATATAATTATAAGCACTTTATATGTTTCAAAGGCTTTTATTGACAATTACATGACATTTATGCAAAGAGTCAGTATTTGCAGTGTTGGCCCTTCTTTTTCAGGACCTCTGCAATTCGACTGGGCATGCTCTCAATCAACTTCTGGGCCAACTACTGACTGATTGCAACCCATTCTTTCATAATCACTTCTTGGAGTTTGTCAGAATTAGTGGGATTTTTTTTTGTCCACCTGCCTCTTGAGGACTGACAACAAGTTCTCAATGGGATTAAGATCTGGGGAGTTTCCAGGCCATGGACCCAAAATTTCAAACGTTTTGGTCCCCGAGCCACTTAGTTATCACTTTTGCCTTATGGCACGGTGCTCCATCGTGCTGGAAAATGCATTGTTCTTCACCAAACTGTTGTTGGATAGTTGGAAGAAGTTGCTGTTGGAGGGTGTTTTGGTACCATTCTTAATTCATGGCTGTGTTTTTGGGCAAAATTGTAAGTGAGCCCACTCCCTTGGATGAGAAGCAACCCCACACGTGAATGGTCTCAGGATGCTTTACTGTTGGCATGACACAGGACTGATGGTTGGGCTCACCTTTTCTTCTCTGGACAAGCCTTTTTCTAGATGCCCCAAACAATCGGAAAGAGGCTTCATCGGAGAATATTTTTATGCAACGCAATGATGGTTGCACGCGTTTCTTTGCAGGTCACCATGGTTAACAATGGAATAACAATGATTTCAGCCTCCTTTTAACATGTTAAATCTGCCATTCTAAGGACTATGCAATTCATCTGATCACTGTTCATAACATTCTGGAGTACATGCAAATTGCTATTATAAAAACTTAAGCAGCAACTTTTCCAATTTCCAATATTTATGTAATTCTCAGAACTTTTGGCCACGACTGTCCTTCTAAAAAAATTAGCATATTGTCATAAAATTCATTCTTTTCCATAATGTAATGATAATAATTAAACTTTCATATATTTTAGATTCATTGCACACCAACTGAAATATTTCAGGTCTTTTATTGTTATAAAACTGATGATTTTGGCATACAGCTCATGAAAACCCAAAATTCCTATCTCAAAAAATTTGCATATTTCATCCGACCAATAAAAGAAAAGGGTTTTTAATAATCAAATAATTATGTTCAGTTATGCACTCAATACTTGGTCAGGAATCCTTTTGCAGAAATGACTGCTTCAATGCGGCGTGGCATGGAGGCAATCAGCCTGTGGCACTGCTGAGGTGTTATGGAGGCCCAGGATGCTTCGATAGCGGCCTTAAGCTCATCCAGAGTGTTGGGTCTTGCGTCTCTCAACTTCCTCTTCACAATATCCCACAGATTCTCTATGGGAGAGTTGGCAGGCCAATTGAGCACAGTAATACCATGGTCAGTAAACCATTTACCTGTGGTTTTGGCACTGTGAGCAGGTGCCAGGTCGTGCTGAAAAATGAAATCTTCATCTCCATAAAGCTTTTCAGCAGATGGAAGCATAAGGTGCTCCAAAATCTCCTGATAGCTAGCTGCATTGACCCTGCCCTTGATAAAACACAGTGGACCAACACCAGCAGCTGACATGGCACCCCAGACCATCACTGACTGTGGGTACTTGACACTGGACTTCAGGCATTTTGGCATTTCCTTCTCCCCAGTCTTCCTCCAGACTCTGGCACCTTGATTTCCGAATGACATGCAAGTACTTTGGACCACTGAGCAACAGTCCAGTGCTGCTTCTCTGTAGCCCAGGTCAGGCGCTTCTGCCGCTGTTTCTGGTGCAAAAGTTGCTTGACCTGGGGAATGCGGCACCTGTAGCCCATTTCCTGCACACGCCTGTGCACGGTGGCTCTGGATGTTTCTACTCCAGACTCAGTCCACTGCTTCCGCAGGTCCCCCAAGGTCTGGAATCGGTCCTTCTCCACAATCTCCCTCAGGGTCCGGTCACCTCTTCTCGTTGTGCAGCACTGAGGTGCCTTGATACAGCACTCTGGGAAGAGCCTATTTGTTCAGAAATTTCTTTCTGTGTCTTACCCTCTTGCTTGAGGGTGTCAATGATGGTCTTCTGGGCAGCAGTCAAGTCGGCAGTCTTACCCATGATTGCGGTTTTGAGTAATGAACCAGGCTGGGAGTTTTAAAAGCCTCAGGAATCTTTTGCAGGTGTTTAGAGTTAATTAGTTGATTCAGATGATTAGGTAAATAGCTCGTTTAGAGAACCTTTTCATGATATGCTAATTTTTTGAGATAGGAATTTTGGGTTTTCATGAGCTGTATGCCAAAATCATCAGTTTTAAAACAATAAAAGACCTGAAATATTTCAGTTGGTGTGCAATGAATCTAAAATATATGAAAGTTTAATTTTTATCATTACATTATGGAAAAGAATTAACTTTATCACAATATGCTAATTTTTTGAGAAGGACCTGTGTATATATATATATATATATCTATATACACACACACACACACACACACACACACACACACACACACACACACACACACAGACGCACACACACACACACACACACACACACACACACACAACTAATTTCAGGGAGCTGTTTCTCTTTGTATGACGTTCCAGCAGTCTGCTTGGGCATGGTGAAGCGTTGATGAGTAAGCTAAAGATGAATGCCGAGGTGACTAAAAGAATATTATGGCGGAAAAAGAGTTAGAAAAAAATATATGCATATAGAAACTACAAATACAACCCACAAATATATGTTCACACACATGTATGTACACATATCTACACAAATATCCGAACATAAATTCACAAACTCTCTCTCTCTCTCTCTCTCTCTCTCTCTCTCTCTCTCTCTCTCTCTCTCTTTCTATATATATATATATATATATATATATATATATATATATATATATATATATATATATATTTATATATATATATATATATATCTATATATATATATATATATATATATATATTTAGATATATATATCTATATATAGATATATATATATAGATATAGATATATACACACACACGCACAAAAAGATGTGTCAAAAAGGTTACAGAAATTGTATACATACAAACATCTACGAACACAATTAGAAAAAAAGACATCTATATAAAATGGCTGACAGAGAAATAAAGAAAAGTGCACTAGCACTCGCTAGTTGGAACATACCTCTCTTCCGCCGGTAAAATTAGGTTTTCCTCTTCTGACGATGAGTCAGTGCAAAACAAAACAATCGAAACTGAATCATTCACTCTCACTCTCACCTGCTGATCTGATCACCTGCGCGTAACCCCGAGCTAAACAAAATATCTGTTTTTAGAATTATGCAGACCTGTAATTCCAATTGGCCTGTAATTTTTATTGGCCGATTTAGATGATTGACATACAGTTGGAATTGTAAGATCCTATAGAATCACGCTGACATCAGAACTTTGAAGCAGATTGGACAAAGCAAATGTTTTAATTAGGAAAGTTCACAATGGGCATGACAGACAAGGTTGAGCCTCCTCGAATCAAATGTAAAAAATAATGGCAAAGGATTACGTTTTTTTCACTTTTTCTAAAAGCACACTGGGTATTTTAGTTTTTCTGAAAATACAGTCATATCACGATGGGTTGTTCTTTTCAGCAAGGAAAAAACAAAGGTACGGAATAACTCATGCTCTTGTTTTTCAAACGCTGTACATATTTTGGGGCTTATCTTGCTGCTCATTTGCTGAAATTTGCATGATGAAACTTGCAGCTTTAGAATTTGTGAGATGCTGGCTTTCAGGGAAGGCAAAGTTTGCTCGGTTCTGTTCGGCAGGGTCACCGACTGGTTCGGTTGAATGTGTTCATGTAAAAATCGCAAAATAGCACAACTGATCTTTTAGTTGCTTGTTATTTTTTCTGGGTTTGAAGGTCACATAAAAGATCTGTATGAGTCTTTAGCTGAGATTCTGAGGTTTATAATGATAGGACATGCTTAGCAATCAGTGACCACAGATCAACTAAATTCGGACATTCTCCCCACCCTTCCCCCACAGTGACCCGGCGGCGGGAGCTGTGGGGTGGGACAGGATAAAAATCAAACCTAGTTGAAGCAAATATAAGGAAAATAGAAGAGGACCCAAAACTGAACCCTGCGGAACCCCACATACAAGAGGAGAAAAATGTGAAACCTTGTAGGGTCACACAAACTGATTTATCAATGAGGTATGAAGTGAACCAATCCAAAGCAGAACCTCGCACCCCTACAAGGTTTGCCAAACGAGATAAAAGAATATTATGATCCACAGTGTCAAATGTAGCAGTTAGATCCAGCAAAACCAGGATTACCTAGTCTTCCGAATCAGTGGCTAAAAATATCGTTAAAGACCCTAAGTAAGTCTGATTCGGTGCTGTGTGCTAGCTTAAAGCCAGACTGAAACTTTTCAAAGATATTTATTTGTAAATACTCAGTTAGTTGCATATAGACAACCTTCTCTGAAAGCTTAGAAATAAAAGGAAGCTTACCATACCATACCATACCAATTTATTTATATAGCACTTTCAGAAGCAAAAAGGTGATTGCACAAAGTGCTTTAGAGGCAACCAAGCACCAAAAGGCGCAAGAAGTAAATAGGCTTAGAGATAGGCCTGTAACTAGATAACGCAGAAGGATCCAAACCAGGCTTTTTAAAAGGATATAAAAGAGGGTGGGGCTGTGGCGCCGTGACAAAGTCGGGCGTCACGCCATGTCCATGCGTTTTCCTCTTATTTCCACAAAAGTCATGGAATCTGGACCACCTTTAACAGAATGAATACTAGTCCAACCCCTGCCAGATATTTATGCTAAGATCTGGTGGGCATGGCCTAATTCCTTCAAAGCGCCCCCTAGAATCCCTAAAACAAACGGCCCCAAGCGATTAGTTATCTGAGGATAATGAAACTCGGGATTCATGTGTAGTGTCTCAGGACTACAAAAAAGTATGGTCCAAACCCACAGGAAGTCAGCCATTCTGGATTAAACCCATAATTTCTGACATTTATGTAAGTCATATTTGAACAAACTCCTCTTACAGCTTTTGACTTACACACTTCAAAATGAGTGAGGATAGTGTTAAGGTATTGGGGATCAAAAGTTGTTCATAGGTTTCTGCTGTCTCATAGCATGTGGGGGTGACCCAACCTCAAAGTATGGCTTCTCGCCATAAAAGTAGAGGGTGCCCTAACTTCCACATACAAGGTCACAAGTGTACCAAACTTCATGGGTCGCATCACATACCACCGCTGAACACATTCCTGGGGTCATTTGCTAATGTCACCTAAACCTCAACCCCTGAGAACAGGGCAATGTTGTACTTAGAAAGGTCCATATTTGCTTCCTTTTACCTAATCAACATCTGGCTGTGGACAGTGACTAAAAACAAGTTACAGTAACTTGGTTTCTGGAACTGAGAGGTTTACAAAGATGGTGTGGCTGTGGCGGCATGGTGAACCCTCATATCATGCAATGGAAGTACGTTTGGCTCTAATTTTTACATACAGCATCTGATCTGCACCAAATTCAACAACATGGATATTAGTCCAACCCCTAACAGATATGTATGCAAATATTTTGTGAGCGTGGCCTAATTCATGCAAAGTGGCCCTAGAAGCATTAAAACAATCAGCCACAAGGAATGTTTCAAATAGGATTGTGAAATTCAGCGTATATTTGTAGTTTCTATAGACCTCTTCGAAAGGCTGATACCTTGGTCCAAACTCCACAGGAAGTCATCCATGTTGGATCAAATGTGCAATTTTGGGCCTTTTGAACACTTTGCTGTGGAGATTTGGTCAGCAGGCTCAGTGGAAGTGCAAAGGTGGTGTTGAGGTGGTGGTGGGTGAGTCCTACGGTCACGGCACAGGCTGGAGCGGCGCTAAGCTGCGAGGACCGTTCCAGGCTGCTTGCAGCTTTAATTATTATTATTTTTTATTTATTTTTATTTATTTTATTCATTTTTTAACCTATGTACCTGTTCGTGGTTTGTGTTCTGTATAGTTTAGCAGCTGGCTGCCAGTTGCCGTTTAATGCTCGGGTAGAAAATAGTAATGTGAAAATTCTGACGTATTTTGTATTGAACTTTGTTTAGGAATAATAATAAGAAAAAAACTGTTACTGTATTGTGTCAGTGTGTAGGTTCTGGGCCAGGTTGATATGAAAATAACTATGGATAACGGATGGGGCGAGTACATGTTTTTTCTTTTTCTTTTTTTTTTTTTACGTGTCCTGTTTGGCAGTGTGGAGCTCAGAATTGGTGTCTGAGTACCAAGTAGAAGCCCAACAGATTTACTTTCACAAGCAGAGCAGTACAGCTTTTGCTATAGTACTCCACTTGATTTATGTGTGAAAAATCTTTATTATGAATTGTTGGGGTTTTTATTTCCTGATGTTATGGACACGGAGACGGAAAATTAAGGAGAAGAAAGAAGGAAGATGAAGAAGAGAGGTAGGAAACAAAATGTCATGAGAGAGGGTGAGTTGAAAATACAAGAGAGGAAGGGGAACAAAGAAAACACAGGAAAACATTGAAGTCTGCCTCCATACCCACAGGACGGCAGAGAGGGGGGGAAAAACAAAACACGAAAAAGGAACATCGACAAAACCAACCAAACATTGTGAACTAAGAATTACACAACCACATCACACAAAAATAGATATAAAAATACAACAACAATGTCACAGAGAAACTCATGGTACCGATTAATCAAGCTCTAGTAATGATAACCTCAGCCCAAGAATATATCCTTAAACACCAGAGACCCCACATCAATGTGTGTGTGTTAGCATGCTGGTGCATATAAGGTTTCTCCATAAGAGTGTTCGATAGTTGGTGTGAGCAGGCATCAATCCGTCTCCTAGGAATCGATGCAGACATGAAGGAGATCGGAGCAAAGACGTCCAAAGGACCGCCAGAGCCCCAGGCGGACCCGGGCGGGGCCGACCGCATCCCCCAAGAGAGGAGAAAAGGAGAACCCCAGGGGAACATCCAGCGGCCACTATGCAGGGGCCCGGGGGGCAGCAGTGACGAGCCCACGGGCTCCGCCGGCAACCGGCCGCGCCGGGGCGGGCCGGTCAACGGACCGGGGGAGCCGGGGCCCAGGGGCACCCCACCGCCCAGCAGGGACCCGACAAGGGACCGGCCGACGAGGGGCCCCCGGCACTGCAGGGGCCGCGGCCGGCCACCGGCCGCCACGCGACCCTCCACCCTAGGCCAATCCCCACCGCCAACATCCCAGCGCCCCACCAATAGCCGCAGGGGACGGACAGCATCCCCAGGCCGGGCTCAGTCAGCATCTGGACGCCAAGTTGTACCAGCTCCCGGGTCCTGATCCCGCGCAACGCAGGGCGCCGAGACCAGGCATCCAACGAGGGCCAGGGCCGGTCCAACCCGCCAATGAACCGGCCATGCACGGTGCCCACAGAACAGGTGATCAAACGAGCAGAGACGCCGGATCCGCATCCCGCCGAGCCACCGAGCAGGCACCACCCAACAATCCCATACTTGGCACCTCTAAAAGAGGTGCCCCAACCAACCAAAGGAAGATATCGGCCCAGCGCATTGGCCGACCGACACACCGGCCCCCCCAGGCCCGGCCAGGCATGCACCAGGTCCGAACCGGATTGACCACGGGCGCACCGGCAGGCAGGGGCCCCCGTCACCGGCGGGGAGTGACGGAGGGGAAATAGGCCCCCCATTAAGTGTAAGGCCTGAGGTGCGCCAGGCGAGGGGGCAGACCAAGATCCAACCTGACAGGTAGACAAAGACATACAGACAAAGTCATACGTTCCCTCCCTCTTAAACACATACATTCTCACTGACTCACCAAGACACCCAAAAAAATGACACTGTACCCTCACTCACACACCCCATGCACACTTTATGCTCCCAGGTCCAGGTACTGATGCCCCAGTAGAGCCACCAGCCCCCGGACCCGGGAGGTGGACCCCCTACCTTCTAGGATGGAGACAAGCAGACCGCCAAGGGCCCCACAGTGGCAAAGCAGCCCGACAGCCCAGGACCCCGACCAGACCGCCTGTCCTCCTCCGGACCCCAACCCCTGATGGCCCGTAGCGAACAGGGGTGTGAAAAGAACCCTAGCCTCCATCCTCCCGCTCGAGTATGGTGTTGATGCGTGTTGTTATAATGTGCATTTAAAACAGAGGGGTGGGATGTGGGGAAGGCAGCCACACATCCCCCAACCCCCACCCCGAGCCCTCAGTGTCTATATGTGCTTTAACAGTGGGCACCGGCACCAGAGGTGAAGCTGATTGTACCGCTCCCCCTCTGGATGCCGAAAAGTGTGCCCACCCCAAAGTCCCTACATATGTGTCGTGTGAAAATGTTATAAGTGGGAGTGTCTAAGTTGTATATTAAAATTGGGACCCAGGACACCACGGGACAGCGAGGAGGGAAGCCCCTCCTCGCACCCCAGTGATGTGCCCATCCCCCAAGACCCTATATGAGTGGTAAAGTGATGGAGCGGGTGGACAGAGGTGTCCAGGGATGGGGAGGGAAGGACTGGGAGACAAAATGTCTTCCCAGGGAGCCAGCTCCCCCTCTGACCCCAATAGGCACCGCTGTTCACTGGGATCCACCAGGGGAAGGAGGCCATGGCACGTCCGACCCGGGGCCCACAGCCACAGCACCACAAAGCCCCACGGACGCCAAGGCAGTCCCCCCAGCCCCATCCCAAAAGGGGAACTAAACCCACCCTGACATTCACTCTACTCTCAAAACACAAGACACTAGACACCCAGGTTGAGTTCGCCCCCCCCCCTCCCGCACACCCCTCCCCCCCGTCCAAGTGCCCTCATAGGGGGAGAGCACCTGTTGCCACACAGCAGCAGCCTCCCCGCCAGCAAAGGAGGCCCCCAGCGCCACCCGCACACCGGAGGCCCCCGTAGCCCGAACCACGTCGACGTACCTGCCCAGACCAGGAGCAAACCGATGAGCCGGGCGGCCGACCCACCAGGCCGACATCCACCAGCCTCATTCTTTGTGGAGCGACCACTGTTGCTCAACGGCCCAGCAGGAGACCAAACCCAGCGCCCCACCCACCTGGGGACGCGGTGAAAAGTGATGTTTTTTACCGTGCCGCTTGGGAGCTTTAACTGATGTTGGAGAAAATCTCGGACGGAGGATTCAGCGTCGTCCTCAGCCTGTTCTGGGATCCCGGAAAAAACAAGATTGTCCCGCATTCCCCTGGCCTGTATATTGTTGTGGATTAAAATCACCACCCCGAATTCTCAAAGACTCCCTATATCACTGTTAATCTATAAAACAATAAACTCTCAAAGTCAAAGAAGAGGCAGAGACGTCCACTAAGTTTCACTGTTGCAACAGGAGAACATTACAGCCCAATGCAGAACTCCTGTCTGCCCCTGCAGCTGTCCAGTCGTGCTCTGGAAAATGTTCTGGGGTCCTGCGCTTTGCAGGCTGGTTTTATTACAACTTGCAGGGTGTCAACATTTTACACCATGGCACATAATATCAAATCTTAGAACACAGTGGTTAATGAAATATTTGGAACCTTGAACAATCACAGAAATAAGGGAGGATGGAACACTCTGTTCTGAACACTCCTTCCTCTCTTATCTCCTCACTACATATTTCATGATGGTTGCATACTTCCACGGCCTTGACCTTTATTTCATACAGAACTAAGCAACATAGAACTATATTACTGTAAGCATTATTATTTGATTAAAACAATTTACATTTACATATTACAATATCCAAGATAGTTTCGTTCATCCTCTTCCTTTCTCCGGACAGCTGCGTCATCACCTCGGTGAGTTTCTTTACACTCTCCCTAAGCGTTTGGTTTTCTGCAGCGAGCGATGCTACCTATTGTTGGCTGAACTCCAGGGATTCCCTTAGAGCTTGAAATTCTTTATGGAGAACCTCAACCAGGCCCAGACGGGCGTCTAGGCTGGTTAGCTTCTTGTCTATTGAGTCCAGGACATCGCTGTAGCTTTTCTCTGGAGAGATTGTGGAGGTGCTGGCCTCAGAACGAGTGCGTTTCTGTGATGGTGTACTTGTCGGCACGGCAGAGGTGGATTTCTGTGGCTTGCCCATAACAATGTTGTCAAAGCACTCGTCCAAGTAGCTTTCCAGGCTGTGCAAGGTTTCCTCGTCCAGTTTGTTTATGGAGAAATACAAAATAATGGTTATTATTATTAAACGTTTGCTATATTTGGCTCAAATGTTATGGTTTGTTTTTACCCGAGTTTGTTTGTTTTACCAGTTTACCGCCATATTACTTACGCACAGCTCTCGCGAGATCTCAGCAGCAGCTCATCACAGCCCATGCCTTCATGGGTCTCATCACATACCACCGCTGAACACATTCCTGGGGTCATTTGCTAATGTCACCTTAACCTCAACCCCTGAGAACAGGGCAATGTTGTACTTAGAAAGGTCCATATTTGCTTCCTTTTACCTAATCAACATCTGGCTGTGGACAGTGACTAAAAACAAGTTACAGTAACTTGGTTTCTAGAACTGAGAGGTTTACAAAGATGGTGTGGCTGTGGCGGCATGGTGAACCCTCATATCATGCAATGGAAGTATGTTTGGCTCTAAATTTTACATACAGCATCTGATCTGCACCAAATTCAACAACATGGATATTAGTCCAACCCCTAACAGATATGTATGCAAATATTTTGTGAGCGTGGCCTAATTCATGCAAAGTGGCCCTAGAAGCATTAAAACAATCAGCCACAAGGAATGTTTCAAATAGGATTGTGAAATTCAGCGTATATTTGTAGTTTCTATAGACCTCTTCGAAAGGCTGATACCTTGGTCCAAACTCCACAGGAAGTCATCCATGTTGGATCAAATGTGCAATTTTGGGCCTTTTGAACACTTTGCCGTGGAGATTTGGTCAGCAGGCCTCAGTGGAAGTGCAAAGGTGGTGTTGAGGTGGTGGTGGGTGAGTCCTACGGTCACGGCACAGGCTGGAGCGGCGCTAAGCTGCGAGGACCGTTCCAGGCTGCTTGCAGTTTTAATTATTATTATTTTTTATTTATTTTTATTTATTTTATTCATTTTTTAACCTATGTACCTGTTCGTGGTTTGTGTTCTGTATAGTTTAGCAGCTGGCTGCCAGTTGCCGTTTAATGCTCGGGTAGAAAATAGTAATGTGAAAATTCTGACGTATTTTGTATTGAACTTTGTTTAGGAATAATAATAAGAAAAAAACTGTTACTGTATTGTGTCAGTGTGTAGGTTCTGGGCCAGGTTGATATGAAAATAACTATGGATAACGGATGGGGCGAGTACATGTTTTTTCTAATTGGACCAGTGAGGGAGCATCCTCTGGCAGAACTGTAAATCAGCACCTATTGACTTATGAACTGGCAGTCCCTTAGGGTGGGCCGAAGTGCATGTGGGTGGGCCCAGGCCTAGTTGGACCACTCATCTCTGACTATGAGGCTTCTTGTTCGTAGGTGGCCGTGCTGTTGTATCTGTTTGGCCACAAAGGTCTCCACCACAGGGCGCAATGCATGCTGGAGCCTCAGTCTCTGCTGGAGGGCGTCTCCTGCAGGTGTGCTTCTTGCACACTTGCTCATCATCTAGGCTCATTACCCGCTGGATAAAGGGAGTTGGCTGCCAGTCACTCTTCGCCTGAATGTTAACCCATGTGGTAAAGCTTTGAGCCCTCTGCGTATGCTTATTCTATCTCCCAGCTACCTGAGCAACCTGTCCGCCCTCCAATGCCTCCACCATCGTCAGCTTGACTTCACACAGTCAAACTGTCTTCGCTCCCTGGATCATTAGACAGATCAATTGCTCATAATCCACTCACCTCTCCCTGGGAGAAAATCTTCACCATTCCCAGTAAGAGTAATTTCCACTTCCTCAGTAATCATCTTTATTCCCTTCTCAAAATGTTTGCTGCTTCCCCTTTAGGCCTCCTGATTCCCCTTCATGCCATTGGACCCCCCTGGATCAGAACCAGTGTATCTTTCATTATCATTCAATAAATCATTTAAACTTTATTGTTGTTCTCCTGAGTGTCTTTCTGCATGTAGATCAGAACATTTACACAAAACATAACAGTGATCTGCCTGATGAAACCAAAACTGCGCAATTTTGAATAAATTTCCCTACATCTGTGATAAACAGAAATTTTGTATGCTAGTCTGTCTATTTATCAAACAGATACATTAAATAAACACCCATTTTAGTAGTTTGTATTATAGTTATAGAAACAAGCTTTTCAAAACAACAACAAAACATCTTGGACTTGATGGGGATAAGTTATAAAAGGGAGTCATCTCTACCTGGCAATGGTTGATTAACAATGTTTAGATATTTTAGGAGTGTACAGTGGCTTGCAAAAGTATTCGGCCCCCTTGAACTTTTCCACATTTTGTCAAATTACAGCCACAAACATGAATCAGTTTTATTGGAATTCCACCTGAAAGACCAATACAAAGTGGTGTACACGTGAGAGTGGAACGAAAATCAAATGATTCCAAACATTTTTTACAAATAAATAACTGAAAAGTGGGGTGTGCGTAATTATTCAGCCCCCTGAGTCAATACTTTGTAGAACCACCGTCTGCTGCAATTACAGCTTCCAGTCTTTTAGGGTATGTCTCTACCAGCTTTGCACATCTAGAGACTGAAATTCTTGCCCATTCTGCTTTGCAAAACAGCTCCAGCTCAGTCAGATTAGATGGACAGCGTTTGCGAACCGCAGTTTTCAGATATTGCCACAGATTCTTGATTGGATTTAGATCTGGACTTTGACTGGGCCATTCTAACACATGGATATGTTTTGTTTTAAACCATTCCATTGTTGCCCTGGCTTTATGTTTAAGTTCGTTGTCCTGCTGGAAGGTGAACCTCCGCCCCAGTCTCAAGTCTTTTGCAGACTCCAAGAGGTTTTCTTCCAAGATTGCCCTGTATTTGGCTCCATCCATCTTCCTATCAACTCTGACCGGCTTCCCTGTCCCTGCTGAAGAGAAGCACCCCCAGAGCATGATGCTGCCACTACCATATTTGACAGTGGGGATGGTGTGTTCAGAGTGATGTGCAGTGTTAGTTTTCCGCCACACATAGCGTTTTGCATTTTGGCCAAAAAGTTCCATTTTGGTCTCATCTGACCAGAGCACCTTCTTCCACATGTTTGCTGTGTCCCCAACATGGCTTGTGGCAAACTGCAAACGGGACTTCTTATTGGTTTTCTTTTAACAATGGCTTTCTTCTTGCCACTCTTCCATAAAGGCCAACTTTGTGCAGTGCACGACTAATAGTTGTCCTATGGACAGATTCCCCCACCTGAGCTGTAGATCTCTTCAGCTCATCCAGAGTCACCATGGGCCTCTTGGCTGCATTTCTGATCAGCGCTCTCCTTGTTCGGCCTGTGAGTTTAGGTGGACGGCCTTGTCTTGGTAGGTTTACAGTTGTGCCATACTCCTTCCATTTCTGATCGATCGCTTGAACAATGCTCCGTGGGATGTTCAAGGCTTGGGAAATCTTTTTGTAGCCTAAGCCTGCTTAAAATTTCTCAATAACTTTATCCCTGACCTGTCTGGTGTGTTCTTTTGACTTCATGGTGTTGTTCCCACCATTCTCTTAGACAACCTCTGAGGCTGTCACAGGGCAGCTGTATTTGTACTGACATTAGATTACACACAGGTGCACTCTATTTAGTCATTAGCACTCATCAGGCAATGTCTAAGGGCAACTGACTGCACTCAGACCAAAGGGGGCTGAATAATTACGCACACCCCACTTTTCAGTTATTTATTTGTAAAAAATGTTTGGAATCATTTGATTTTCGTTCCACTCTCACGTGTACACCACTTTGTATTGGTCTTTCAGGTGGAATTCCAATAAAACTGATTCATGTTTGTGGCTGTAATGTGACAAAATGTGGAAAAGTTCAAGGGGGCCGAATACTTTTGCAAGCCACTGTATCTGTTTTAAAGGGAAGGTAATAGACTCCACAATAAAAAGTGAGCCAAAAAAGGATCCCTGAGGAACTTTTTATCATTGTTTTTTTCTTAGAGTTGATGAGCAGACTGGGATCCAGTGAAAAACAGCTGGAAGATCTGAAGACAGTAAATACAGGTACATTTACTTTTTAATTTTTTTACACATTTTAAAAGCAAGTCAACTAAACAGCTAGTTTGTTCTTTAGAAATGGAGGTCAGACTGAGATCCACTGAGGGACAGTTGGACCAGCTGAAGAAAAACTCTTCAGGTACCATCATCGAGTTTTGTTTGGTTCTGTTCATCCTCAATAAAATCCTTAAATTAATCACTGAATTCCTGCTTAGCTCTAGAGGTCAGACTGAGAGTAAGTCAGAGACAGCTGGAAGAGCAGAAAACAGAAAACTCAGGTAAGACATGTATCTTAATATAATGTTAACACTTAATAGTGTTATAATTCTTAATATAATTTAAATCCAAAGTAATGCATGGTGCATAATTTAATATTTACATGTAAACCTCATATAAACAGAACTGAACACCTGACAGAATGAGACAACAGACTAATTCATTGTTAATGGTACGGTGTTTCTCCAACACAAACCCTGGATGAACCCTAAAATAAAGGCTCTCCTCAAGGAGAACAAGAGAACCTTTAGATCAACAAATAAGGAGGAACTGAGAGCTGTACAGAAAGAGCTTTAAAGAAAAATTAGAGATGGAAAAAATACCAACAGAAAGAAGATGGATGATTGCCTGCAGCAGAACAACAACTGTGGGGTGTGGAAGAGCCAGAAGACAATTTCAGGTCTCAAACCAAACCCCCAGGCTGTATTTGTTATTTAAAAGGTTTAACCACAGGTTTAGCTGTTGTAAAATATGGCTGTCTGACTATCTGGTCTTCAGTTATAAAGGCCAGAAGCTCCCTGACCTCTGCATTACTCCAGTTTGACATTTCAGCTGATACAGTTTACAAATGCTAAATAAACTCACCATGTTTACTTGGATTTTAAATACTGTTGCCCGCCAGGGCTCAGCTCATGTTCCACACAAATCAATGACTCAATGCAATATGCTGGGATTCCTTAAATAGGAAACTTTTAAACTGATTGAAATGTTGGTATAATTGTATTGAAATGACTTTTCTTGTAAAGTGCTGTTGTGAATCGGCGCTATACAAATAACCTGGATTGATTTAAACCAGTCATCCAACCTTCCCCCAGGCCCATTTACCCTGCTGCAATCCCTCTCATCTTTGATGACTACCTGGATTTCTTCCCTTGGACCGGTTTTTTGACTCCACGGTTGAATCTGCTTTTGCCTTCACTGCACTCCCTTGGGGCTTCATTGTGGCTGCTAGTTGGTTCCCCAGAGTTCTCCTCTTCTCCTTTCTAACATACTGAATGAATTGAGATACAGTTAACCAACATGTTAGTGTTTGCCAACATACTATTTGTGTTAGGTCCTTAGGTGTTTGGGTTTTGAGTTTTAGTTATTTTATTTTCTTATTCAGTTTACATTAACATTTTAGTTTATTTCTTGGTGTTTTGTTGTGTTTGAGATTTTCCTTCCACCATGTTTTCTCACCCTCTTTTACCTTCAGGTGCTCTTAAGTTAGGGTTCTCGTCTTTTATTTACTTAGACGAATACTAAAGACAAATAAGGACTAACTATGAACCTCTGTTTAGTCCTGAAGTGAATTCCTCGTTGGCGTCATACCTTGTCTTCCCGTGTTTGTCTAATTATCGTCAGCAGTTCCTTGTCTTGGTCAGTCCCAGTCCCCACCTTCCAGACTTTGGGACTCCAGGAACCAGAGGCGTGCCCACATGGGCACCCTCTGCAGAGGCAGGAGTCCAAGGCGTGTCCTCCTGGACACCCTTGGGGAAGACAGGAGTCCAAGGCATGTCCTCCTGGACACCCTCGGGGAAAATAGGACTCTGCTTCACCTCAAGGTTCAGCCCTGCCGGTCATCTCGTCACCACAAGGTTGAAGTTCACCGCAGCTGGCCTCCAAGACACAAGGTTCTACTCCGCGGCCGGCCGCCATGCCACAAGGTTCTGCTCAGAAGCCGGCCGCCACGCCACAAGGTTCTGCTCCGCAGCCGCAAGCAGAACCTTGTGGCGTGGCACATTAACATTTTAGCAAATTTTAGCTATCATTTATTTTTTGGGTAGATTTTAACATACTGAATGGATTGAGCTATTGTTAACCAACATGTTAGTGTTTGCCAACATGCTACCGCTACCCTTTAAGCTAACACTAGTATTTCAGTTATTATCAAAATTTAAGCTAATTTTGACTTAACAGCTAAGGTTACCTTGCGAAATGGATTATGTTCATGTTAGTGTTTGCCAACATACTACCACTTGCATTTTAGCTAACATTTGCAATACACCTAATTTGAGCTAACATTTCAATTTTAGCTCTTTTTTAATATACTGAACGAAGTGAATTATTGTTTACCAACATGTTTGTGTTTGCCAACATGCTTCCACTAGCATTTTATTTAGCAATAGCATTTTAGCTAATTTTCAGTAATATTGGTGTTATAGCTTGTTGTTAATTTACTGAATAGATTAAGTTTTTTTTGTTACCAACATGTTAGTGTTTCCCAACATGCTACCACTAGTGTTTTGGGTAACATTTGGAATTTAGCTGATTTTAGGTAACACTGGCATTTTAGCTAATTGTGACTGTTTTTCTACGTGGTAGAGTTGGCAGACTATTTTCTTTCTGTGAATTCTGTTTATTACACTTCAGCAAGTCTTCTACAGTTGACTTCAAGCCATTTTTTGCAAGTAGATTCAGCTTACAGCATTCACACTACATTTTCGCAGGAAATGCAACTTTTTCTAGTTTTGACAGATTTTTAATCCTTTTTGGCCCAATTTTGCCTCTGCATTTAATTGAACTCCACCTAGGGACTTTGACCGATCGGCTAGAAAATTGGTCAGGCTGGCCTTCAGGCTTGGGGGATCTAAAGTTATCAAAATCCTGAGTTTTCGTGTATGCTGGGGCGGCGCCAGGCCTCCAACCTTTACTACTCGCCAAAAAATGAAAAAAAAATGTATATCTCCTACCAAGAAAGACATAGAGATATGAAACCAACTATGATTTTTAACCATCTGGTCCCCAACAAATTTCATTGGTAAAATGCTGACAATACCTAAGCCCTGCCCCCTGAGAACAGGAAGTGTATTTTTTTGCTTTGAAAGGTCCCTATTTAACACCCTTGACCTAATCAACTCTGCACAGTGACTGTAAACAACTGTGTATAACTCTGTCTAGTACTAAAAGTTATGTCAACTTTATTTATATGGCGCTTTACAACATAAAACATGCCCAAAGTGCTTTCACAATACAGTGAATAAAGTACAATTCCAAAATAATACTCAAACCCCAAAAATACCACAAATAAGCTACAATAAAATTCATTAAAACATTTAAATCTACTGTTTTAGAGTACTCTCATTTTGGGATCAACATCAAATCAAACAAATACGTTTTCAGCAGAGTTTTAAAAATAGGCAATGTTGAAGCCTGCCTGACCTGTAATGGTAAAAAGGTTCCAAAGTCTAGAAGCTGCCACCAAAAAAGGCTCTATCACCTCTAATCTTCCGCTAGAATTGCACTGCTCTGGGTGGCTGCTTGTTGGAGTGGCTCTGTTGGCTACATATTAAGTTTTGTTTTTTTGTAGATTGGTTCCTCTTGTTTCTTGAGGAAGATTTCATTTTTTTGACCTGTATACTTTCTAGCTTTTGGTGCTGTGAAGCTGGAAAGATTTTTGCTGTAAATTTTTCACTTTTTGCTAACTTGTTATGATGCGTAACCATGACAACAATGTGGTTTACAGCCGGGAGCAGCTGATTAACATCGCAAAAGCTGAAATAATACCTCAACTGAAGCCCCAAATCCCTGTTAAGGAGAAGACGTGGATACAGAGCAGGAGCAAAAAGGAGACAGGGAAAGAGGAAGTTCAAGCCATCTCTTTCATCGATCATAATGGGGATCACTGGCTAACAAGATGGATGAACTCCAAACCCTTACAAGGACTCAGTCAGATTATCAGGAATGCAGTGTTATGTCTTTTACTGAGACGTGGCTGCAGGATCATATCCCCAACCCCAATGTCTTTCTCCCAGGCTTCGTGACTGGACAAGCAGACAGAGATCTGAAGACGAGCAGGAAAAAAAAGGAGGTGGAGTAGCAGTGCAACAACAGATGGTGTCATCCAGGACACGTCACTGTGAAGTGTCGTCTCTGCAGCCCAGATGTCGAACTCTTGGCAGTGAGTTTTTGTCCATATTATTTACCTAGAAAGTTCACCAGTGTAATTTTGGCAGTTGTTCACATTCCACCTTCAGCCGTTGCCGACAATGCATGTGATGTCATCAGTTCCATTGTTGCTAAGCTACAGACTCAGCACCCCAATGCATTTGTGGCATTATCTGGTGATTTTAATCATGCCTCCCTCTCTACTACACTTCCAACATTTCAACAGTTTGTCAGCTGCTCCACAAGAGAAAACAAGACCTTGGATGTGTTTTATGCAAATGTAAAGGATGTATACATGTCCAAACCAAGACGTCCTCTGGAACAATTAGATCACAATCTTGTTTTTCTCTGTTCAGAATAGAAACCACTTTTTTCAGAGGCAACCTGTGACAAAACGAACTGCGAGAAAATGGTCACAGGAAGCTGAAGAGTCCCTGCAGGGTTGTTTTGCCACAACAGACTGGATGACTCATTGCTAAGCACATGGAGGGGACATCATTGCCATGACTGAGTGTGTGACTGACTATATGAACTTCTGTGTGGACAATATCATCCCCACCAGAACAGTGAGATGCTTCACTAATTAAAAAAAAACCCTATATCACTAGTGACCTTGAAGGAAATGCTAAACAAGAAAAAAGAGCCTTCAGGGAGGGAGACAGGGAATTACTGAGGAGTATACAGAAGCAACTTAAGGTCAAGATCAGAGATACCAAGGAGGCATACCAGAAGGTGCTGGAGAACAAACTACAGATGAACAATATCAGAGATGTCTGGTTAGGAATGAGAAAGATCACAGGCTTTAAGGACAGGAAGGATTTTATAGATGGAATTCTGGGCACATCCAATGAACTGAACACATTATTCAACAGGTTCAGTTCAGGAACTATCTCAGCATCCCCCTCTCATGTTCCCAGCCAAACAGACATCCCACTCTCCTCTGACCAACAGCTTTCCTGTTACACCTCAGATGTTTTATCCTTCACCTCAGCCATGGACTCTTCTGATTCCACAAGTTTGACTTCAACCAAGTCAGGAAATGCTTCTACCCCGTTTACCTCCCCTTCCCACTTGTCTGTCTCCAAAAGTCACGTGAAGAGACAGCTGGAAAAACTGAACCGGAACAAGGCTGCAGGTCCAGATGGTGTCAGCCCCAGAGTCCCGAAGGCCTGTGCAGAGCAGCTCTTTGGGATTCTGCAGCACCTCTTCAACCTTAGCCTGACTCAGGAGAAGGTTCCAGTGTTGTGGAAGACATCATGCTTTGTTCCAGTACCAATGAGAACTCACCCATCAGTCATCAATGACTATAAACTTGTTGCCCTGACATCCCACAACATGAAGGTCCTGGAGAGTCTCCTGTTGGCCCACCTTAATAAGCTAACTAGAATGTATCAGGACCCGCTGCAGTTTGCTTATTGCTTTGGAGTTGGAGTTGAAGATGCCATCATCCACCTGCTTCAACCAACCCACTGTCATCTGGACAAAGCAGGCAGCACTGTGAGGATCATGTTCTTTGATTTCTCCATTGCATTTAACACAATTCAGCCTGATTTGCTTCGTCAGAAACTCCTGAAGACACAAGTGGAGCCCTCAACAATAACCTGGATCAGTGACTACCTGACCAATAGACCACAATACATATGCTTCAAATACACACACAATAACCAGGTTAAAAGCAAACAATATCGAGAGCAGAAAGTAAAAAAATAAAGCAAACAGATACCCAATGTGGGATTCTGTGTCTGTGTGGGCGTGTCACCTCTATTCCACAGGGTGCATCAGCGCAGATGAGGTGCCAGCTGTGCGTGGATTCTCCATCATTGAGGGGCTTTATAAGGGGTGTGATGACCCAAGGGATAGCTCCGACGATCCACCTTCGGTTTGCTCTGTTCTCACCTCCCTGCTCACCCTCGATCCTCCCGGAAAGGAAGGAAACATCCCGGGTCGCACCCGCACAGCTCTCGCCTTAACGCCGCCACGGACCGGACTGACACACCCGCTCCTGACAGCCTGTCCCCGTCAATCTGCAAGTAAGGTCTTGTCAACGCTCTCATCCTGCAACATTCCCTTTCTCCAGTTTGTCCCACTCACCTGTCCAAACTCTTTCCAGAGACAATTTCCCCGGAGTTTCAGGGCTCTTTCCAGTGCCGGGCCGACTCACCGCCAGCCTCAAATCCCTCAATAAAAGTTTGCTTCATTGTTCCTCAGTGTCTGAGTCAAGTTTGTGCACACTAGAGTCTCCCAGCAAACATGACACCCAATCAAAGAAAAACACTAAAGACATTGTGATCAAAACAAGGTTTTTGAAAATAAATCTAAAGAAATTATGTCAAGATTTGTAGAACAGGGATATAAGAACACTACTCTCCAAAAATCCTAAACTAGAGCTAAGCACACTGACAGAACACCACTACTAAAAAGAAATACAGAGAAACAGACAAAAGACAGACCAATATTTGTCACTAGGTATAGTACAGGGGGTGAACAAATTAAAGAAATCATATGAAAAAATATTATTGAGAGTGACGGTCTTTGAAAGGAAGTTTTTTCCTGATCCACCTCTGGATAGCTTTAAAAGATGTCCTACTCTACAAGATAAACTGGTTGTTAGGTTTTGTTCTTTTGTGGGGTAAAACTTTAACTCAACTCTGGATTTTCCCTTAGTGAAGCTGATTAAGCACACCAGCTGCTCATCAGGGCTGCCCATGGGCGCGGTTCCATGGCAACACCTGAACAGGTGACCTCAGAGAGAGAAAAAAATGATGAGAACAAAAAAAAAAAAAACATACATATTAAACTTAAACTACTTAACTCTTTTACCAAGGTTAGGGCCCCTAACTAAGCAAATCAACACAAAAGAGAAATACAGAATTTAATGAACAAAAAAAACATGACCTGTTAGTGAGGGGAAGAATCCCTCACACTTCCCTCCCCTTCAAATGACTCGCTGTATTCACAGCGAGACAAGAAGTCTGCCACTGTATTCTGTTTTCCTGGAATGTGCCATATCTTAAACCGGTAAGGTTGAAGGGACAAAACCATCTTGTAATACGACTGTTTGTGTCCTTCATTGCCTCCAACCATTTAAGTGTTAACTTTTAAGGCTAGGCTTAAAACTTTCCTTTTTGATAAAACTTATAGTTAGAGTGGCTTAGGTCATCCTGAGCTATCTCTGTAGTTATGCTGCTATAGGCTTAGACTGCTGGAGGACAGATTTACCAATTTTCTTCACCCTGCTACTTCCAGTTCTCCAACGACTCTCCAGTTGTATTACAGTACATTCTGCTATTTCGACTGTTAACTTTGTTTTCTCTCAGTGTTTTTCTCTCCCTAGAAGATATACCTGGTCCGGTATCCTGCTTGGCTGCAATGCTCTGTTGGACGGGGGGCATCGACTGGGATGATGCTCCCAGTAACTGAACATTCACTGTGTCCTGTTATCAACTTTTTACTTTCTGTAACATAGAAAGTTATCTTATATCAGATCTTCTGTTCCTTCTTTGTCTCTCCTCTGTCTTCTCAAACCCCCAGACGGTCGTGGCAGATGGCCACTCCTACTGAGCCTGGTTCTGTTGAAGGTTTCTTCCTGTTAAAGGGGAGTTTTTCCTCTCCACCGTCGCTAAATGCTTGCTCAGTATGAGGGATTTCAACAGGATTGCTGTGGTTGGAAAGTCTGCCCAACCTCACGCCAATGACTGACGAAATCTGCTGAGATTCCTTAAATAGGAAACTTTTAACTGATTGGAATGTTTGTATAAATGTATTGAAATGACTTCTTGTTAAGTGCCTTGAGATGACATCTGTTGTGAATTGGTGCTATATAAATAAACTGAATTGAATTGAAGTGCCCGATGGTCCGTCTCAGGGATAAACTCCGCCAAGGTTGCCCTTTGTCACCGATCCTGTTCCTAACTTTTATGGACAGGATCTCTAGGCGCAGCCAAGGCGTTGAGGGGATCCGTTTTGGTGGCCTCAGGATCGGGTCTCGGCTTTTTGCAGATGACGTGGTCCTGTTGGCTTCATCGGAATGTGATCTACAGCTTTCGCTGGAGCGGTTCGCAGCCGAGTGTGAAGCGGCTGGGATGAGAATCAGCACCTCCAAATCCGAGGCCATGGTCTTGAGCCGGAAAAGAGTGGGGTGCCTTCTCCGGGTCGGGGATGGGGTCCTTCCCCAAGTGGAGGAGTTTAAGTATCTGGGGGTTTTGTTCACGAATGAGGGAAAAATGGAGTGGGAGATCGATAGACGGATTGAAGCTCAGTCATCCGGAGGGGGCTCAGAGTAGAGCCGCTGCTTCTCCACATCGAGAGGAGTCAGTTGAGGTGGCTTGGGCATCTGGTCAGGATGCCTCCAGGACACCTCCCTGGTGAGGTGTTTGAGGCACGTCTCACCGGGAGGAGGCCCAGGGGAAGGCCCAGGACACGCTGGAGGGACTATGTTTCTCGGCTGGCCTGGGAGCGCCTTGGGGTTCCTCCCGAGGAGCTGGAACAGGTGGCTGGGGAGAGGGAAGTCTGGGTCTCTTTGCTTAGGCTGCTGCCCCCGCGACCCGACCCCGGATAAGTGGAAGAAAATGGATGGATGGATGGATGGAGGGATAAACTCTCTTTCGAGCAGATAATACCTGAAGGAGTCAATGGTCCACTTGATCGCCAGACACTCCAGCTCCACTGCTGAGTATCTGGTCTCACGAGGAAACAGTTTCCGGCTGACGTACGCCACTGGCTTCCTTTCTTCCCCTTCTCCCTGTAAGAGAACTCCACCAATGCCTCTAGTGGAGGCGTCAGTCTGAACAGAAAAAGGCAGGCTGAAGTTGGGACTCTGAAGAACAGGTTCCTGACAAAGCACATCTTTTAGATCCTGAAATGCCCTTTCCTGTTCTTCTCCCCACTCAACCTTTGTTTTAGATCCCCTGGTGAGATCAGTGAGAGGAGCTGCTCTGGCAGAAAAATTCCTGATAAACCGCCAATATCAACCAACCTGGCTCAAAAAAGACCTGACTTGCCTCTTGGTGGTTGGCCTCTCTGCTGCTCTTATTGCCTCAACTTTGTCCTTTACGGGTTTAATTACACCCTGCCCCAGAATATGGCCCAAATACTGGAGTTCCCTCCTTGCCAAAAAACATTTCTTTGGATGAATGGTCAAGCCAGCCTGCTTCATTCTCTGCAAAACTTCCGTCAGATGCATAAGGGGTTCTTGCTATGTATTACTGAAGATGACAACATCATCAAGGTAAGCAGCAGAAAATGATTCCATACCTGACAGGACCTTGTTCATTAGCCTCTGGAATGTGGCTGGAGCACCATGTAGTACAAAAGGCATCTTTGTAAACTGCCATAGTCCTTGAGGGGTCCTAAAAGCAGTTAGAGGCTTAGCAGAATCAGTTAAAGGCACCTGCCAGTATCCTTTACAAAGATCAAAAGTACTTATATACTTAGGTTGGCCAACACATTCTATAAGATCATCCAATTTTGGTAATGGGTAAGCATCAAAATCTGATGTGCATTTACCCTTCTAAAGTCAATGCAAAAACGTATGCTCCCATCCTTCTTAATTACCAGAATTACCGGGTTGCTCCATTCACTGTTGGATGGCTCTATCACCCCAAGTTTCAACATGATGTCAATTTCTTCCTTGAACACAGCAAACATCTTCTCTGGGATACGGTGCATCAGCTGTCTGATGGGAGTGCTGCTCTTTAGGTGGATGTCATGTTGCACCAGATCTGTAGTCCTTGGTTGCTCTTGGAAAAGATCAGGAGGAATAATGGCCTCTAACTCCTGTTGTTGTATGACAGAGAGATGGGACCGATCAAGTGAGGCAGGGGAGCTTATAACAGATGGTAGCTCACTCTCCACATCATCCTCCTCTATCACAGCCCGAACAAAATACTGCTCACTAAATGGAGGTTCCCGGGATTTCCACTCTTTGAGCAGATTGTTGTGAAAAGTCTGCTTTGAGTTCCTTCTCTCAGGGATTTCAATCTCATAGGTGGATTCACTTAGTTTCTTAACAACAGTATATGGACCCTGCCATTTTGCCAGAAGTTTATTGTCAGATGTAGGAAGTAACAAAAGAACCTTCTGACCTGGGTTGAAGAATCTCTGGCGGGCAGTCTTGTCATACCAGGTTCGTTGTTGCTATTGCCCCTTCTCCAGTGTCTTCCTCACAAGGTTGGTGGTCTCTTCCATCTTCTCCCTCATTTTCAGAACATAACTTATTACATTAGTTGACTTTCCCTTCCTGTCAACCCAAGATTCCCGAAGATCATCAAGTGGTCCTCTTAACTGCCTGCCATACAAAAGTTCAAATGGTGAAAACCCAGTGGATGCCTGAGGTACTTCACGGTATGCAAAAAGCAAATAGGGTAACCACTTGTCCCAGTCTTTGCCATTGATGGAAATATTTTTTTAGCATGGTCTTCAAGGTCCTGTTGTACCTTTCCACCAGGCCATCAGTCTGGGGGTGGTAGGGGGTGGTCCGTATACCCTTAATACTTAACAGTCTATAGACCTGTTTGAGAGTATTTGACAAGAAGTTAGTAACTTGGTCAGTTAGTATTTCTGAGGGAATTCCAACCCTAGAGAACAGCTGGAGTAGTGCATAGGCTATCTGTTTAGCAGTAATATTTCTCAGAGGGAAAGCTTCTGAATAACGTGTACTATTGTCACATATAACAAGAATGAAACAGTTCCCTGCTGGGATCTTTCTAGGGGTCCTACAATGTCCATACCTATTCTTTTAAAAGGAACATCCATAATAGGGAGTGGTTGTAACGGATACTTTGGGACATTTTTTCTCCTGACAGCTGACACACTGAGCATGACTAACAGTACTGCTGCACCTCCTTCTGAATTCCTGGCCAGAAGAACCTACTACAAATCCTGTCTAAAGTCTTTTTAAAGCCTAAATGCCCTGCCCAAGGAATACTGTGACCCAGCTTTAAAACTTTTTCTCTGAGAACTGTAGGTACCACTAGTTTTTTTGACCCCGTTTCGCCACTTTTGTGATAAAGCACCCCATCTCTGAGAATGTAGCCTTGCCAATTAAGGGGTTGAGTATCTTCATCATCTTTAACTAATACTGCCTTCTCAAAAAGACTACGCAGTGATTCATCATGCTTTTGAAACTGCTTGAAGTCAACTGGCATATTTGTCTCGCCATCACCAATCTCTGGATACCCCAAGGATGTTTGCTTAACAGCAGCAGCCATTTTAAATAGCCTTTTTTGTTGTTTGCTCTTCTTAACTTTAACAGAGCGCTCTACTTGGAACTCTGAGTTAAAGAAAGGCAGTTCCTGCAAAGAACGTAACTCACTATAACCCTCAGAATCGACTGGCTGGCCTGGTTCTCCATTCTCAACCTCATTCTCAGATTCAGGACCATCTTCACCAGCAAAAGTTTGAGTTTTTCTTTGTGATCTAGTTACAACATACACTGGCTTATAAGACTGGATCAAATCTTGTAAAATGGGAATATCCTGACCCAAAATTACTTGATGGGCAAGACCTGCTACCACACCAACACTTAAGAGAAAAGTTTGGTTTGCAACATCCAAAAACACAGCAGCTGTGGGGTAAGTTTTATGATCACCATGAACAGAGGAAATATTAAGGCCTGGGCCTTCAGAGTAGGACTGATTATTCAAAAGTGAAGGGTGAACCAAAGTCTGTACACTTCCTGTATCTAGTAGAGCAGTTGCTGGTTTTCCATTGGCTTTAACTTCCACAAGCTGTTTTTTTTCCTGTTGCATGTTTCTTTCTGATGATGGTCTAGGCACTGTGCAAAAATATGCAGATTTCCTTCCTTGATGGACAGTCGGGTTTTATATGACCTTCTTGACCACACACATAGCAAACAACTGGTTTTGCCGTTAGCTTAAACTTATTAAATAGAACATTCTTCTCTCTTTGTCTCTCACTACCTGCCGTCTGACCTGGACCACCACCCACACCAGACCCCGCAGACTTACCCTGTGATGGACTGGATTTTTGTTGAGGGCTGAATCTAAAAGTCTTTGGTCCACGGCGTGCAGACAAGTAGTTCTCCACCAAATCTGCTGCCTTCCGAGCTAAAGTTGGATTTCTCTCTTTGACCCACAACCTGATCTCTGGTGACAAAGAGCGGTAGAACTTTTCCAGGATGAGGATCTCGCCGATTTCTTCCTTTCTCTTCTTCTCAGCGTGCATCCACTTCACATAAAGATAATTTAGACGATTATAGAACTCTCGAGGGATTTCACTGGCTCGCACATCAGGCTCTCTGAATCGTTGTCTATATACTTCTTCATTTATCTCATATTTTATTAAAATGGCCTTTTTTACCTTTGTATACTTACAAGAGTCCTCTGCAGCCATGGCCACATATGCTGCTCGAGCCTTTCCTGTGAGATGAGGTACCAGTCTTACTGCCCAGTCTGTATCTGGCCACTGGTATGCTGCTGCCAACCGTTCAAAGGTTGTCAGATATTGTTCAATATCATCTCCCTCCTCAAGCTTTGGAACAGCTGGCTGAGACCATCCCCTTGATGCTGGCTCACCCATGGATTGGGCCTGAAGAGCTGGTCCTTCATTTGGCTGTAAGAGGCTTGATTCATCATCTGACTGTGAAGGAAGAACTGGTTGAAAAATGGTTCATTTCTCTGCTGCACTTCAAGGTCATCTCGAAGGTTGTTAACTTGAACTTAGATTTGTCGCCATCTCATTTCCTGCTTAACAGCCTCTTTGTCCCATCAGTCAGTGAAGTCCTTTTGGAACTGAAGACATTCTTGTAGCATGACGGCAATAGAGTTCATATCTGCTGAAGCTGGCGTATCCCCATTGGATTGGAAAGCCACAGTCGTCCGCCCTGTAGCATTGTCCTGCTCAGTATCCTCCACTGCTTCTGCTTCAACAAACTTGCTGACTTTTGACTGCTGCTTTGGAACCATTATTACTTCTTTTGGTACTGTTCTTAACAACCGCGTTGCATCCCACTCCTGACACCAACTGTGAGGTTTTGTTCTTTTGTGGGGTAAAATCTTAACTCAACTCTGGATGATTGGTGCAGCAAGCAGTCAACCAAAGAAAAACATACAGAAAGAGTCCAAGTGTTTGCAGAGCTCTGTAGTTTTTATCTTTTTTTTTTGTTTAAACATACCAAGACAAAGGAAAATGGATTCCCCTACTCAACCAGCCACAAACCCCCTCACTGTGAAAAACAAACCTGCTTTTTTTTATGTTACAATCAGGCAATACCACCCAAAATTGGGTGGGGACAACAGGCGCACTTCAAATCATTTCCACAAATAAATCCCCAAAAAATATTTAAACTTTCTATTTACATATTTACAATCAGCCTAAACAATTTAAAGTAACAAAAATACCAACTAACTAAAGTTAAAGGAACTGAATACAACATCCTTTTCACCCCTCTCTAAAGTCCATTGGATTTTCCCTTAGTGAAGCTGATTAAGCGCACCAGCTGCTCATCAGGGCTGCTCATCAGGGCTGCCCATGGGCGCGCTTCCATGGCAACACCTGAACAGGTGACCTCAGAGAGAGAGAAAAAATTGATGAGAACAAAAAAAAACAAAAACATACATATTAAACTACTTAACTCTTTTACCAAGGTTAGGGCCCCTAACTAAGCAAATCAACACAAAAGAGAAATACAGAATTTAATGAACAAAAAAAAACATGACCTGTTCGTGAGGGGAAGAATCCCTCACACTGGTCCACAGTTATCTAAAACCAGATTGCTAACAAACATGGTTGAGCACCAAACCCATGGGTTTTTATAAATGCCACCACTGTAATCACTGTACAAATGTTGTGCAAACCAAAACTTTCCAGGATGTTGTCTCCCAAAAACATTTTACGATCAATTATCTATAGATTAGAGTGTCCTGGGTGCAAACTGTTTTATGTCTGAAGAACTAAACGACACCTACAAGACAGACTGGCTGAACACAAATATGCTATTCGCACAGGCAACATTATTACCCAATGGCAAGACACTTCATGGAACACCATAACAGTGACCCGTCCACTTTACAGGCCTGTGGGATTGATCACATCCCACTGTCCTTGAGAAAAGGTGATAGACAGAGGCAGCTAAATCAGAAGGAGACCTTTTGGATATTTAAACTGCAGGCCACTAAACATCCAGGCCTGAATGAAGACCTAGACTTTAGTGTTTTTCTTTGATTGGGTGTCTGTTGCTTTATTCTTTTACTTTCTGCTCTCTGTATTGTTTCCTTTAACCTGGTTATTGTGTGTGTTTTTGGACCATATGTATAGTATATATGTCTGATATTCAGTGTGTTTCATGTACAATGTTTATGTTTAGTAAGGATGAAAGCTGCTGGATGTTTGATATACAGACACTTGTCACCTGACTAGCACATCTGCAAGGTGGAGCGTTCTGATTGGTAAATGTAGTTGTTAAAAACCTCTCCTTACCTGTTAGAATTGTTTGACTCCCTGACGAAGGCTACATTGCCGAAACACGTTGGAGTTTTTTAGAAAGGTTTAATGTGACCAAGCCGCTATAATAAAGGCTTTTTAACTTTGAGTTCCTCTTGCTTTTTCGACTGAATTTTCCCATCCAAAGAGCACCTCAAACAAACTTTTTTTGAGTCCAAGAAGCGCTCCTAGATAAACGTTTTCTGAGAGTATTTTTGAATTTGAATTGAGTTTGAATTGAATTAGTTTTCAATACTTCCAGGAACAGCTGGTCAGCTGGCCTCAAGGACCGAGCAGGGTGATATACACTCAACATTTCAAATAGATATAAAGGGGCTAAACCATGCAGGGATTTTAAAACAAACAAATGTACCTTAAAAAGAATCCTAATAAAGACAGGTAGCCAGTGCAGCAAAACCAAGACTGAGGTGATATGCTCACGTCTCCTAGTGCTAGTCAAGAGATGTGCCGCTGGATTCTGCACCAATTCCATACGAGAAATATTAAACTGAGAGACACCAAGGTACAGCGAATTACATTAATCTAAGCGTGATATAATGAAAGCATGAATAATTATCTCAAAATCCTGTCTGGAGAGCATATGCTTAACCTTGGCAATTCTTCTCAGCTGATAAAAAACGGACTTCATCACCGCACTAATCTGTCTATCACATGTAAGATCACTGTCCACCCTTACTCCAAGATTCGTCACTGTTGATTTCAGGTATGAAGCTAGTGGACCAAGATCTACTAGACACGGCCTGCCAAAATTACTAGGACTAAACACCATGACTTCTGTTTTCTCATAATTGAAAAGAAGAAAGTTCGAGGACATCCAAGCTGTAACCTCATCTAAACAGTCCAGGAGACAACTGAAACGACAGGATTGACCATGCTTAAAAGGAATATAAACATGTGTGTCATCTGCATAAAAATGGAAATAGCACCCATATTTCAGGGTCTCTCCGGGGTCTCTCCAAGCTCCTAGCTCAAATAGGACATGCCCAACATTAATTTAGGGTTTCTCTACAAAACCAAACTCTATGTAAACAATCTTGGTATCAAAATGAAGCCAATGTTAGTGAGATTTAAATCAGAGGTGTAAAAATTATAGCATGTTACTGTGTCAAAGCATCTGTAGCTGGAACATAGACAAATTACAAGATTCTTCGTTCTCGCCTAATTTTTCTCTCATGTTACAGTATATAATAGCATTGAAAATATGCTCCAGTAGAATATAAACTGCAGAAAATCATAAATCAACATGTGTAGATTACCTGTACCAAGATTCATGTTGAAGAAGTGAAGTAGAGCAAGGTTACAGAAGCTTTAGTGGAAAAATAGCAAGTTTCTTTTGCAGTTTGGCACAGTTCGGCACAATTTGGCACGAATATTGAAAGTTTCAATTTCTCAACTCCTGATGTACTGATTAAGTTAAATTAAATGCATGAAAACACACTTTTTTATATTTTTTGGTTAAATACAAAACATATTTATCACCCTATTAAAATAACACTATAAGAAAGAGTTATGCGTGACTCCAACTGAAGAACATTTATTTAAATTCCAAATATAACAAAACTGTTCACAACCCCCTCTTCTTATCAATACAAATGTATGGGTTCAATATCATGCCAGACGATTTGTGCGTGCAAAAAGATTTTGAATGTGTGCAAAAAGATTTTCCATGTCAAATGATGTTTTGTAAAACAAATCGTGCTTTTAAAAACATCTGAACCCACAGAAACCTTTTGTGGCTGTGCAAGAAACCTTTGTCTGCAGAAAATATTATTTGCAAACATGTAGATCAGTTTCGTAGTTGTTATTTTTTCTGTGTGTGTCCAAATTAAATTTGTACCCGTAAAAGTTTCGCCATACAAAATATCTGTACGACTGAGACATCTCGGGCTCGTGTGCAACACTGCACCTACGAGCTCGCAAAACAAAAATCTTTTTGCACGCAACAAATCGTCTGTGGGATGATATTTAATCCAGACAAATGGTCTTATATGGATGGTAATGTGCTTTGCATGCAGTAACAATATGATCATGATTTTGCACAGACGATCATAATCGGGGTGGGGGTTTTTCTTTTCATTTTCCTCGTCATCGTTCACAAAGCTGAGGTGCAATGACCACAAGATTGCCTCAAACTGGTTTCTTGGCATAGTGTCACGGGGGAATTGAAAATTATATGGCCACTCACACCTCCAGTAGTCAGCCCTGTGGTACACATTTACAAGTCCGGTGTAAATAATGATAGATAGGAAAACACATAAGTCTCTTACATTGAGGGGAGTCCAAATTAACTTTCTGCCAGCCTCTTTCCGTTTTGTAGCATTGGTATTGTTGATAATTGTCCAAATTACAGATGAACTGAAGAACACCTGGAAGAGAGAGAGGGGAGACCATGCTGCTGTTTGGTCAAATGTAGGGCCGGGTGGCCTCGTGGGCATGAACTTAAAAGACTCAGGAGTGCTGTCCTCCTCATGTCTGTGGCACCACGCATCTTCGCCGTTTGCCTTAGCTTTCCCCATATTTGCATTCTTGGTTGGCTGCGCAGAAGTTGAAGGCCTTGGAAGTATTTAGTCTTTCTCCTCACTAAAAGATAACAGAAAAAAAAATTGAGAAATTATACATATATGCATACACATCTACACATAAATGTCTATACACACACACTTTATATACAGTCGTGGCCAAAAGTTCTGAGAATGACAGAAATATTAGTTTTCACAAAATTTGCTGCAAAACTACTTTTAGATCTTTGTATCAGTTGTTTCTGTGATGTGCTGAAATATAATTATAAGCACTTTATATGTTTCAAAGGCTTTTATTGACAATTACATGACATTTATGCAAAGAGTCAGTATTTGCAGTGTTGGCCCTTCTTTTTCAGGACCTCTGCAATTCGAATGGGCATGCTCTCAATCAACTTCTGGGCCAAATACTGACTGATTGCAACCCATTATTTCATAATCACTGCTTGGAGTTTGTCAGATTAGTGGGATTTTGTTTCTCCACCTGCTTCTTGAGGACTGACAACAAGTTCTCAATGGGATTAAGATCTGGGGAGTTTCCAGGCCATGGACCCACAATTTCAACGTTTTGGTCCCCGAGCCACTTAGTTATCACTTTTGCCTTATGGCACGGTGCTCCATCGTGCTGGAAAATGCATTGTTCTTCACCAAACTGTTGTTGGATAGTTGGAAGAAGTTGCTGTTGGAGGGTGTTTTGGTACCATTCTTAATTCATGGCTGTGTTTTTGGGCAAAATTGTAAGTGAGCCCACTCCCTTGGATGAGAAGCAACCCCACACATGAATGGTCTCAGGATGCTTTACTGTTGGCATGACACAGGACTGATGGTAGCGCTCACCTTTTCTTCTCTGGACAAGCCTTTTTCTAGATGCCCCAAACAATAGGAAAGAGGCTTCATCGGAGAATATGACTTTGCCCCAGTCCTCAGCAGTCCATTCACCATACTTTCTGCAGAAGATCAATCTGTCCCTGATGGTTTTTTTTGGAGAGAAGTAGCTTCTTTGCTGCCCTTCTTGACACCAGGCCATCTTCCAAAAGTATTCGCCTCACTGTGCGTGCAGATGCGCTCACACCAGCCTGCTGCCATTCCTGAGCAAGTTCTGCACTGGTGGCACTCCGATCCCGCAGCTGAATCCTCTTTAGGAGACGATCCTGGCGCTTGCTAGACTTTCTTGGACACCCTGAAGCCTTCTTAACAAGAATTTCCTTTCCTTGAAGTTCTTGATAATCCTATAAATTGTTGATTTAGGTGCAATTTTAGTAGCCACAATATCCTTCCCTGTGAAGCCATTTTTATGAAATGTAATGATGGTTGCACGCGTTTCTTTGAAGGTCACCATGGTTAACAATGGAATAACAATGATTTCAAGCATCACCTTCCTTTTAACATGTTAAGTCTGCCATTCTAAGGACTATGCAATTCATCTGATCACTGTTCATAACATTCTGGAGTACATGCAAATTGCTATTATAAAAACTTAAGCAGCAACTTTTCCAATTTCCAATATTTATGTAATTCTCAAAACTTTTGGCCACGACTGTATATACAGGTCCTTCTCAAAAAATTAGCATTTTGTGATCAAATTCAATCGTTTTCCATAATGTAATGATAAAAATTAAACTTTCATATA
The DNA here is from genome assembly GCA_963556495.2 of Valencia hispanica. Classification (NCBI taxonomy): domain Eukaryota; kingdom Metazoa; phylum Chordata; class Actinopteri; order Cyprinodontiformes; family Valenciidae; genus Valencia; species Valencia hispanica. The sequence goes on along the minus strand of OY747720.1, from coordinate 39,233,476 downwards.
TTTTAGATTCATTGCACACCAACTGAAATATTTCAGGTCTTTTATTGTTATAAAACTGATGATTATGGCAAACAGCTCATGAAAACCCAAAATTCCTATCTCAAAAAATTTGCATATTTCATCCGACCAATAAAAGAAAAGTGTTTTTAATACAAAAAAAGTCAACCTTCAAATAATTATGTTAAGTTATGCACTCAATACTTGGTCGGGAATCCTTTTGCAGAAACGACTGCTTCAATGCGGCGTGGCTTGGAGGCAATCAGCCTGTGGCACTGCTGAGGTGTTATGGAGGCCCAGGATGCTTCGATAGCGGCCTTAAGCTCATCCAGAGTGTTGGGTCTTGCGTCTCTCAACTTCCTCTTCACAATATCCCACAGATTCTCTATGGGAGAGTTGGCAGGCCAATTGAGCACAGTAATACCATGGTCAGTAAACCATTTACCTGTGGTTTTGGCACTGTGAGCAGGTGCCAGGTCGTGCTGAAAAATGAAATCTTCATCTCCATAAAGCTTTTCAGCAGATGGAAGCATGAAGTGCTCCAAAATCTCCTGATAGCTAGCTGCATTGACCCTGCCCTTGATAAAACACAGTGGACCAACACCAGCAGCTGACATGGCACCCCAGACCATCACTGACTGTGGGTACTTGACACTGGACTTCAGGCATTTTGGCATTTCCTTCTCCCCAGTCTTCCTCCAGACTCTGGCACCTTGATTTCCGAATGACATGCAAGTACTTTGGACCACTGAGCAACAGTCCAGTGCTGCTTCTCTGTAGCCCAGGTCAGGCGCTTCTGCCGCTTTTTCTGGTTCAAAAGTTGCTTGACCTGGGGAATGCGGCACCTGTAGCCCATTTCCTGCACACGCCTGTGCACGGTGGCTCTGGATGTTTCTACTCCAGACTCAGTCCACTGCTTCCGCAGGTCCCCCAAGGTCTGGAATCGGTCCTTCTCCACAATCTCCCTCAGGGTCCGGTCACCTCTTCTCGTTGTGCAGCACTGAGGTGCCTTGATACAGCACTCTGGGAAGAGCCTATTTGTTCAGAAATTTCTTTCTGTGTCTTACCCTCTTGCTTGAGGGTGTCAATGATGGCCTTCTGGGCAGCAGTCAAGTCGGCAGTCTTACCCATGATTGCGGTTTTGAGTAATGAACCAGGCTGGGAGTTTTAAAAGCCTCAGGAATCTTTTGCAGGTGTTTAGAGTTAATTAGTTGATTCAGATGATTAGGTTAATAGCTCGTTTAGAGAACCTTTTCATGATATGCTAATTTTTTGAGATAGGAATTTTGGGTTTTCATGAGCTGTATGCCAAAATCATCAGTTTTAAAACAATAAAAGACCTGAAATATTTCAGTTGGTGTGCAATGAATCTAAAATATATGAAAGTTTAATTTTTATCATTACATTATGGAAAAGAATTAACTTTATCACAATATGCTAATTTTTTGAGAAGGACCTGTGTATATATATATATATATATATCTACACACACACACACACACACACACACACACACACACACACACACACACACACACACACACACACACACACACACACACACACACACACACACACACACACACACACACACACACACACACACACACACACACACACACACACACACACACACACACAACAAATTTCAGGGAGCTGTTTCTCTTTGTATGACGTTCCAGCAGTCTGCTTGGGCATGGTGAAGCGTTGATGAGTAAGCTAAAGATGAATGCCGAGGTGACTAAAAGAATATTATGGCGGAAAAAGAGTTAGAAAAAAATATATGCATATAGAAACTACAAATACAACCCACAAATATATGTTCACACACATGTATGTACACATATCTACACAAATATCCGAACATAAATTCACAAACTCTCTCTCTCTCTCTCTCTCTCTCTCTCTCTCTCTCTCTCTCTCTCTCTCTCTCTCTCTTTCTATATATATATATATATATATATATATATATATATATATATATATAGATATATATATATTTAGATATATATATCTATATATAGATATATATATAGATATAGATATATACACACACACGCACAAAAAGATGTGTCAAAAAGGTTACAGAAATTGTATACATACAAACATCTACGAACACAATTAGAAAAAAAGACATCTATATAAAATGGCTGACAGAGAAATAAAGAAAAGTGCACTAGCACTCGCTAGTTGGAACATACCTCTCTTCCGCCGGTAAAATTAGGTTTTCCTCTTCTGACGATGAGTCAGTGCAAAACAAAACAATCGAAACTGAATCATTCACTCTCACTCTCACCTGCTGATCTGATCACCTGCGCGTAACCCCGAGCTAAACAAAATATCTGTTTTTAGAATTATGCAGACCTGTAATTCCAATTGGCCTGTAATTTTTATTGGCCGATTTAGATGATTGACATACAGTTGGAATTGTAAGATCCTATAGAATCACGCTGACATCAGAACTTTGAAGCAGATTGGACAAAGCAAATGTTTTTATGAGGAAAGTTCACAATGGGCATGACAGACAAGGTTGAGCCTCCTCGAATCAAATGTAAAAAATAATGGCAAAGGATTACGTTTTTTTCACTTTTTCTAAAAGCACACTGGGTATTTTAGTTTTTCTGAAAATACAGTCATATCACGATGGGTTGTTCTTTTCAGCAAGGAAAAAACAAAGGTACGGAATAACTCATGCTCTTGTTTTTCAAACGCTGTACATATTTTGGGGCTTATCTTGCTGCTCATTTGCTGAAATTTGCATGATGAAACTTGAAGCTTTAGAATTTGTGAGATGCTGGCTTTCAGGGAAGGCAAAGTTTGCTCGGTTCTGTTCGGCAGGGTCACTGACAGGTTCGGTTGAATGTGTTCATGTAAAAATCGCAAAATAGCACAACTGATCTTTTAGTTGCTTGTTATTTTTTCTGGGTTTGGAGGTCACATAAAAGATCTGTATGAGTCTTTAGCTGAGATTCTGAGGTTTATAATGATAGGACATGCTTAGCAATCAGTGACCACAGATCAACTAAATTCGGACATTCTCCCTGCCCTTCCCCCACAGTGACCCGGCGGCGGGAGCTGTGGGGTGAGGCAGGATAAAAATCAAACCTAGTTGAAGCAAATATAAGGAAAATAGAAGAGGACCCAAAACTGAACACTGCGGAACCCCACATACAAGAGGAGAAAAATACTATGTGAAACCTTGTAGGGTCACACAAACTGATTTATCAGTGAGGTATGAAGTGAACCAATCCAAAGCAGAACCTCGCACCCCTACAAGGTTTGCCAAACAAGATAAAAGAATATTATGATCCACAGTGTCAAATGCAGCAGTTAGATCCAGCAAAACCAGGATTACCTAGTCTCCCGAATCAGTGGCTAAAAATATCCTTAAAAACCCCAAGTAAGTCTGATTCGGTGCTGTGTGCTAGCCTAATGCCAGACTGAAACTTTTCAAAGATATCATTTGTTCGTAAATACTCAGTTAGTTGCATATAGACAACCTTCTCTGAAAGCTTAGAAATAAAAGGAAGCTTACCATACCGTACCAATTTATATATGTGGCACTTTCAGAAGCAAAAAGGTGATTGCACAAAGTGCTTTAGAGGCAACCAAGCACCAAAAGGCGCAAGAAGCAAATAGGCTTAGAGATAGGCCTTAAACTAGATTTTCAATTCAATTCAATTCAGTTTATTTATATAGCGCCGATTCACAACAGATGTCATCTCAAGGCACTTAACAAGAAGTCATTTCAATACATTTATACAAACATTCCAATCAGTTAAAAAGTTTCCTATTTAAGGAATCCCAGCAGATTGCGTCAGTCATTGGCGTGAGGTTGGACCCCGTTGATGCAGACTTTCCAACCACAGCAATCCCTCATACTGAGCAAGCATGTAGCGACGGTGGAGAGGAAAAACTCCCCTTTAACAGGAAGAAACCTCCAACAGAACCAGGCTCAGTAGGAGCGGACATCTGCCACGACTGTCTGGGGGTTTGAGAACACAGAGCAGAAACACAAAAGGAACAGAAGATCTGATATAAGAGAACTTTCTATGTTACAGAAAGTAAAAAGTTGATAACAGGACACAGTGGATGTTCAGTTACTGGGAGGATCATCCCAGTCTATGCCCCCCGTCCAACAGGGCTTAAAAGTAAACAGAGTGTCTGCCTCACGGACTAAAGCTGGGAGCTGGTTCCACAGGAGAGGAGCCTGATAACTAAAAGATCTGCCTCCCATTCTACTTTTAGAAATCCCAGGAACTACAAGTAAACCTGCAGTCTGAGAGCGAAGGGCTCTGTTAGGAACATATGGAACAATTAGATCTCTGATGTATGATGGAGCTTGATTATTAAGGGCTTTGTATGTAAGAAGAAGGATCTTAAATTCTATTCTGGATTTAACAGGGAGCCAATGAAGGGAAGCTAAAACAGGAGAAATGTGATCTCTCTTTTTAATATTCATCAGAACTCTTGCTGCCGCATTTTGGATCAACTGAAGGCTTTTAATGGCATTTTGTGGACTACCTGATAGTAAAGAATTACAGTAGTCCAGTCTTGAGGTAACAAATGCATGGACTAGTTTCTCAGCATCACTCCTGGACAGGATGTTTCTAATTTTAGCCATATTCCGGAGGTGAAAGAAAGAAATCCTAGAAACCTGTTTAATATGGGATTTAAATGTCAAGTCTCGGTCAAAAATAACGGCAAGTTTCTTTACGTTATTACTGGGGGCCAATTTAATGCCATCCAGATGAAGTGATTGACTAATCATTTTCTGTTTAAGAACTTCTGGTCCAAAGACAGCAACTTCTGTTTGTTCAGAATTTAAAAGCAAAAAGTTTAGGGTCATCCATGTTTTTATGTCTTCCAGACATGCCTGTAATCTACCTAACTGACTGGGTTCATCAAGATTTATGGATAAATATAGTTGTGTATCATCTGCATAGCTGTGGAAATTTATCCCATGCTGTCTAATGATTCTACCAATTGGGAGCATATATATGGTGCACAGAATTGGTCCAAGCACAGAACCCTGTGGAACTCCACAAGTAACCCTTGAGAGTGAAGAAGATTTATCATTTAGATGAACAAACTGGAATCTATCAGACAAATATGATTTAAACCAGCCTAGTGCTGTTCCTTTGATCCCTGCAACATGTTCAAGCGTTTCTATGAGAATATTATGATCGACTGTGTCAAAAGCAGCACTGAGATCGAACAAAACCAGAATAGACACAAGTCCATTATCTGAGGCTATGAGAATATCATTAGTAACCTTCACCAGTGCTGTTTCAGTGCTATGATGAGCTCTAAAACCTGACTGAAACTCTTCAAACAGCTCGTTACTGTTTAGATGCTCACAGACTTGATTAGCAACAATTTTCTCAAGGACTTTGGATAAGAAAGGAAGGTTAGATATAGGTCTGTAATTCACTAAGTCATCTTGATCAAGGGAATGTTTCTTGAGTAAAGGTTTAATTACAGCTATTTTAAATTCCTGTGGTACGTATCCGTTTACTAAGGATAGATTCATCATATCCAAAATGTGGCCAGGAACCAAATGGAACTCTATTAATGATGAAAAATATGCTGTTCTAGCTTGTCGAAGGGTCTTTTTATACAGCAGTAGACTGTTATTCCAGGTTAAATAGGAATCCTCTAGGTGTGTAGAGCGCCATTTTCTCTCCAACTTCCTAGTATTCTGCTTTAAAGTACGCAACTCTGCGTTGAACCAAGGAGTCAGCCTCCTATGGCAAGCCTCTTTCTTTTTTAAGGGGGCTACACTATCTAATGCCAAACGCAATGAGGACGTAACGCTGTGAACCAGATCTTCAGATTTCTGAAGGGTTAGAGATAGAATTGCTGCCATCCACTGTGTTACCCTGAGACACTAAGGAAAGTAAGAATGGAACAGATTCTTTAAAAATTGTTACAGCATTGTCTGATAAAGCTCTACTATAATTAAAATTTCTTTCAGATTTAAGATGGTCAGTTAAAGTAAATTCAAAAGTTATTAAGTGGTCAGACAGGACCGGGTTATGTGGGTGGACTGTTATTTCCTCACACTCAATACCGTATGTCAGTACAAGGTCCAAAGTGTGTTTACCCGAGTGGGTCGATCCCTGTACTTTTTGAGTAAAGCCAATTGAGTCTAAAATAGCATTAAAGGCTGCATTTAGGCTATCACTTTCAGTATCCACATGAATATTAAAGTCCCCCACTATAATAACTCTATCAGTATTTAAAACTAAATCAGATAAAAAATGTGAGATCTGATCCAAGAATTGAGAGTAAGGGCCGATACAAAACCACAAACAAAAATGGTCTTAATGTTTTGCAACTTGGATGAGGAAAATTAAGGGTTAGATGTTCAAAAGAACTGTAGCTATCAATTGGTCTGGGACTAATTAGTAAATCAGAACGGAAAATGGTTGCAACTCCTCCCCTCGCCCAGTATTTCTAGGAATGTGAAAATTTTAATGACTGGAAGGAGTTGACTCATTTATACTGACATAATCCTCCTGCTGCAACCAGGTTTCTGTGAGACAAAGGAAATCAATGTGATTATCACAAATCAAGTCATTTACTAACAAAGTCTTTGAGGAGAGAAATCTTATGTTTAATAAACCACATTTAATAGATTTATTTTTCTGTTCAGTCAAAGTTGTATTTATTTTTATGAGATTTCCATAATTTGCTTTTGTTGGCTTAACTTTTAATCCATTTAATTTTGGCCGTGGGCAAGACACTGTTTCTATAGGGTAATGGGTGGGTAACAGTACAGAAGCAGCAGAGAGGTGGGTTAAACTACAACTCTGCTTCCTGGTCTAGATAACTCAGAAGGATCCAAACCAGGCTTTTTAAAAGGATATAAAAGAGGGTGGGGCTGTGGCGCCATGACAAAGTCGGGCGTCACGCCATGGCCATGCGTTTGTCTCTTATTTTCACAAAAGTCATGGAATCTGGACCACCTTTAACAGAATGAATACTAGTCCAACCCCTGGCAGATATTTATGCTAAGATCTGGTGGACATGGCCTAATTCCTTCAAAGCGCCCCCTAGAATCCCTAAAATAAACGGCCCCAAGCGATTCTTTATCTGAGGATAATGAAACTCGGGATTCATGTGTAGTGTCTCAGGACTACAAAAAAGTGTATTGGAGCCATGGTCCAAACCCACAGGAAGTCAGCCATTCTGGATTAAACCCATTATTTCTGACATTTAAATAAGTCATATTTGAACAAACTCCTCTTAGAGCTTTTGACTTACACACTTCAAAATGAGTGAGGATAGTGTTAAGGTATTGGGGATCAAAAGTTGTTCAAAGGTTTTTGCTGTCTCAAACCATGTGGGGATGAGCCAGCTTCAAAGTTTGGCTTCTCGCCATAAAAGTAGAGGATGCCCTAACTTCCACATACAAGGTCACAAGTGTACCAAACTTCCTGGGTCTCATCACATACCACCGCTGAACACATTCCTGGGGTCATTTGCTAATGTCACCTAAACCTCAACCCCTGAGAACAGGGCAATGTTGTACTTAGAAAGGTCCATATTTGCCTCCTTTTACCTAATCAACATCTGGCTGTGGACAGTGACTAAAAACAAGTTACAGTAACTTGGTTTCTAGAACTGAGAGGTTTACAAAGATGGTGTGGCTGTGGCGGCATGGCGAACCCTCATATCATGCCATGGAAATACGTTTGGCTCTAATTTTTACATACATCATCTGATCTGCACCAAATTCAACAACATGGATATTAGTCCAACCCCTAACAGATATGTATGCAAATATTTTGTGGGTGTGGCCTAATTCATGCAAAGTGGCCCTAGAAGCATTAAAACAATCAGCCACAAGGAATGTTTCAACTAGAATTGTGAAATTCAGTGTATATTTGTAGTTTCTATAGACCTCTTCAAAAGGCTGATACCTTGGTCCAAACCCCACAGGAAGTCATCCATGTTGGCTCAAATTTGCAATTTTGGGCCTTTTGAACACTTTGCTGTGGAGATTTGGTCAGCAGGCTGAGTGGAAGTGTCAAGGTGGTGTTGAGGTGGTGGTGGGTGAGTCCTACAGTCACGGCACAGGCTGGAGCGGCGCTAAGCTGCGAGGACCGTCCAGGCTGCTTGCAGCTTTAATTATTATTATTATTATTATTATTTATTTTTTTTGCATTTTTTAATCTATGTACCTGTTTGTGGTTTGTGTCCTGTATAGTTTGGCAGCTGGCTGCCAGTTGCCGTTTAATGTTTGGGTAGAAAATAGTAATGTGAAAATTCTGACGTATTTTGTATTGTACATGGTATTTGAACTTTGTTTAGTAAAAATAATAAGAAAAAAAACTTTTACTGTATTGTGTCAGTGTGTAGGTTCCGGGCCAGGTTGATATGAAAATAACTATGGATAACGGATGGGGCGAGTACATGTTTTTTCTAATTGGACCAGTGAGGGAGCATCCTCTGGTAGAACTGTAAATCAGCACCTATTTACTTATGAACTGGCAGTCCCTTAGGGTGGGCCGAAGTGCATGTGGGTGGGCCCAGGCCTAGTTGGACCACTCATCTCTGACTATGAGGCTTCTTGTTCGTCGGTGGCCGTGCTGTTGTATCTGTTTGGCCACAAAGGTCTCCACCAGAGGGCGCAATGCTTGCTGGAGCTGCAGTCTCTGCTGGAGGGCGTCTCCTGAAGGTGTGCTTCTTGCACACTTGCTCATCATCTAGGCTCATTACCCGCTGGATAAAGGGAGCTGGCTGCCAGTCACTCTTCGCCTGAATGTTAACCCATGTGGTAAAGCTTTGAGCCCTCTGCGTATGCTTATTCTATCTCCCAGCTACCTGAGCAACCTGTCCGCCCTCCAATGCCTCCACCATCGTCAGCTTGACTTCACACCATCAAACTGTCTTCGCTCCCTGGATCATTAGACAGATCAATTGCTCATAATCCACTCACCTCTCCCTGGGAGAAAATCTTCACCATTCCTAGTAAGAGTAATTTCCATTTCCTCAGTAATCATCTTTATTCCCTTCTCAAAATGTTTGCTCCTTCCCCTTTAGGCCTCCCGATTCCCCTTCATGCCATTGGACCCCCCTGGATCAGAACCAGTGTATATTTCATCATCATCCAATAAATCATTTAAACTTTATTTTTTTTTCTCCTGAGTGTCTTTCTGCATATAGATCAGAACCTTTAAACAAAACATAACAGTGATCTGCCTGATGAAACAAAAACTGCGCAATTTTTGAATAAATTTCCCTACATCTGTGATAAAATGAAAGTTTGTATGCTAATCTGTCTATTTATCAATCAGATATATTAATTAAACACCCATTTTAGTAGTTTTTATTATAATTTTAGAAACAAGCTTTTCAAAACAACAACAAAACATCTTGGACTTGATGGGGATAAGCTATAAAAGGGAATCATCTCTACCAGGCAATGGTTGATTAACAATGTTTAGAAATGTTAAGAGTGTATCTGTTTTAAAGGGAAGGTAATAGACTCCACAACAAAAAGTGAGCCAAAAAAAGATCCCTGAGGAACTTTTTATCATTGTTTTTTTCTTAGAGTTGGTAAGCAGACTGGGATCCAGTGAAAAACAGCTGGAAGATCTGAAGACAGTAAATACAGGTACATTTACTTTTTTATTTTTTTACACATTTTAAAAGCAAGTCAACTAAACAGCCAGTTTTTTCTTTAGAAATGGAGGTCAGACTGAGATCCACTGAGGGACAGTTGGACCAGCTGAAGAATAACTCTTCAGGTACCATCATCAAGTTTTGCTTGGTTCTGTTCATCCTCAATAAAATCCTTAAATTAATCACTGATTTCCTGCTTAGCTCTAGAGGTCAGACTGAGAGTAAGTGAGAGACAGCTGGAAGAGCAGAAAACAGAAAACTCAGGTAAGACATTTATCTTAATATAATGTTAACACTTAATTGTGTTATAATTCTTAATAGAATTTAAATCCAAAGTAATGTATGGTGCATAATTTAATATTTACATGTAAAGCTCATACAAACAGAACTGAACACCTGACAGAATGAGACAACAGACTAATTCATTGTTAATCGTACGGTGTTTCTCCAACACAAACCCTGGATGAACCCTAAAATAAAGGCTCTCCTCAAGGAGAACAAGAGAGCCTTTACATCAACAAATAAGGAGGAACTGAGAGCTGTACAGAAAGAGCTTTAAAGAAAAATTAGGGATGGAAAAAATACCAACAGAAAGAAGATGGATGATTGCCTGCAGCAGAACAACAACTGTGGGGTGTGGAAGAGCCAGAAGACAATTTCAGGTCTCAAACCAAACCCCCAGGCTGTACTTGTTATTTAAAAGGTTTAACCACAGGTTTAGCTGTTCTAAAATATGGCTGTCTGACTATCTGGTCTTCAGTTCTAAAGGCCAGAAGCTCCATGACCACTGCATTACTCCAGTTTGACATTTTGGCTGATACAGTTTACAAATGCTAAATAAACTCACCATCTTTACTTGGATTTTAAATGCTGTTGCCGGCCAGGGCTCAGCTCATGTTCCACACATTTATGACAAATGCCGAAATACTCACGCCTCGCCATGCCGCCACGTGCCAAGAACATTACCCTAAATGCCGTCAGGGTGTGTCTTTTGAAAACTCTTTGTCTCTGTTCTGTCCTCTCGATCCCCCAGATGTTCTTGGCGGATGGCCGCTTGTACTGAGCAGGCTTCAGCTGGAGATCTCTTCCTGTTGGGGGGGGGGGGGGTTCCTCTACACTGCCACTACATCCTTACTCAGTATAAGGGATTGCTGTGGTTGAAGTCTGCATGAACGAGGCACAACCTCAAATCACTGACTCAATGCACTATGCTGGGATTCCTTAAATAGGAAACGTTTAAACTGATTGAAATGTTTGTATAATTGTATTGAAATTACTTTTCTTGTAAAGTGCTGTTGTGAATCGGCGCTATACAAATAACCTGGATTGATTTGAACCAGTCATCCAACCTTCCCCCAGGCCCATTTACCCTGGTGCAATCCCTCTCATCTTTGATGACTACCTGGATTTCTTCCCTTGGGCCGGTTTTTTGATTCCACGGTTTAATCTGCTCTTGCCTTCACTGCACTCCCTTGGGGCTTCATTGTGGCTGCTAGTTGGTTCCCCAGAGTTCTCCTCTTCTCCTTTCTATGGGGTGTATTGTATTTATTTTGAGGTGGTTGGGGTCAGTACCACCTCAGGCGCGCTTGTGAGAGCGCGTACCGTGACGTAATGATGCACGTACCCTTGTATGCGTGTTCACAAGGAGGCGGTCTAAGCTAGCTTAGATAAGTTAAGTTAAGTCAGCCAGCCACAACACCCACACAAGCTCCCCGTAAGTCAAAGAAGAGAATAATTTTATCCAGCAGTACAAAAAGAGCAAAAATGGCCTCTGACCATCATAGAGCTTGGACTAATGAGCACACGCCTGAAAGTCACGGGAATGCGTGAATTCTGCTGATTGTAATTCATCTAAGGGCCACATGGTGCACTCTCTGCAGCACTTCAGGTTGCTTGTACACTAACACGGCTAAGGTTATACAGTTTATATTCCACCTAACCTTATACCTGTTCACACACATCTTAAACGCCTAACAAATCCACATCAATCCAAGAGCAGGAGATTTAAGAAATAGACGGCCGCCTTACCCGTGTAAAAAGATATCCGGGGAGGCGAACCTTAAACGATGGGCTAGTGTGGCCGAGACAGGGTATTGACTAAATATTTAGTCGTTTAAGCACTTAAACGGCCTAATGTAGAGAGGGCCTTAAAGGTTCACCAAAGAGGATATAATGCAACGATTTTCATGTGCCATGAAAAAGGAGCTTCATGCTCCTAATGTCCAATTTTACGTAACCATTTCTGGAATTCATAGATGATACTGGCTGAGGTGGCAGCAGGGGTGGAAAGGCTTTCTTTTAGGGTGGCATCAGCACCAGCGGAGCGGGGAAGTGGCTTATTGGGCTTAAGCCCTGGTTGTTTTTTCAGAAGCCCCAGTTCTTTTGGAGTGTGTTTTTTTTCATTTTCATAGTAAGATGTCTGACTGACAACTGTATAAAACAAAAGCTACAAAAAACGACACACAAAATTAGAAGCACATAGTTCACAGTCGTAAATCTCCCTCTAATTTTGGTATGAGCTGAGTTCAGGCACTAGTTGTGCGCTGCACTTACTGTACGCATGTGAGGGGAGGGGGGAGACCGGGGGAGACACGCTGCCAGCAAATTTGCTGTAGGAGAAGTGCAGGCAGAGAGAGGAGAGATCAAGTTTGACCAGGTACCGAAGCAAATCACTCATATTGTAAATATGACGATGTATCACAAAGACTGATTTCGCACTGCTCACCTGGTGCATATTGTGTTACTTGCTCTTCTTATTTTCACTAGCTCTGTCAGGGCTAATCAACCAATAGCAGAATGAAAAGCCGAACAACAATGCTGTTTTTATTGTTGTTGTTTTTTAGCTTACATTTGTGTTTATTTCATATTTTCAGTTGCTATCCCCCATGGCTAAATAAAGCACTCTCTAAATTGATTTCAGTTATGTACTGATGTACAAAACAATGGACATAAGGGGGTTCTTTCAAAGAAAAATCTCAGGTAAATTTTATTATATTGTACTGTTCTGGGCAAACACAGCCGCAAAGGCTCATGGGAATTAACGTTTAGCAGGAAAAATCCTTTGAATGTTGTTGCAGTTAAGCTCAAGTGATGTTATTGAAATACTTTTATTCACCGTTAAGTTGTTGAGTTAATGTGAAGTTTAGTCACAGTTCTGTTTTCATGTTGGCACCATGACTCTGGGGGATAATACCGATAAAGACTTCCCCCTCTCTGTTGTATGACAAACAGATTCAAAATAAATGTCAGTTGAACCGTGACTCCATTTAATGGTTTGTGCTGGTCGTTACAATATTAAAGCTTGATATGTTGTTCACTATATTCTATACAAAACAGGAGGAATTTTAATACAGCAGTATATTCACTTAAAAAAACAAGATACTTACACATAGGCTACTTCAGGAAAAAACAAAAACATTTTCTTTACCGTGAAACCACAAATTAGAGTAAACTTTTTTTAAGCTAAATAAATATTGACATATGTTTTGAATTAGTTAAATGTCAGAATAAAGATAGATATGTATTTATTTTTTAGCACTTTAATCAAAGTCAGGAGTATTTATACACTAAATTTATTGCATCTTTAATCAAAAAGGAAATTCCAGATTATTCATTCTGATCTTAAGAAGCTTCTGATTATGTTAATAGAGTCCATTTGAGTTAATTGGTGGCACACATGTGGATACATATTAAGAAACCCCCAAAACACAGAGCCTCTTTCTTTGACATGGTAAAAATCAAGAGTAATCAGTCAAGACATCAGGAAAAGAATTGTGGACCTCCACAAGTGTGGCTCAATTTTAAATAACATTTGGGTGCAATTTGCCATTACAAAATACATAACAAGACTCTCTTTATACTTTAATTTAAGAAATACAATATTTTTTATATTTATTAATCTAAAAAAAAAATATTTAGTCTGATTTGATGTTTGACAGTAAAAAAGGGTTTTTATCTGAAGTTGTATGTAAATATCTGGTTTCAATTGTATATTTGATGTTCTTGATGTTTGGCTTGATTGCTAGCACAAAGAGGGAGAGAGAGGAACAGAGAGGGAGAGGAGAATGAGGACAGAACAGAGATGGAACAAGAGCCAGGTGAGAAAGACATGTTATTCACAGACAGTTGTTTGCCAAAACTCGCTAGAACATGTTCTCAAGTGTATCTTATTAGGTTTGTAACTTTTCTAATTCTATATTAAAAAGGTCATGCAGGCTTTTTTGCACAGCTAGGCTAAATAGTTATATAAACAGTGTAGTTCTTTGGCAGAATTAAAAAATAATATGGTACAAACTAGTAACTCAGAGAGACAAATAGAGGTATTATTAAATAGTAATGACTCTCTTTCTGATCATTCAGATAGGTCAGGGGAAATCAGGAAAGACAGAGAACACCAAAACACACCTGAAAAGGAATACTTGAAAAAGATTGACCCTGAATATGTCATTGATAGGTTCGCAAAACTCAAGCCTCAAAGATACAGCCTCATGCTGCCACAAAAAAGAGGTTTTGATTTTCAGTGCTACTATCATTTAGTTTTGATTCTGTTTTTGTCTTGATTCAGTCCTGAAGTAGTCCTGATTTAGAACTTTTGCAGTCCTGTTTTAATCCCGGATCAGTTTTGGGTTTGGTTGAATTGTGGTTTAGTCCTGGTGTCTAGATACAGCCCTAGTTCTGTTCTGCCTTGTTGCTTAATTAATAATCTAATGTTAATGTGTCACATGTATCAGATATCATTTGTTTTCTTATATAAAGTTATGCTTGCCAAAGACAACTTAACCCACCCCCCCTCCCATGCATAACAACCCTTTAGGGCTAAGCCCCTGGTGTATAAAATGTCGGGCTCTGGCTCTGGGCAACAGCCATCCCTATGCCCCCACCGTAGATCCGCCCATGGCAGTGTTGGTAACTCACCCCTGACAGCAATACATTTAGCATGTACTTGATCCTGTCTGAAGACACCTTGCTCATAATCTAGTCCAAGTTTGAAATGTTTGGGTTATGTCGTTTTTAAACTAGAGCAGTTTAAAGATTGCATTGATTGGATGAAAGAGAGCTGTCTGTGATTGGCTGGTGGAAAAACTGTTCTGAGCAGAAATAGAACCGCGCGCGATCAAACAGATTTGAGCGAGCAGAAACAGAACCGCGCGCGAGCACAGAGCTGTTCGTCACATAGATATTTGCTTTCAGATCAGTCTCACTGCACGCTCAAGTTGGTGGTACAAATATTACACCATATAATTATCTCATTGTGTTGCTGTTGAGCACAGCAGGTCATTTAGTTACAGACTACAAAATAAAATCAGCAGCTTTCACCTTGTGTTCCCTTATCGCTCTAGGATTCTTTACTAGACTATACAGATAACCTTTCAGATTTAATGTTAAGTTGATGGAAAGTTTGTATTTTTTTTAATAGCTCCCACATCATTTGACCTGGTCATATTTCATTTTGACATAAATTTTTTTTAGATGTTCTCTCTCTTTATTGTAAAAAGATTACAGAGATGTTGTTGAACCTTTAGGCTTCACATCTGTTCACACCTGATGCATGCAGTTGTTGCTCTGTTAGTAAAAGTAGCCATGTTTATTGTTGGAATTATGTTGATATTTCTGGTTGCACATAGAAAAACCTGCTCTAAAAGCAGCCGTGGCTGAGCCACTGTCATGTCATGATCCTGCTGTGTCTGCTTGCGTATGTGAGTGAGGCATCTTCCTTTATAGAAGATCTTTGGTGCAGCTGGGGGTGATTAGTACCT
Organism: Valencia hispanica; assembly: GCA_963556495.2. Taxonomy (NCBI): domain Eukaryota; kingdom Metazoa; phylum Chordata; class Actinopteri; order Cyprinodontiformes; family Valenciidae; genus Valencia; species Valencia hispanica. Next base: position 39,218,090 of record OY747720.1, on the reverse strand, counting down.
CTCCCTGCTGCACTTATTGGTCGCCTCAGTGTCTGAATATTTGAGATATTCATAAAAATAATAATTTTCTCATCAACAACCCACCAGCAGCAAAGAAACCTCCATGCTCCCAGGCTGAATTTCAACACCACATTCAAGACCAGAACAGTCACAAGTCCATTATAATAGTAATAATAATTATGGCTTGCATTGATATAGCGCTTTTCGAGACCCCGAAAGCTCTTTACATCTGAGGCCATGAGAATTTATTAGTAACTTTCACCAGTGCTGTTTCAATGCTACGAATCGCTTTAAAGCCTGACTGAAACTCTTCAAACACTCGTTACTGTTTACATGCTCACACACTTGATTAGCAACTATTTTCTCAAATATTATATATAAGAAAGGAAGATCAGATATAGGCAGTAGTCGAGTTGTAAAAATAATTCAGTTGGATGGTCATTTTTTTCGCCTATAAAAAAAATCTGGAGTTTAATTTCGAAAAAAGGTGCTATTTATAGAGTGTTTTGTATCGCTGAATTGACCGGAATGTTAGGGGACTACAACTGAATAGTCTGCATTAGAATTAAACAAGATCGGGTGAAATGGAGGCTTTATATATCTGTGAAGCAAAGCCGATACCAGCACCTTGCAAAGAAGTCTTAGCAAATAATTGCAGTGCAGAAGAAGTTTTTTTGTGCAAACTAGGCCTATACAAAACAAAGTATTGGATTAATTTAACATGAAAGACCAAACAAAATGAGTCATTTCTATTTTGTTCATTACAACTCTCACTTAATCCACATGCTCATAGCAGTTTCCAAACACTTTCCAGTTTCCAAACCCTTTCGTAATCATGTTTTTTTCTACAGTTTTTCTTGCTCTTGTTCACATTCGTCCTGATTATGGCTAAATGTCGGGACTGTCAGATGAGCTCTGACAAGGTGCACCACCTTAAATCAATGGGCTGTGTGAAGCAGATTGCTAATCTAAATTAGCTAATTAATTAATTAATTAATAAACGGTCAAAAACCTGATTATTATTCCTAGGCCGATTATGGCTGGATGTGTAAAAAGAGTCGGCATCTAGTGCAGATTCAGCAAACCGCATGTGTGTTTTGACTGAAGGTCTTGTCATGTATTTTAGCAAGCTAATTAACAAGAGAGATGTGGGGGGTCGCCTGTTCATCTTAGCTAGTTTGGAGGGTAGCATCCTGGGATCTGTGAGTACACCTGTTGCGAGTCGGGTGGTCTTTAGATAACAAAAAGCAGGCTAGGTTAATTATTGAGATTAATAGCTCACCTGTAATTTTTTTCTTTAAAATAAATCCTGGACATACCGCTGACCAGCCGCTCGTTTGGGCATGTTTGCACTTCTGTAATGCAGCTTTTGCCGCTCTCTAGGCCATAAGGTGAACCCCGAAAATATCTTTAGAAACGAATCTCATTCCGACCTCTGGCAAACTCTACAAACTCTTTACTTCATAAAATAAATATGTTCGCACTTAGTTCAAAAGTAAAAGTTCTCCTTCTGTAATGCCGCAGTTTTTTTATGATCGATGTTTTAATTCGGGACCAGTTTGTTTTCGCCGTAGTGAGAAAGGAGTGATATGGCTGCTACGTACCCGTTTTAGACCAATACGGTGGCAGAGTTTAACCAACGTGATGATATGCGGATATAGAGACAGCTTTGGTCATGATGAAAACTTTTTTTTTTTTACTTTTACAAAACCCGAGTAAATGCATGTAGGTAAAATGTAAAATGTGTTGCATGCATTTAACTTCCATGAAACATGAAAAAGACATTGATTTCATGTTAATTCCATCTTGGTCTAAAACAGGTGCGTAGCAGCCATGTCACTCTTTTCTCACTACGGTGAAAACAAACTAGTCCCGAATTATAACGTTGATCATAAAAAACTGCACTATTACAGAAAGAGAACTTTTACTTTTGAACTCAGTGCGAACGTATAGATTTTATGAAATTAACAGTTTTTGTAGATGCCAGAGGTCGGAACGAGATTAAATGAAAACTGGGTTCACCTGGCCTACTCTCAGGCATTAACCAAAACAATGTTGCATCATTGCGTTTTGTGCCCCTGTCCCCCGGATTTTATTAGACTGTTTATTTTCGCTCAACAAGCGGAGACCTAACATTTTCTGATGATGAAATTATTTCATATAGGCTAAGCCTATTTATTATTTATATTTCCATACATATTTACTGTAAAATGGAAGGAATGGAGATGGAGGATGGGACCTTTACTGGTGGGACGTTATATGTCAGATTTCTTTTTAAGGGGAGCGGCGATCCCCCCTGCTCCCCCTCAACTCGACTACTGGATATAGGTCAATAATTTATTAAGTCATCTTGATTGAGAGAGGGTTTCTTAGGTAAAGGTTTAATTACAGCGACCTTAAAATTCCTGTGGAACATATCCATTTACTAAGGATAGATTCATCATATTTAAAATGGGGGCAGTAATAAAAAGGAAAACGTCTCTAAATAATTTGGTTAGGATTGTATGTAATGTTAAAATCAAAAGTCTTGACACAGTCCTGAAAGTGTTCCAGGACTGGGCCAAGTGTCCCCCTTTTTGGAAATCAAAGTATGGTCACCCTGTCTTCCATCATTCAACAGTATCCTCAGTCCAGGTCTGAGACTGTGTCCCAAACCATGCACAGCCTGGATTTGCCCTACTTTTGTTGGATGGTTGGCCAGAACGTTCACAAAGTCAACAAAAGTCCTACTCTACAGCATCTCTGAATTCTATCAATGCCCGAGGTTTTGCTTTCACAACCAGAGAAGCTGCAGTCCTTCTGGGCATTTGATATTTGTTTGCTACTTAAGGAGTCCCAAGAAAAATAAGCCCTGAAGGCCTTAATCATCTTGATTGTTTGATCCCCATGGATATCCACCAACAGGTCTGCTGGTTGTTGCCTCAAAATGCAACAAACAACCTTTTGGTCCCAGCTCCTGAACCTAGATCTGTAGTGGAGGCCCTTGACTTCCCTCTGGACAAGATGAATTTCTCTCAGAAGTTTGGATTTGCTAAACATTTACAGTTCATCCTGACAGCTGATTGAGATCACAAGGTCTTTCTGGCAGACTTACAAACAGATTATGTCTATTGGGTAACGACTAGGACTAAAATAAAGGCGTATAATTCATAGTTCCTATAGTGCTCATGAAGAATTTCTAAGCCAGTCAAATATCATTTTCAGTTCAGTTCTCCCAGATGGAATCCATACTGACAGATGAACTGAACAAAACAACTGGTAAGTCACATTTTTACCAATCACTTGACTTCAAATCATTCTGTGGTTCCTAATAGCGTCTTAACAGTACATCAAATGGTTCTTTGTTGATTAGATAAAGCATTTTTCCACTCTGGCAGTTCTGGCAGTTTATTAACATGACAAGAAATAGGTTGATCTAAAAAGGTTCCTTGATGAAATCCTTAACTGTTGTTTTTTGTTTGGTTGTTTTTTTGTTTGGTTGATTGCATGTCTAAAGTTGGTGAGCAAACTGAGATCCAGTGAAAAACAGCTTGAAAATATGAAGATTATAAACTCAGGTAAGGTGCTACTTGTAACATTTGAATAAATGTTGGCATCATTTAGTCCAGGCATTAGTTTGGGCAGCCCATCAAGCAGCATGGGGTCCTGGTGTTCCGCCCGCGGGAGCGCGGTGGTTGTTTTTGTTATGCTGTGTGTACAGTGTACGGATCAAGAGGTAAAATAAAAAAATGTGGCTGAAGAAATAGTCCAGATATTTACAGAACAACTATGACATGGTGTCAGAATAAATATGGATATCGCCGGAGTACCCTCGCCGAAGACAAACTGGGATTCGCTGAACCTACCTGGAGAGTGGAAGAAGTTTAAACAGCATGTGCAGCTGATGTTCACGAGACCGCTGCGGAGCAAGAATCAGGCTGAGAAGAGCAGTTACCTGCTACTGTGGGTTGGAGAAAAGGGGAGAGATATTTTCAACACCTGGCCATTAACAGAGGATGCCTTCAAAAGAGCTCGAGACATATTATGACCGCTTCCGAGTTTCAAAGGAAGATTGACAAGACTTACCAGGGGCTTGAGGGTGTGGTTGCTATCGTTGATGACATCCTCGTTTTCGGTGCAATGAGAGAGGAACATGACAGGAACCTCCACGGCATGCTGTAGAGGTCATGAGAGAGAAGAATCCGACTGAACCCTGAGAAAAGTGTCATCGGAGCTACGGAAGTGAGCTATTTTGGTCATCTCCTCTCAGCAAAAGGCATCAAACCGGACCCAGCAAAAGTCGCCGCCATTAAGATGATGGAGCCATCGAGAAACTGAGCAGAGCTAGAAACTGTGTTGGTAATAGTGAACTACCTCGCAAAGTTTGCGCCTGGTCTGTCAGAAATAAATGCACCTTTGCGCCAGATGCTGAAGCAGTCCAACGAGTTCTTGTGGGACAAGCAACATGACACAATGTTCCAAAAAATGAAAGACATCATCACCAGAGAGCCAGGGCCAGGGCCAGTCCTCTCCTACTTTGATCCTAACAAAGAGCTCAGGTTTCAGGTGGATGCATCTAAAACATGGTTTAGGTGCCGTGCTACTACAAGAAGGCAGGCCCATCAATTATGCTTCTAAGCCTCTCACAGAAACAGAGGTGAACTACGCACAGAACGAAAAAGAGATGTATCCTGAGTTGTTTGGGTTCAAGCTTTTTCATCAATATGTATATGGAAGACACGTCTATGACGAATCAGACCACAAGCCCTTGGAGTCGATCATGAAGAAGCCACCGGCTGCAGCTCCCTCCAGGCTTCAGAGAATGATACTCCAGCTCCAGAAATAAAATTTCACCATCACCCACTGTCCCGGCAAAGATATCCCTTTAGCTGATACTCTGTCCAGAAAGTCACTCATCGACCACGACACCAGCATCAGTGAGGGGATGGATGTATAAGTACACACGGTCTTTAGCAGTTTGTTGGAGAGTGAGGACAGACTGGATGAGATCCGTGTGGAAACAGAGAAGGACGAACAGCTCACGCTGCTGGGTAAAGTGATTCAGGCTGGGTGGCCTAAGGACAGAATAAACTGCCCACAGAGCGTGAGGGAGTTTTGGAATCACAGAGACGAGCTGAGTAAAATGAATGGAATACTGTTCAAAGGTGAAAAGATCATAATTCCTACCAGCCTTCGACACCGTATAATACAGAAGGTTCACACAGGGCAAATGGGCATCGATAAATGTAAGCAAGAAGCCCGGGACAACATCTTCTGGCCTGAAATGTCCCAGAGTATAGGGACAATGGTAAAAAAATGCAGCATATGTCAAGAGCACTTGCCAGCAAACACAAAAGAGCCCATGATCCCCCATCGCATCCCAGACAGACCGTGGCAGGTGGTCGGGACAGACATCTTCGTGTGGCGAGGTGAGAATTACAGTATATCATAACAGTTGACTACTACAGTAGATTTTTTCAACTAGACAGACTCACCAGCACCACATCGTCATTTATCGTACACAAGCTAAAAGCAGTTTTCGCCAGGCATGGGATCCCTGAAGTCGTAGTTTTAGACAACGGGCAACCAATATGCATCCAGAGGGTTTGAATCATTTTCCCACTCCTGGGAATTCAGACACACCACAGCAAGTCCACATTACCCACAAAGTAATGGCTTGTGGAGAGGACTGTAAAAACAGCTAAATCACTCATGGACAAAGCCAGAAAGGATGGATGAGAGCCATATCTCAGTCTCCTCAAATACCGCAACACACCAGTTGACAATTTTAGGTCTCCTGAACAACTGCTGATGAGTCGCAGGCTCAGATCAGTCTTGCCGAGCACTAACAGACAGCTGCAACCTGAGATCGTTAGCTACAAAGATGGACACGCAAAACGGCAGCAGAGACAATAGTATCAAAAGAGGTATTACGACACGTCATTCAAACCATTGCCTCCGCTACACAGTGGAGAGGATGTGAGAGTCCAGGAACTGGGGCGCTGGAAGCCTGCAACCATCATCCAGCCAGCTGATACAGAACAGTCATACAGCCTACACATGATGGACAGATATACCGTCGGAACCGCAGACATCTCCGGATGACCACAGAGGACTTTCCGGACAAGACCACAGAGGACTTTCCGGACAAGAGGATCAGCTCAGCTGACACAGGATACACAGAACATGACACACACAAACAAACTCCATGCTCACCTGAAGAAAATACACACAAGAAAGCACCATCCCTACCTAACACATACACACCAGAGCTCTTGACCACCACAGCTTCATATTACACCAAGTCACGCCGAGAGGTCAAGACATGATCCATGATGGATCTGTTAACAAATGTAAGGAGTGTAGGCGGATCACTGCCCTATATATATATATATATATATATATATATATATATATATATATATATATATATATATATATATATATATATATATATATATATATATATATATAAAATCATACATGATTCAATTTTTTACAAATAAATAACTGAAAAGTGGGGTGTGCGTAATTATTCAGCTCCCTGAGTCAATACTTTGTAGAACCACCTTTTGCTGCAATTACAGCTGCCAGTCTTTTAGGGTATGTCTCTACCAGCTTTCCACATCTAGATACTGAAATTCTTGCCCATTCTTCTTTGAAAACAGCTCCAGCTCAGTCAGATTAGATGGACAGCGTTTGTGAACAGCAGTTTTCAGATCTTGCCACAGATTCTCGATTGGATTCAGATCTGGACTTTGACTGGGCCATTCTAACACATGGATATGTTTTGTTTTAAACCATTCCATTGTTGCCCTGGCTTTATGTTTAGAGCCGTTGTCCTGCTGGAAGGTGAACCTCCGCCCCAGTCTCAAGTCTTTTGCAGACTCCAAGAGGTTTTCTTCCAAGATTGCCCTGTATTTGGCTCCATCCATCTTCCCATCAACTCTGACAAGCTTCCCTGTCCCTGCTGAAAAGAAGCACCCCCAGAGCATGATGCTGCCACCACCATATTTGACAGTGAGGATGGTGTGTTCAGAGTGATGTGCAGTGTTAGTTTTCCACCTGTCAAGATAGGCCACGCCCCTTTTGGTTGTCACGCCCACATGTCAAAAATGCATATGAGCTGTCAGATTAGGCCACACCAACATGTCAAAATAGGCCACGCCCCTTCCGACTGCCACATCCCTTTTGGCTATAGGACATGCCCACCTGTCATAAAAGGACACCTGTCAAAGCATGCTCCGCCCCTATCGGTGACCACGCCCACCTGTCAAAATAGAACACACCCCTGTCAAAACCCCTTTCCGGTTCCGGTGACCCCCGCCCTTTCCGGTTCCGGATCCATAATATATAAATACCTCCCTATTGTAGCCTATTGTATAATTGGCTCCCTCTAGTGGATCAAAGTAACATTACACCCAAATGTGAAAATACCTCCCTCTAGTGGTTCAAAATTAATATAGCAGCCTATTGTATAATTGGCTCCCTCTAGTGGATCAAATTAACATTACACCCAAATGTGAAAATACCTCCCTCTAGTGGTTCAAAATTTATATAGCAGCCTATTGTATAATTGGCTCCCCCTAGTGGCCCAATAAATAGTATTACACCAAAATGTAAAAATGGCTTCCTCTAGCGGATCAAAGTAACATTACACCAAAATGTGAAAATACCTCCCTCTAGTGGTTCAAAATTAATATAGCACCCTATTGTATATTTTGGCTCCCCCTAGTGGCCCAATAAATAGTATTACACCAAAATATATAAATACCTCCCTCTAGTGGTTCAAAATTAATATAACAGCCTATTGTATAATTGGCTCCCTCTAGTGGATCAAAGCAACATACACCCAAATGTGAAAATACCTCCCTCTAGTGGTTCAAAATTAAAATTACATGCAAATGTAAAAATGGCTCCCCCTAGTGGCCCAATAAATAGTATTACACCAAATTGTGAAAATTCCTCCCTCTAGTGGTTCAAAATTAACATTACAGCCTATAGTATAAATAGCGCCCCCAATGGTTTGAATCTAACTCTTCAGTGTCATCAGAACATGTCCGAACAAGTCCCTTTAATAATATTCGGTCTGGGCTCTGTCTCAACATGGCTCCTTGAGCATTCTATTTTATTTAAAACAGTTAAAAGGTGCTTTTTAGCTTCCTGACTTTAATGTAAAACCACATTAGCTCCAACACTCTAGTGACACCATTACATCTGATTCTAACAATTCAACCATGATAAATTAAACTTGCAAGAGCACTAAAAAGAGAATTTATTCACCCACAGGTATGTTGAAGCAGATGCTCATTCTTTTGTTGATTTTAAAAATGCACCATTACACAGTCTTTAAAAACAGATAAGGATAAAAAAAGATCACTTTAAACCTGGTTACAGTCCACCAATCGGCGTTTGACACGCCCCTGCTCTGCTTTGTATTCGCTGTATTTATCACGCCCCTCATGCAGAACATGTCCAGACAAGTCTACTGGCCCCGCCCCGTACGCTAGGTTCCTATATAAACCTCCTGGTCTTCGGCATTACATTCAGGACTTCCAGGCCGCCGTAATCTTCGCTCCGAGACGATGGATATGGGAGGATTCGTCAAGCAGACCACTCTACCGTCATACTGGGGGATCGGCCAGCCGTATGAGCCGTATTAGCCGTTGAGCGCTCCGCCATCGCCTGTGGGGTTCGGCTACGCTAACCCGTATCATCCACCGTCAATTTCATCGCTCTCGCCGTGCTACTCTCCACCATCCCCTGTGTTCTCTCTTTCGGAGATTCTGCCTGCAGATGCCCAGCCCGACGCTTGGGTCGAGGGATCATACAACCCTGAAGCTGGGGGAGCGGGTCACCCTTATTTCAACTACTATCGGCCGCCTACACCGAAACATCGCCGTGTAAGACCCCCTCTATCTACTTCGACCCCGGTGCCTATGCCCGATCTCGAGGGAGAGTGTGATGGACCTTCAGCGCCCAGCGGTGGTGGGACCCCTGATGCGCCGGAATGCACGACGCCGGAACACGGGTGTGCGTCTCAGGATGAGGGGGATGATTCTCCGGCTCTGGTTGAGGTTGTCGAATGGGATCTGGTGGACGGTTTGATGTCATCCAGGTTCATCAAGGCTGTAAAGACTGCTGTTCTGCATCTATTTCACATGACCAGTGCTGCTTATCAGAAAGATAACTGTTATGGATGTCAAATTAGCCATCCCAGTCAGTTGCAGCATCAATGCCTAGAGCTAATGGATGAGGATTATTACCAACTCCATTTTCAATCCGTCATGCGACAACTTCTTAACCCGCGATTCATTCCAGCTATTCAAATTCTTCTGGTAAATCGGAGCATACATGATGATGATCTGAAGGTGAAAACAGTCGATGAAACCGTTCTACATGAGCTTAGGAGTATGCAGGGGGTCTACAGCGCGATTCAAGCTGTGAATGGCAATAGGGATGATGAAGCCATCCTGGAAGAACTCAGGACTGTCTCCCGATGCTATGGTTATGAAATCTGATATGTACTAATGTTGGTTATATCTCCTCTGATATAAATGCTCTAGTTTAATCCTGACGTGTTTTGTTTTTTATTCATTTGTTTTTATAATTGTGAAATGCTATGGTTTTAAACTTGTAATAAAAAAACTTTGATCCAATCATATGGTTCATCTATCTGATTAATACAAGGGTTAAATTACACTAGCCGTTCTCCTGTACTATCATTCGACAGCAAAATGTCAGAACAGAGGGTGTTGACCAATGCATACTATGACCCCGCCCATCCGGGGAGCAATGGGGGTGTTGACAGATTGAGAAGGGGTTTAAAGGACAGAGAAGGGCGTGTGATTGGGGTCGAAAAAGTAAAAGACTTTCTTTCCGGCGAGGACACCTACACGTTCCATAAACCTGCACGAGTAAGGTTTCCCCGGAATCGTGTTTTTGTAACCAAACCCTTGAAGCAATTCCAGGCCGACTTATGTGACATGCAAGCCTTGGCGACACATAACGACGGATTCAACTATTTACTAACAGTGATTGATGTCTTTTCAAAAAAGGCGTATGTACGTGCTTTAAAGAGAAAGACGGGATGTGAGGTAGTTAAGGGGTTTGAATCAGTTTTTCAAGAGAGTCAAATTCCACAAAAATTACAGACGGATGCTGGTAAAGAGTTTTATAATGAACAATTTAAGTTAATGATGAAGAAATATGGTATTACCCACTTTAGTACAGCCAGTGATCTAAAGGCATCTGTTGTTGAGTGCTTCAAACGCACTCTGAAGGGTAGAATGTGGAGATATTTCACCGCTAATAACACCTTCCGGTACATCGACGTCCTTCAAAAGCTAGTGGAGAGTTACAACCACAGCTTCCACTCAAGCATTAAGATGACTCCTATGCAAGTGACGTCAGAGAATACTCCTCAAGTCATGAAAAACCTCTATTGCATCACCCCATGATTTAAAGAAGGTTGTTTATGAGGTGGGAGACAAATCTAAAGATGAGAGGAATACACCCCATATAGAATACGCCAGGTCCAAGTTTTCCGGAGGGGGGTATTTTGAGAGACCTCAAGACCTCTCAGATGCTCTAGTCCCAGCCATGAAGAAATATGACAGGAGCATCGATCTCTCCTACAATAATGTCTCAAAAAAATTTGACTTCAGGGGGGATGGAAGATATAAAATTCGAGCTAGCAGCCCTCTCTCCATCATGCTCGGTTTGAACGCTGACGAATGGTGGACCATCTCCAACAGACCTGCGCCCCACCCAGCGGATCTCGGCACTGGTGTATATAACCTGTTTGTCTACACAGACATAATCCATTTCCAAACTGTTGGTGACAATCACTCACCCTGCTCGGTGTCGTAAACATAAATGGTAAATTATTTGACGTGATTGGTGTGAAGTATAACACAGTGCATTAACTCCCCGTTTCAAAAAGCTATATTAAGACAATCTGCATACAGGTAAAAACAGATCGTAACGAGTGTGTGAACTTTGTATACGGGAAGACGATCGTGAAGCTGCACTTTAAACCGGTTTTGACACCTGCGGTAAAATGGCATACTTAACACACAGACAAGAACCAACGCGGTTTGTCCAATATTATGTGAACCAGACGGGTGGAGAGCTACCGGGGTTTTCGGGACAGCCTGTCATGTATGGTCGTGGATTTGGATCTGTGTTTGTCCTCCTCTTCCGGTTTATATCCCCATTTGTTAAGAAAGGAGTGTCGATTGCTGAACCGCACCTTAAAGCTGCGGCGTCGAATATAGCTTCAGACGTCTTTGGGAGGGCGGTCAATAAAATCAAGAGCAAGATCGGTCAGAATTCTGATGCTCAGGAAGGTTCAGGAATAATGATCTTATCAAGACGAGGTCGAAAGAGACCCCCTGGAGAGCGTGTTTGGATGAATAGAAAACAAGCCAAGAAAAAGAAACCACTCAGGGTGAGCAGGCAGAGGGGAAGGAAGTCCGGCAGAGGCTCTGACATATTTTAACTGAATAGGAATATGGCTCTACTACTCATCAAATCGGGAGAGTGTACGCTCGGTGAGCTTGACTTATTTTCAGCGCCTATGACTCAACTATCGGTAGAGGATAAGCTGTACACTGAGATTTCACCCCTTGCAGCCATCACCGATGGAGGACCGATTTTTTATTTTTATAATTTTTTATCCCTGGTGGGGGCGAGTCGTATACCGATTTAAATGACATGTTGATCCATCTCAGAGTTAAAATTAGCAATGCTAACGGTTCGCCCATAGCTCGTGACGCTAAGGTCGGCTTAATTAACTACCCCCTGAACACTATTTTTTCCCAATGTGATGTAACCCTTGGAGACCGTTTAATATCGCAGTCCAGGGTTAGGCAGGGTTAGGTCTACACATAAATAGCCGTGTGGTTGGCTCGTAGCATCTTCAAAACTCTCCATGAAAAAGGGTTTCTGTCCAGGGAAAATTTGACGGGGTAAATTTGCTACCTGCAATCTGTAATGTGGGTTTTTAAACAAGACCATATAATTACAATTAAGACTGATAGTTCGAGTATGTTTCCCCTTGAGAAACACATTCTGAGTCAACATCATAACGCTCATGTTTCTATGGTGTCGATATTGCGTGAATATTTTCACGACCTCTGGATGCTCAGCTGCTTGAAAGAGTACATCATCGAGAATCAATAAATGCGATTGATCTGGGGGGAATAAAACATCATCTTCAAAGGAATGAGGCAATCCTTTGATGAATTTAATTGTTTTATTAATCTTCATCAACTCCGTATACAATTAATCAAAACATTTTTTACAAAAAAAGACTTCCCACAGCCACTCGGGCCTACCACAAGACTTGAAAAAGGAGTTTTAAATCTTGGGTCAAAGTTAATCGCTTCCAGTTCACCCTGACGCTGCATTTTCCCCCTCAAAAACCAAATGGTAGCGTCGTTCCGTCTGGGAACAACCTCCGCTTGTCATAGACCACCCTGAAAGTTTTGGTAAATGAGTGATTCCTCAGATGGAACCCGTTTTTATCACGTTTGATGGAATGCTGCGGTGCTTTGAGTACCTCACCTCTCTCACCACCCACGTAACCGTCAACAAGTCCTGTCATTGTATCAAAATTCACCCTTTCACAGCATTCTATGGTTCGCGATATCCCCTTTGCTCTCATCACAACCTTCCCCCTGTGCTTTGTCTGATACGAGTAACTCTTTGGCCCTGCGGCAACAAACTCCTGAATGGTGTCCCCTGGTGGGAGCTCGTTTGTCAAGTCACCCAAATAGCTACCTGTCGGCAGAGAGCTCTCGCCTTCACGCACAACATAGATCACACTGTCTGTGTCAAGGTAGAGTACACGTTCTTGGAGCTGGTGTAGGTATCTGAATAACTCTAGTCGTGCGTAAGCTGTTGTAAATGCGGCAACGAACACATTGGTGGTTTTGTTAGGGGGCGTTGCACAGTTTTTGTTGTACTTCCATTGAATCATGACCATCTCGGGGTTCAGAAAGCTGAAGTATGTCACGACGAACTTCCCTGAAAACAGGAACTCAAAAAACTTGTCAGGGTGTTTAATGATTGAGGTTTGGGTTTGGTCATTTTTTTAAGCAAACTTCCCCCAAAGTGAATTCAAACACAGCTTGGCTACTTGACGTTTTGCCGGTTTTACTTAAATTTTTTCAGGGTCTAACTCTACACCCTGATTTGCCATGAAATCCTGGATGTATTTCTGTCTGTCCTCCTTGCTCTCTACACCCTCGGGATAACCTGAAGCTTCCTGCTTGGTCTTCAAAAAGGAGTTGACATACTGCAAAGATCTGATCACTATGCTGCTCAAAGTGCCACACCTCAATGATCTGATTGATTCTGTAGCCGTGTGAAAGGGCTTCTTTAACCTCTTCAGACACCCATACACCTGTTAAGGCTCTCTTAGTGTCAGTGTGGGTGCAACTATGTGTCTGATTGTTCTCCAATGCACATGTGCGACAGAGGGTGAATACAAGCTTTCCATGATCTGTTCTGAATGGTAGAATGGGGAAATAAAGAACACGAGGTGGTGAAATGACTGCTTTGATAAATCCATAATAAATTCTAGGATCATCAAAGTTTTCCCTGATTATGATCGGGTGCCCTACAGGAAAGCTTTTCGTCTTCTGAACAAATGGGCAAAGACTACACACGTCCTGGTAAAGAACCTGCTCACCGGGGGCTGCAGAGTACCTCAACCTGACTGCACATGTACGCCCTCCAAAAAGCGCTTCACGGGGGGTAAGTGGTGCAGGAGCCTGGTAGGTCATCATGAACTGCGTTACTCTTCTTCATTTCTTCCCACACATGTTCCCACATTACCTCGAGCTCTATACCGTACAGTCCTCAGCACATGCTCCCTCTCCATGGTCGCAGCGTAGAGCTGCCCATAAGGCACACCGGTCAATGGACTCTCAGCTGTTGGATAGCGACAGGTGCTGCAGCCATGATGCTCACAGCCATGGAACTCAAACCCTATTTTACGCTCCTCTACCTCCAGGTAACCGTCTAAAAAGTATAATCCAATCTTTTTCTCACCACCCCTTAGAGCATGCTGTATTCCAACATTCCTTGTATGTGCAACATATTCCAACCACTCAATGGAAGCTGTGGAAAACTGTAAACTGTTCGCTGTAGTCTGTCGGTGAAGGAACAGCAAGAGTGTCCGCCTTCAGATGATTACTTTGAAACACTTTCATACAAGCACTTGTATGAAAGAACCTACATAGCTCAGATTGTCAGAGGATGAGAAACGGTGTGGGAAATAGCCCTTGCTATGGTCAGGAAAACCGAGGGCTTCAGGCATTTTACTAAGCTTCATGGCAAGGAAAGATAGGCTGTCAATGAACCTCAAACCGTAATCAGGATCAGTGATGCTCAGAATTTTAAACCCTTGCATAATGATGTCAGGATTTAAACCCATCTCCGTCATTGCATTCAGAACAAGGTAGGAATCAAAAGCTCTAGCATTATGGGCTACACACGTGTAATTCCGACGGCCTGGCCTCCTGATTTCACGAATAAACTCGCGAATACAATCACTGCCGTAGGCTGACCACTCCTCACCAGATGTGGACTTTGAACAGATCAGAAATGGAACATGCTCACCCTGCGCACCAGGGAAAGTTTCAATATTATAAAAAATCACCTTCTCACTTATTTCTTTATCGACAGAACATGTCTGGATATAACATTTATGGTCTGATGCTGGCTGGTCCTTGTCAAGCTTACCCCCACAAATCCTACACTTCTTCCCTTGACACACATGCTACTTGCCTGTTGTGAGACTCTGGTTATAGTTTAACCCACAGTTGGGACATTTCATCACCTGATCACAATGACTGACCATCTCACGCGCCCTGGGTTTTAGCTCAGGTACTTTATGTCTATTGTAACATGTCTGGTTCTTACAATATCTGTTACAGTCATGACAAAGAATCGGATTTGTAACCCCCTGAGCACACGCTGCATCGTTGCAGACAGCGCACGAACCTTTGAATACATGATTGTATTTATGCCCTATAGTATCGAAACAAATATCCCGAGCCCCTATAAAACCCTTCAAGTTTTTGATCCCGTAGTAATGGTCTCGGAAGTGCAATAGAAAAACAGTCCTGCTTCGGTCCTCAAAGTCGGTCTGAATCTTCCCTAGAGCTCTCTCTCCCCCTCACTTCTGATAAAAACAACTATTTTTCTGTTCAACAACTTCTCAAATTTGTGGATATCGCCTGATCTGACGGGGGTGTGTTCTGAAAGGCCTGCACGCTGTTGCAACTCTCTACCGAGCTGTATAGCCGCATCGGAGCCGAGGCTAGGGTCTGCAACACAGGCTAAGCTAATGGGAAAACACAGTTTATCATCTCGATCATTGTTCACAATATATAGGTGCCGTCTCTTCTTGTGTATCAGCTCACAATCGAGAGACATTTTGGCTTTTCGTCTAGCTCCCCCGCTGAGATCACGCACTGTTTGAATTACAAACTCCAAACGCTCTGTTGAGGCTATTTCGGCATTGGATTGCATCAGATCATCTAAAAACGTTTTGAACTGCTGCATGACGTTACTCCCCCCTTCATCGACAGAGAAAGTCATGCTGCGAGACACGCCGGGTCCATTAACCTCTATCTGCACAATATCGTTAGTGTTAACCAGCGGTGTCACCCGGTCTGATAAACCCCTGAGCATATTCATTATGTGATTATGAAATTCATACGGACACGGATGATCACCCTCAGGCTGGACAAAGTTGTGTCGGATCTCTATGTTATTGAATTCGTCACGTACATTGATCTGAAATTCTTCATCTTCCTGACTAGACGGTTGAGGACTATTTAGCTCCTGTGAGACATTCATAGTGACTGGTTGATGTTGCTATTTAAACATACGATCAAAAAAAAAAAGGACATGAAAAAACATTCAGAGTCAGACAATACACAAGCTGGAGAAAGCTCCAGACAGTCTCACTGTTAATTGAAGTAGCAAGGCTGGTGCTGTGCAGATCCGCTGAGATCAAATTGGAGACACAACTACAGCTCCCGGCATCGATCACGATCTATGATAAAGCGCAGGTAAAAGTCAGGAATATAATAAAATAAATAAAAATATGGTAATACCCTTATCTAAACAGTCAACAGAATTTAACAAACAGTAAACTCACCTCAGAGCGGAGTTTCGCTTTGTAACAATCCCTAGCGCCTTTGTTCCACTCCAGACAGAGTCTCACAGCAAACCGGAGCGCCAAGGCGGGCGTTGGGCAGATCCGCTGAGATCCAATTGCAAACAGCTCCGTGCTTCGATCACGATCTATGATAAAGCGCAGGTAAAAGTCAGGAATATAATAAAATAAATAAAAATACGGTAACGCCCTTATCTAAACAGTTAACAGAATTTAACAAACAGTAAACTCACCTCAGAGCGGAGTTTCGCTTTGTAACAATCCCCAGCGCCTTTTTCCTGCTCCAGCCCCAAACCAGCTCAGAGCAGCAACTGGAGTTGAGCGATACTTCTAGCTGTAACAGAGTATGTATGCTATGGTGAATCTATCGATAAGCCAGCAGCGAATCCAGCTTGGTGCTATGAAACATCCGTAGACGATCGCACAATTGCGAGCTAGAAAACATTTACTCACCTCGCTCCAAAACGATAATACAGGTCAGATTAATACAGATTTCTTGAAGTCGCTGTGAAGTTGATCTCACCGCTGAACCCGTTACTGCAGCTCTTAGCAGGGGAAGCTCGGGATTCCCGCCAGGACTCAGCTCTGACGCGGTCTGACAATGACGCGGGCTTTTGGGATTCCCCTCGACTGAAGCCGGAGACACCGTCTTCCTGAAACTGCTGTTTTCTTTGTTCGTCGCAGCACCGCGCTCCGTGTCCTTAAGGTCGGATTGTTGAATGAGGTCCTTCCAGCATGCTGTAGAGATTAACTGTTTTCCGACATCCTTTTATACAGGTAAATGCCGTGCGGTGAGCACTACCCAAACCGGTTTGCTTGACTTGCGGACGTAGGTGAAGTCAGGGGCGTGATAAATACAGCAAATTCAAAGCAGAGCAGGGGCGTGTCAAACGCCGATTGGTGGACTGTTTTTTATCAGTAACTTTAGTAGTTTGGTAGATTTCTTATTTCCAGCTTAAAGCAACCAGGTTTAAAGTGATCTTTTTTATCCTTATCTGTTTTTAAAGACTGTGTAATGGTGCATTTTTAAAATCAACAAAAGGATGAGCATCTGCTTCAACATACCTGTGGGTGAATAAATTCTCTTTTTAGTGCTCTTACAAGTTTAATTTATCATGGTTGAATTGTTAGAATCAGATGTTGTGGTGTCTCTAGAGTCTTGGAGCTAATGTGGTTTTACATTAAAGTCAGGAAGCTAAAAAGCACCTTTTAACTGTTTAAAATAAAATAGAATGCTCAAGGAGCCATGTTGAGACAGAGCTCAGACCGTATATTATTAAAGGGACTTGTTCGGACATGTTCTGATGACACTGAGGAGTTAGATTCAAACCATTGGGGGCGCTATTTATACCATAGGCTGTAATGTTAATTTTGAACCACTAGAGGGAGGTATTTTCACATTTGGGTGTAATGTTACTTTGATCCACTAGAGGGAGCTAATTATACAATAGGCTGGAAGGGACGTGGCCTATTTTCACAGGTGGGCGCGGCAACTGGAAGGGCGTGGCTTATTTTGACAGCTCATTTCCATTTTGACAGCTAGTGGTCTATACTTTCTCTGACATCATTTCTTCACAATAGTATATTATTTGTATCTTGTTGAAAATTGCGTTGTTACAGCATTCAGAGTTGACTTGACACCATATCTAATACGAAATTTATTTCAAGGTCCAGTTGGAAATATACCAGGTGTATTTGCCTCATTGATATGCTAGTTGTTGCAGTATATTTCTATTTGTTCCATGCAGAAACCCAGACATTGTTGTTTTCTTTCAAAAAGAGGAGGATGTAACATTTGAATAAATGTAGGCACTATTTAGGCCAGGCATTAATTTGTGCAGCCCATCAAGCAGCATGGGGTCCTGGTGTTCCGCCCGCAGGAGCACGGTGGTTGTTTTTGTTGTGCTGTGTGTACAGTGTACGGATCGAGAGGTAAAATAAAGAAACCGTGGCTGAAGAAATAGTCCAGTTATTTACAGAACAACTAAGACACTACTGACTTCTGCTGAATAAAAAAAAAAAGTCATCTTATAAAATCCATCAACAAAATCTGATCTGTTCCTGTAGAAATGGAGATTAGACTGAGATCCACTGAGAGACAGCTGGACCAGCTGAAGAATCAATCAGCAGGTACCATCATCAAGTACTGTGTTTGGTTCTGTTCATCCTCAATAAAATCATAAAATCCATCCATCCATTTTCTTCCGCTTATCCGGGGTCGGGTCGCGGGGGCAGCAGCCTAAGCAAAGAGACCCAGACTTCCCTCTCCCCAGCCACTTGTTCCAGCTCCTCGGGAGGAACCTCAAGGCGCTCCCAGGCCAGCCGAGAAACATAGTCCCTCCAGCGTGTCCTGGGCCTTCCCCTGGGCCTCCTCCCGGTGAGACGTGCCTGAAACACCTCACCAGGGAGGCGTCCAGGAGGCATCCTGACCAGATGCCCGAGCCACCTCAACTGACTCCTCTCGATGTGGAGAAGCAGCGGCTCTACTCTGAGCCCCCTCCGGATGACTGAGCTTCTCACCCTATCTCTAAGGGAGAGCCCAGACACTCTGCGGAGGAAACTCATTTCAGCCGCTTGTATCCGTGATCTCGTTCTTTCGGTCACCACCCAGAGTTCGTGACCATAGATGAGGGTAGGAACGTAGATCGACCGGTAAATCGAGAGCTTCGCCTTTTGGCTCAGCTCTCTCTTCACCACGACAGACCGGTAGAGCGCCCGCATTACTGCAGATGCCCCACCAATCCGTCTATCGATCTCCCGCTCCATTTTTCCCTCATTCGTGAACAAGACCCCCAGATACTTAAACTCCTCCACTTGGGGAAGGACCCCATCCCCGACCCGGAGGAGGCACCCCACCCTTTTCCGGCTCAAGACCATGGCCTCGGATTTGGAGGTGCTGATTCTCATCCCAGCCGCTTCACACTCGGCTGCGAACAGCTCCAGCGAAAGCTGTAGATCACGCTCCGATGAAGCCAACAGGACCACATCATCTGCAAAAAGCAGAGACCCGATCCTGAGGCCACCAAAACAGATCCCCGCAACGCCTTGGCTGCGCCTAGAAATCCTGTCCATAAAAGTTAGGAACAGGATCGGTGACAAAGGGCAACCTTGGCGGAGTCCAACTCTCACTGGAAACAAGCCCGACTTACTGCCGGCAATGCGAACCAAACTCTGGCACCGGTCGTACAGGGACCTAACAGCCCGTATCAAGGGGCCCGGTACCCCATACTCCCGGAGCACCCCCCACAGGGCCCCCCGAGGGACACGGTCGAACGCCTTCTCAAAGTCCACAAAACACATGTAGACCGGTTGGGCAAACTCCCACGCACCCTCCAGGACCCTGCTGAGGGTGTAGAGCTGGTCCAGTGTTCCACGGCCAGGACGAAAACCGCATTGTTCCTCCTGGATCCGAGGTTCGACTATCCGTCGGACCCTCCTCTCCAGAACCCCTGAATAGACCTTACCAGGGAGGCTCAGAAGTGTGATCCCCCTGTAGTTGGAACACACCCTGTGGTCCCCCTTTTTAAACAGGGGGACCACCACCCCGGTCTGCCAATCCAAAGGAACTGCCCCCGATGTCCACGCAATATTGCAGAGCCGCGTTAACCAACACAGCCCCACAACATCCAGAGCCTTGAGGAACTCCGGTCGAATCTCATCCACCCCCGGAGCCTTGCCACCAAGGAGCTTTTTAACGACCTCTAGACCTCAGCACCAGAGATTGGAGAGCCCGACCCCAAGTCCCCAAACCTTGCTTCCAGATTGGAAGGCGTGCTGGTGGGATTGAGGAGGTCTTCGAAGTATTCCATCCACCGACCCAAAACGTCCCGCGTCGAGGTCAGCACCACACCATCCCCACTGTAAACAGTGTTGGTGGCAGACCGCTTTCCCCCCCTGAGACGCCGGATGGTGGACCAGAATCGCTTCGAAGCCGTACGGAAGTCGTTTTCCATGGTCTCTCCAAACTCCTCCCACGCCCGAGTTTTTGCCTCAGCAACCATCCGAGTCGCATCCCGCTTGGCCTGTCGGTAAATTGGTAAAATCATAAAATGAATCAATTAATTCCTACTTAGTTCTGGAGGTCAGAATGAGAGTCAGTGAGAGATGGCTGAGAGAGCAGAAAACAGAAAACTCAGGTAACACATGTATCTTAATGGATTTTTTTTACACCAACAGAAAGCAACGCACAGTGCATGTTTTGAAGCAGGTTAAATAATACAACATTCAAAGAAGCATCCTAATTCTGATCTTAATTCCTCCAGGATCCAAAGGTTTTTATAGCTTGGACCCAGTCCCTTGTAAAGAGTTTATTCACATTCCAACCACAAACATCATTATCCTTTAGTGACTTTTTGTGCAATAGACCATCACAAAGTAGAGCATAATTGAGTATAATTGTGAATAGAAGGTTCACAGTGTCTTTTACAAAACACTTTGTGGAGGCAAAAACAAAAGCTATTCAGTGACAAGTTTGCAAAAAATCGAAAAAACTGAATAGTTGCCTTTCGGTTCTTTTTATTTTTATTTTTATTAACATACCTTGGACCTTGGACAAACTTTAGGTAACAAAAAGTGATTAAGTTAATGACATCCATAACTGAAAATAATGCATAAATGGTTAGTAGTAAGAGAAAACAGCAGCGTGAGTAAACAGGTCAGTTTGTCTTCCAGTGACCAAAGCTTGTAGCTGCATAACTATAGATCAGGGATTGTTGAACTTCATGTTCAAAGGTCGAAATCTTATTGCTATATAAGATCAAAAGTCCAGAATAACTAGTGAGTAGCAAATTGTATTTTCAAAATGAACTTAAATCTAATTACCTTTTATGCTTCATCAAATAAAGTACCTTATGGCCCATTTCCACTAGCAACTACTCCGCATGGCTCTACTCAGCCTTACATGTGCCCGGTTGCTTTTCCACTGTAATTCAGGACCAGCTCAAGTGGGTGGGCTCGTCATATGGTGGGCGGCCTCAGAGTACATAGCAATATCACACATTAAACAAAACAACAATGGAGGACACAGTAGCGATGCTCAACATTCTGTATTTACGCAAGATCGCAGCATAAAACTACTTAAATGCAGATGAATTAAGGTTTAGTAATATGTATGCTGTGTGTGCATTTCACATGACTGTCTTACAAGGTAATCGCAGCCGGTGATGGAGGGTTTAACCGGCTCTCAGTGGTGATGTCCAATTTTTGAGGACTACGGTGCTGACCTGCTGCTCTGCATAACCTGTGAGACTCATGGAGAGACTTATGAGAGACATTATGGGAAGAACCTGTTGCACCTTACTGTGGATGTTGACAATGATAAAAATAGACATGAGTTTTTAAAATGTCTCCAATTTAGTTGTGTCCAGATAAAGCACTATGACAAGGTGGTGTGTGAAAATTGCAAAACAAATTCTACAGTTGTAGTGCTGTCATCACAGAAAAGTAGCTTAAATAACTGCTTTAGATTTAAAAGCATTTAGGGTGCAGCATTTGGTTCGATTAAAACGAACTCAAGTTCAGTTCATTTGCTGGTACAGTTTGTTTGAGCTGGTGTGAATGCGGACCAGTGAGATTTGGTCCGAAGTAACAAACCGGACCGAGACCCACATTTTGAGTGATCTCTGTCCGCTTCCAAACGGCCTCTGGTGTCGTTCACTTCCGGTGTGAATACGAACCATCCTCAGTTCGGTCCAATTTCCTGATAAAAGCCCTTTTTGTTCTATGTAGGCATCTGTAACACGCTGCGCTTTGCACTGTGGGAGACACCATCTTCCTGTGTTGTAACTTGTTAGCATTAGCCCCAACAATGAATCGTGGTCAAACGTGGAGTCGGGAGGAAGTGCAGTGCTTCATTGAGATTTGGTTGATGAACGATGTAAATATGACATATTACGACCACCACAACAAGAAGACAAGTGCAATCAATCTGTGTATGCAGAGCTAAGTTTGTTTATTTCCGAGAGTTTCACCTCGTCTGCCTGACGACATGCATCTGTTTCCTGTTTGTCTTTTTCTTGGACTTTCTTTCGGCAATTCTTGCCACAGCGCCACCACACACAAGGGGGATATACAACATGTAAAAGGTTTAGTTGGTTTGTCAAAAGTGCAATGTGAACATGAACTGCACCAGCTCAAAGTTCTAACAATGTTGCAAAATTGGTCTCCAATCGAACCGAGTTCAGCAGTCTAACATGTGTGAAAGCACCTTTGGTTTAACTTTAATGTGGTTTTGCTGAATCCTTACCACTTTGCATGTTTAACTCCCTACTAATATTTACAAAATTGTCCTATGATTTATGCCAGTGGTCCACAACCTGTGGCTGCATGCTATATAATCTAAAAAACAGCAATAAATTTAGGTTTTTCATCAGCTTTCATATTTACATATTTATGCAATTAACTTTTATTTTGCAGCTCTAGACAATTTCTACTTCATAGCAGCCAGGCCAAAAGTTGCTGTCAGATTTGAAAAGGTTGCTGACCCCTGCTCTATCAGATATGATTTTGGAAAATGAAATTAAGAGCTATTCAATTGTTTCAGTGATGAGCTCCTAACATTCAAAAGGCAAATGTTTAGGTTGCACTTTGGATTCCACCAACCATTGTATGCTCAGATGAGATGAATATACAAATCACAATGCAAGCAGATAATTTACACATTTTCATTGGACAGGTATACAAAAAGTTTACAATCGGTGTGACAGGTGTGTTGGACCAGGAACACATTTAAATGTTGCAGGACACCGGCCCTCGGGGACTGGCGTTTGACACCCCTGCACTATACCAGGGGCGTCACTAGAACTAATACTGTACTGGGGCACAAGAATTCATGAGAGCAAAAAAATAACATTCAGCACTTATTTATCATTTTAAAAAACAAATAGTTCTTTAAACTATTGAATCATATCAGACTATGTTGTTGTCTAGATCTTGGATTAACCACATGAAATGTACTACAATAATGCATTTGGTCTACTTGTGCACTTTACTCTAGACTTCTAAACCATTACTGATAAAAGGAAAAAGGAAGAGCAATGAATCTTTTTGAAATATCTATTTCAGTAAACATCTGCAAATTCAACAATTACAAAAGTCAAAAAATAAAATAAAATAAAGCACCCCTACATCTCTGGGTTCTTTTATTTCCATAGTAGAAGAATAAATGAACTGTTGTGTGTCTCTTCAGGGAATAAATTTTTGGGAAGTAAACTGTAACGTCTTGTTTTCACTTCTGCAAAGTGGTCAATCACTTGGCTGCACTTAGTCTGAAGCAACATGAAAATAGTACTGTTTATTGCTGTACAAATATGTACATAGCTCAGTCTCCTATCTGCATTTTTTATTGTCTTCAGTTTTCACATGTGATTATAAGAATAGCGAAAGCTGCTCTGTTTACAAAGTTATCCCACCCTTCCTTGTGACAAAAAAGTCACCTGACCAAAAAGCATTCTGTAAGAAACTGACAGGTTTTTTGTTTTCCAAAATTGATATACTTATCTCCCAGGCAAGGATCCTATAGTCATCCTGGCAATACTGCAGTTCTTTGTAGCTTAAATAGCCTACTAAAGCTTTCATATTGACTTTTGGTGATATTTTGCAAATGTAGCCTATAATAATCTAAGAGTCAGAGTAGGTTACTCTGACTCTGTGTAGATTATTATAGGCTACATTTGCAAATGCAGCAAATTTATTTAAGTTTGCCATTAAAACTATTGATCAAATCACAGCACTGGGTGTTACCAGGATAAATGTTAATGTTACCGTTAATGTGGACAATTATCATACCTCCCTCGTCCTCCTCATGTTATGATGTGAGGTTTTAGTTATTTCATTTCCTTATTCAGTTCACCTTATTTCTTTAGTTACTACTTGGTGTTTTTGTTGTCACTTTTGTTTTTTCCTTCCACTATGTTTTTGCGCCCTCAGGTGCTCTTATGTTTGGTTTCTCATGTCTGTGTTCATACCTTATTTATTTTCTTAAGTTCCAATTGATACAAAGGACGTGTTCCCAAAAGGGTGGGTAAAATCCCATTCATAGCCAATGTCTCGAAATGCACCTCAATGTCCACGAGGACGTCCCTTTGGCATACATGAATGGGGACTTTTGGGGAACACTTTGGACATTTGGGGGACATGGTGTAAGGGTGTTTTTTTCCTGGAGGGAGCAGTGGTTTCATGGTAAACTTAGTCCCAGTTAGTTCTTTTTAATATTTAATTCCTTTTTCCAGTCCCTCTTTAAAGAATTCTTCCTTGTAGGTTTATTTCCTTTGTTCTGTTTTCTTCGCTCTCTAGTTCTCCAGTTTCTCTGAGGTTCCTAGTTAATGCTTATTCCTCTTTAGTATAGTCCTCTGTCTAATCCTTATGTTTGGCTCATGGCCTTCCTTTGCTTCTCTAGCCATTCTGCATTCTGTCCCAGCTACTGATTGTTTCCACCTGCTCTCTCCCTCTCCCTCTCACCTGCAACTGCTTCTCCTAATTAGCCCTTATCCTTCTCCTTTTCACTTACACACCTCCTCAGTATACTTAAGCCTTCCTCTGACAGTCACAACTCGCTGGTTCGTTGTCAAACATCCCTGTCCTGTTCCTGTTCACCCGTCGCATTTTTCTCATCCTCCTGAGTTTATGTAAGTTTGTTGTTCTTTTGTTTAATAAATTTAAATTTAATTATTCGCTGCATTTGGGTCTTTTCAAACCATTATACGTCATCTCTCCTCACTGTTCCTCTGCCTCTGTTCAGGAAGAATTTTCTGATGTCCATCTCTGAATAGTTTATCAGAAGGCTATGTTTAGTTTTGCATAGGGCTGGGCGATAAATCGATTTTATCGATAAATTCGAATTTGCCTTCTAAAAAGATTTGTTTTTGGGAAAATCGTGATTTAATTTGTTTCAACACCTGAAACAGAGGGACTCCGTCGAGTGGGAGAAGTGCTGCTCTCTACGAGATGCTCAAGCAAGCATTAGCTCACAAAGCCTAATATGAAATGACTTCTTGTTAAGTGCCTTGAGATGACATCTGTTGTGAATTGGCGCTATATAAATAAACTGAATTGAAAACACAGCCAAAAGACAAGCCACAATAGTGGGATTAATTTTCACACTGTGTCCCTTATGCTAAGACCGGTGTCCAGTGCAGGGGCGGAGTGGGGCACTAAAATCCACAGGGAAACTTCTGACCCACCCCAACCCTATATAATATATAATATATTGTTAATAACATTAGGCTATACATTATAGTTACACTCTTTTCTATATTAAGCTTAGGCTATATGATATTCTATGTAAGTTATATTATAGTTATATTCTGTATTAGGCTTTAGCTATTTAATATATTAAATGACATTAGGCTTTATATTATAGTTACACTCTTCTTTATTAAGCTTAGGCTATATGATATTCTATGTAAGTTATATTATAGTTATATTCAGTATTAGGCTTTAGCTATATTATATATTAAATAACAGGCTATATATTATAGTTACAGTCTATTCTATATAAGGTTTAGGCTATATGATATTCTATGTAAGTTATATTATAGTTATATTCAGTATTAGGCTTTAGCTATATTATATATTAAATAACAGGCTATATATTATAGTTACAGTCTATTCTATATAAGGTTTAGGCTATATGATATTCTATGTAAGTTATATTATATTCAGTATTAAGGTTTAGCTATATATCTACAGCACGTCCAATCAAAAGTGTGTATATGTCCTGCTATGTTTTATACCATTGAATTGGAAGACTAAGCTACGTCACGTTCGTTTTCTTGTATTTTTAATGAGTGGGAAGGCACTCTGTTTGGGTGGGCATTGCTCACCCTTGCCCACCCGTAGAGCAGGCCCTGTCTCCACGATCATTCTGTGCAGTGCATTCAACCTAATCAGGGTGAAACAGTCTCACTCACAGGGCTATACCACAATCGACATCCACACAATGACATAAGCACCTCAATTTGGATAATACAGAAAATATAGTTGTTTGTTTTTTAGTACTTTGTAAAAATAAGTAGGACATATTTACCATGCATCAAGTGTTTCTTGCCAACTGCCATTAAACCAAAGTTTATTGCTTATGGTATTATTTTCAGTGGGGGGGGGGTTCATAAGTTTTAAATGTCCTACGTTTTTGAACCCACCATACATTTCGAACGTTCCTTGAATGCACCACAGGTGTGAGATGCAGACTACAGACAAGCTTCTGCCTTAATTCCCGCTGAAAGATCCGTCTTACATACATGCAGATTTATTTTTTACTTTTGAATTAACATTACCTACCAAACAACTTAGTTTGTGAGTGGATGAAATGAACCGAAAAAGGTTTATGATTGGTCAGTGGACATAGTCTGATCATGCAGCATACACATGTGCAGATCCTTCCCTTTGGGAAGGAGCAAGCTGGGTCTCTAAACTGCAGGAAATATCGGCGACAAAGTTTCACAGAAAGTAGCTAAGGGTCAGAAATGTCGCTAGATTTGTCCCTAGGTACTTTTTGGAAAGAAAGTCGTTATGGGGGTCTGAAAAGTCGTTAGAAATAGCG
Source organism: Valencia hispanica (assembly GCA_963556495.2). Lineage (NCBI taxonomy): Eukaryota > Metazoa > Chordata > Actinopteri > Cyprinodontiformes > Valenciidae > Valencia > Valencia hispanica. Next base: position 39,191,373 of record OY747720.1, on the reverse strand, counting down.
ACAAAGTCTCTAAGTTGGCAACACTGTGTCTGAGACGTTCAGACTTGACCCGCAATCGGTTCATTGGATAAACGCATTCCCAATTCCCAAGAGGCTTTGTTCCATTTTACGATAGATAGATAGATAGATAGATAGATAGATAGATAGATAGATAGATAGATAGATAGATAGATAGATAGATAGATAGATAGATAGATAGATAGATAGATAGATAGATAGAGTCGGCTCCGTAACCCATGTCCTCGGCAACTCGCTTCTTACTCAGAAAGGTGGGGGCGCCGAACTCCAAAACCCCGGCGGGAAGTGTTTCAAAATAAGACCCAGAACTGAGAGACAGAGAGTAAAATAACACACACACAACAGATATCTGTTTCACACTGGACGCACCTGCAGATGGGAGCCAGAAAAGATCTGACTCCCTTCTCTACAAGGGTGTACCATTTTTATTAAAGAAGAACAAAGAAAATATCACATGACTCATCTCCCCTCCTCCTACATCTTAACAGGTCAAATATTTTCTCCAGGTCTCCTGACCTGGTTTTATAGCCGTACCATGAACTAGAGTTATAACCCATCCTCCCTGCTTTTAGTTCATATCTTTGCCCAAGAGTTTTATTACTTAAAACCTTACCCCCATAAAATACTGGTAAACAGTCATGTTTTACTACCCTGAATAATATAACCAGGCCTATTTACCTCTAAACGCTTACTAAGATATATTTAAAACATATGTACTGCATAATAAAAAATAGCCCCAAAAAAGTAGAATACAACAAATCCCTCTTTCAATCTATTTTCAAATAGATTGATCACTCCTCTGTACTTCTCCTTCAGGCTCCATGTGAGGGAGTAACAGATATTGACCTTGCATATTATCACCAACAGCTTTTTCAATACACTTTGTGAGCAATGAACGTATACAAGGAATACAGCAACATCCACATAACACCATAGTTGACACAAATACTGCTAAAGAAACCATTATAGACATTGCCAGAGTCTTCCATTTACCAAACATATTATTTAACAAATCGTCCCACATTGAGGTATCTACACCTGATTGTTCTTTTAGCCTATTTGAAAGTATTCTGAGTCCTTCTACTGCCCTAGTTAATTTACCGTCTGCATTAGTATTATTAGGGATAAAAACACAACATTGATCACCAAAGATAGAACAGACACCACCGTTTTGAGCCAGGATCATGTCGACCGCTATTCTATTTTGAAAGGCCATTAAGGAGGTGGCTTTAAGTTGCTCGTGAACAGCCTCAAACCCATCTCTAGTATTATTAGCTAATTTCTGTACATTATAGTGTATATAGTTTATTCTATCCACGTTCTTGTTCAGGGTACACCACCAACAAATACTTGATTCCCATCCTGCTGAGATCTGATTAACCAATTTATATTCGACTGGAACACCTCTAGGAACTCCAATGGCATCAATATAAGTTGGATCATCTTCGTGGCTTAAGTCCCTCTTTCTAACATGATTATTCAAAGTGAGAAGAGTCTGGTCTCCTGTGGGATCATAAGTAAATATTGCTACTGGCATAATTAATGTAACAGGTGCACACAATCCTGTCCAATTACTAGGTAAAATGGAGCGGAGAATTTTTCCTCCACACCACCACCAGATATCAGCACGAGCCTGAAAAGATTTAAGGAAAGTTTGGATTGAATTACAATATGTAATGTTGACTGAACCCACTAGTTTATTTCCAGGCTTACCATTTTTGAAACAAGTAAAATTATTTGGAGCTACATTACTATCAAAGAAGGGTGGGGTAGCTCTGTTATCAGCTATAGGGAATAATTTTTCCCAGTTACTACAATCTTTTACTGGATTTTCACTAGATAGCAGGGAAACCAGACAAGTTGTGTTGAGCTCAAAAGGTGCAGGGACCACCTTGAGAACAGGTCGGGCTCCCATGCACACAACACAGTCCTGTCTCGCTTCTTGTCCTGCATGTTCTACCATAAGCAACCAATTATTAGTGGAGCCTCCCACACCTGTCATCATTTCAAAGTAATCGTCCACAGATGGTTCTTCTTTAATTATACTACCTCTTGCTGCTGAGGCCTGATTTTGACTTACTGAGGTGGAAACATTAAGAGAGTCTTGACATATTGTAATAGGAAATTGAACATCTTTTCCCCCTTTATAAACCCAAATTATAAAGAGAGTACAACCTTCCCCCTTCTGGAGATATTTTAAGGAGAGGAGATCACTCTTAGTTAAATTAACCGTAAGAAGTAATTTATCTGCAGTCTTATCCAATTTAACCAAAGGACGCATGTGTTTTGCAAAAGCTGTAGTGGTGTAACTTCTCCAGTAATATCCTAGGGGATCAGCAATTAAAGTGGACCAACTAGTATCTTTTTGATCATTTGTTATGTACCACAAGGGGTAGGTTTTATATTTACTTGCTTGTTGTCCCTTATAAACCAATGTATTTAAGGGAATAGTAATCACTGCAGATCGTCCTTTTGGTATACAAAATTGAGAAAATCCATGATGTGCCTCGGAAGTGCCGCACCGTGAAGAGGGAGATGGTTTAGTCATTAAGTTTCTTCTCTGTCTAATTGAGTGAACTCCAACCTGCGTTTGATTTGTAGAACTATTATAGGGCCATTCACCACAACAGTAAAAGATAATATTGACCAATAACACCATGCAAAAACCTGTGGCGCACAGCACCTTCTTATTTCCCCAAAGATGCATATTTCTGTCTGTGGTGTGATCCTATGTTTATTTTATCCAAAAAAGAAGGGTGTCTGTTTTTCTTTATCTTTACCTTTAAGCAATATTTTTTTATTATTATTATTGTTTTTTATGTTTTAACCTAATTCTCAATATTCTTTTAGTACAAAGCAAACTCTAGCAATTGTCACCAACCCCAACAACATCCTACAAAAACCACATCATAATGAAAAAAAAGAATAAGTAAAACAAAAATTAGTAGTCAGTCAACCTGATTATAATTTAAACACCCCTTAAAATGTTTTAGCTTATTAATAAAAAGTTTTATGAAACCTTAAGAACTGAATATTAAGAAAAAATCCTACAAATTAACTACTTAAAAATTATTTGACACCCTCTTAGGCAGTGTCTAACAATCTGCACCTGTAAATAAAAATTGGTTAAACAACCTGTAAAATACAAGAAAAATGATTAATAAGTGTTCAGTCTTTATTATTTTCTTCTCTAGTCTTCGCTCTTGTTTATTTCTCTGGCAGCAGGCGGCTACCAGAGTGATGAAATGATTCAGTACAGTGGACTCTTTATTTTTCCCAATGTTACTGTCTTTTATGCAGATCGCCCTCACTGAAATGACAGTTACTTCATTAACTGAACATTTCCCCCAATAAACACAAATGCACAGACAGGCCCCGCCTCCAATAGCTTCCCCTGCCGATTGTGAGGTGGTTAAAACCTGCTGTGAAATGTGTTAGATTTCTTGCAATCTTTTTTCTTTGGTATAATCCCTCTTCGAGAAAAGCAAGTCCAAATTGCTTATCTCGCCCAATTTTTGCACATATAGATTACACTGGATGATTACAGCAACCCCAACCAATCTTCTGGGTGGGCCAGGCCCCGCCTCCTGGCTTTGGCAGTCGACACCGCCTAGTCAGAACCGACACCACCCACTGCAAAGAGATTCCCCCAGGTCAGCAGAGAGCTGCTGCAGCGTGAGGGACAGGAGGGGGGTTGGGGGCAGGAGAACACTGGGACCAGTGAAACCAAGTAGAACCCTTTCCCCGCAACTGGACAGCATGGGTTGTACGAGCAGCAACCTGGAACGGGCCAGACCACCTGGGCTCCTGCCACTTTCTCTTATACACCTTCAGCCAAACGCGGCCAGCCTCGGAAGGAGACACCGCAGGTCCCTGCACGTCACGGGGAGCCGGAAGGAATGAGGAGACCAGGCCCTTCAGCTGCTGATGATCACTGCGAGGGTCCGGGTCAGGGTGCGGTGAAACCTGTGGTTCTCTGCCAGCCCACGGACCAGGAAGTTGCAGAATGATGGCAGATAGGTCAGCCATCTTCTATGGTTTGTAAATTACTGAACCATCCGATGCTCCCACTAAAGGAAGCATTAAATCAGGGCCCCCACATGCCCCCAGTGGTAACTTAGATCTGGTATTCTTAAATGGCCCCTCACTCTCCTCGTCCACCAACGTCTGCACATTGTCAACCTGTACAACTGCTGCACATTCATCACGTTGACTGGGGCTGGCACTCCCTGGAAGGTCTGCAGCTTGCCCCCTTACCACAGATGCTAATCTTTCCTGATCCTGCAGCACCTCATCCATCTGTCGCTGAACTTTAGTTAACCTGTGTTCGTGCTGCTCCATTTCGTCCATCAATTTAGCATTATACGCCAAGAACAATTTATCAGTGTCCTGTTCTGCTTTGTTGCTAACTAAGTTTAGTAGCTGTCGCTCTTCCTCCCCAGTGTGTTCAACAATCCCTGTACCGGTGACTTCAAAACGCAATTTATAATCTTGTCCCTCATCTTTTACCTTTAGATCACCCTGTGGTTTATTAGTCAATGGTTTATGGGCTACAGACCTCTGTGGGAGGCCACTCCAGTGCAACACTGGACTGCTTGAAGGAAGGGGGGGAGTAGGAGAGGTGCCCATCGGGGATGGCGCACAAGGAGATGGTGAACTCTGTGCGGCACCCTGCGTGCTTTGAAGTACAATCAGGCCATTGTCTGTCTCCAACCCCCATGAAATATGTGTTTGACCAGAGGTCGTCAACATGGGGTACATGGGCTGGTACGGGGGAGGAGTATGGTCTGCCGAAAAACTACTTTCTGCAGTAACACACAAATGATCAATACCCTGTCCCGTTAAACCCCATGTTTTCCACATTTTCTCAGCTTTTAAGTGTCTCGTTTTAGCACCAGTGATGCTCCTTGCTGTTTTAGCCTTATCTGCAAAACGCTTTCCTTCCTCAAAACACATCTGTGAGAGACTCCGCTTATCATCCCCTCGGGCATCATGACGAGCCCACATGGCCGTCATAATGCCCTGGAACTGGTTTTTATCTTTTTTACCGGGCTTATCAACTAAAACAGAATATAGTTTAGAAATGTATACTAACAATTGGGCATCTAAAGTGCGCCACTCCTGTCCCTGTGGAGCAGGGAGTAATTTATATTCGGCTGCCATTGAAAATTCGTAACAAAATCCAAAATGGATTAAAATTTAACAAAGTAGGTTATTTGTATTAACTCTGTAAATTATTTATTTTAATTGATAAACTATCAATTTGTAGGCCCAAATTTATCCCAATACTAATGCAGTTAACAGTAAAGGCAGGCACAGTTTTTATTTATTTAATTTTCATTTATTTCTTTTTATAGTGAAGGGGTTTATGTATTATTTAGTCATGCAACATTAACCTTAATAATGTTTTAGGCAAAGCCGAAACGAAGGAAAGCTAAAAAGGTTTATAAAGCACTGTTTATCTTATCATTAATTTATTTATACATGGAGATTATTGCCGTTTCGTCTAAAAATCAAAGAATTCCTAATGGAGTCCGGCCGGCGCCAAAACCCGGGACGCACACTTCGGCGAATCACACGAAGAAATAGAATTCTCCCAATATAAAGCAATTTTTATTTATCATTAAAACATATACCGAAAGAAATACATTTAAAACTCGCTTTGCAACACAAAATCGTAAACAGTTTGCTCAAAAAACTCCACCGGACTGGCGACCAAGTCAGGCCCAATAGAACTTCCGGGTCACACCGCGGAATGAATAAGCCGGCACACAGATGGCTAATTCTTCACTACGATGCTAAACTTAACAAACCGTACTCATAAGTAAACCAACCAAAGACAAGAACAAAATGCCTCCAACAAAACCACACTTCGCCACCAATACTCGAATGACTGTTTAACCGAGCCAAATAAATACAGTTCGGAAGCTAAGCTACCAGAGATTAGCTGTAACCATGAGCAACCTAGCTCAACCGGAAGCCAAACGTGACCGCTCCGTTACAATAAAAAGTTATTTTATATATATTCTAAAGAGTTTACTACCAGTTATCCATAATAACAGTCCTATATATGTGTTAGACAATGCTTTAGACGTGTTGACGTAGTTGCACAAGGTTGAACGCCTTTATTCCAGGCGAGACTCATCCACACTGTGTGTTAGCCGTAAGCTAGCTATGGTGGTACTTTAGCCGACTGAAAATGATACTCCCTTATTCCTCCACAATGTCAAGCTTCTACGCTTATTGTCTATACAAGAAGCGCGGGCATTGTCAAGGCGTTTAAGATTCGCAGAGGAATTATGGTTTTAGATTCAGTCGGTTAGTTCCCCTAAATGAGGAGTTTATATGAGGCCGGTGTGCAAAGAGCTACACAGTAGCTCCCTCCCGTAACCTCCACTCCTCCAATCACACACACTCACACTAGAAAAAAAAGTACAGCAATTTTACAATATCATCAACCACTGACCTCAACCGGAGCCACCAAAAGCCGGACCATTAAACACTATCCAATTCACGTGGATCAATCGTGCGTTTGGAAGATACGCCGGCCTCATCAAGGGAATCCGTCTGGACAACAGAGAGCACACAGGCCCTGCCGCTGTCCACTCTTTTCGCTTGTCAGCCTCGATGAACTCCGACAGCGTCCTATCGGAGGCGAGCGGCCAACTCTCAAGCCCTGGTCCGCACTTCGGTCGGCCCTCAACCGAAAGAACAACATGTCAACATTAAATGGAGAACGTTTAAATCGATCAATACCTATTAATTTGGTGTTAGCGCTTTTCCAGATTGATACAAAACCACCCGGGTGTTGATTAGCAAGGATCAATCCAGTCGCTCTCCGATTCTCTGTTGAACTCAAAGAAAAAACACAAAATTACTATAATGCCACAAACACATGTATCAATCAGTTATGCCACACTCATTACTCACACTCAATCTCTCTCAGCCCTGAGAAAACCTAAAACCAAATTAATGCCCGCATCCTCCACCATTTTGTCGGCTCCGTAACCCATGTCCTCGGCAACTCGCTTCTTACTCAGAAAGGTGGGGGCGCCGAACTCCAAAACCCCGGCGGGAAGTGTTTCAAAATAAGACCCAGAACTGAGAGACAGAGAGTAAAATAACACACACACAACAGATATCTGTTTCACACTGGACGCACCTGCAGATGGGAGCCAGAAAAGATCTGACTCCCTTCTCTACAAGGGTGTACCATTTTTATTAAAGAAGAACAAAGAAAATATCACATGACTCATCTCCCCTCCTCCTACATCTTAACAGGTCAAATATTTTCTCCAGGTCTCCTGACCTGGTTTTATAGCCGTACCATGAACTAGAGTTATAACCCATCCTCCCTGCTTTTAGTTCATATCTTTGCCCAAGAGTTTTATTACTTAAAACCTTACCCCCATAAAATACTGGTAAACAGTCATGTTTTACTACCCTGAATAATATAACCAGGCCTATTTACCTCTAAACGCTTACTAAGATATATTTAAAACATATGTACTGCATAATAAAAAATAGCCCCAAAAAAATAGAATACAACAATAGATAGATAGATAGATAGATAGATAGATAGATAGATAGATAGATAGATAGATAGATAGATACTTTATTGATCCCCAAGAGGAAATTCAAAAACAAACAAATCAATTATTTTATTTTTTATCTGTGACCATGAATGTTCTGTAAGATAAGACCATGACTAAGATATAGAGAGTGAAAAACTGATATAAATAATGGGTGGATGCTTTAGTTGGCTTAATTGGGAGTATATGGCCGCTATTCGCGGTTAATACAATAACATCAGTAATTTTGATAAGCTCAGAGTCAGGCCGGTCGCGTTCGCCTCGCGGCTGCTTAAAATGTGATCTGCTGTGTAAATCCTTCAGCCGGCCGACCGGGAAAAGTTCAGGTCGTCCCGATTGCCACTCCGCCTCTGGTCCAGTGGAAAGCAATCACAGATGCCATCACAATTTATATTGCCAAAGATATGGTGCCTGTTTATACAGTGGAAAAGCCCGGCTTTATTTAACTACTGAAAACTTTGGACGCCAGGTATGTGCTACCAACTTTGCACACAACTTTGAATTCAGGTAGACTCCTAAAGGATATATTAAAATAAGAGTTTTAAAAAAATCGATTCAGTCATTTGTTATTTCTGTATAAGAAAGTAAAGGGAGAAAGAAAAAAATCGATTAAAATCGAAAATCGGATTTTGTGTGAAAAAATCGGATATTTAATTTTTAGGCCATATCGCCCAGCCCTAGTTTTGCAGTAGGACAGCATCACAAACAGTATAGGCTACTTTTACAGGGCTCTCTCTACAGTATACGTATAAATAATTATTAATTGTCTGCATGTGTGCATGCAGCCTACTTATGGTGTGAGTGTGTGTGTGACGAGGGAGAGCACAACCTGGTAAACTGTTGCTAAATTTAGGCTACAATGATGCTAAGCATTGAAAAACAAATGCTAATTATGTGGGCAACATTCTCTAACAGCGATCAACTTGTCATTTTTTCTGTCAAACAAGTTGTGAATTTGTTGTAACATTAAAACAGGGGAAGACTTACTCTGTGCTCAAAGTGATGTGACAAGCTCCAGCGGTTTCCACTGTGCCTGTATGTGTGTGTGTACAACGAAACACTCGGAACAATCATGTGAATGATTTTCATTGGTTGTTGTGTTCAATCTTACCCAGCAACAGATGTTCTATTTCCTGATTGGCTATTGTGGCCCCTTTCTTTTTTTTTTTTTTATTGGCTGGTAAGTGACAGGCTCGAAAGATGACTAAAAGCAGGCACGGAGATGCGCCCATGCTATAGTGCTATAGTGCTATAGTGCAGTGCTATAATTTTACTGGGGCACTAGAGACTTTTACTAAGGCACGTGCCCCAGTGAATAAGGTCTAGTAACGCCCCCGCACTATACCATCCTCACTGATAAGTGACAGTGTCCTCTACCTGTTATTGATTTTCAGCTGTCTGCACTTTGGAAGACAACCCCAGATTAACTGGTGACAGTCTGTTTCAGTCAATTCATGTAAACATTGTGACGTGATTCGGATGTGAAACTGGGCCTATATTAGAATTGTTTATTCAGCAGTGCCTCTTACAAAGGAGTATTAGGGTCACTTGGATAAAAAGAACTACAAAGAACGATTTTTTAAAATTTCTGTTGTCTTTCAGAGTAAATGGCCTGTACTTTTACAGCCCTTTAACTAGTCCCGAGGACCCCAAAGCACTTCACACTACATTCATTCACCAATTCACGCACTGGTGAAGGTAAACTACATTGTAGCCACAGCTGCCCTGGGGCACACTGACAGAACACTGGTGCCACCTGGCCCTCTGACCACCACCAGGTGGAGTGGGTAAAGTGTCTTGCCCAAGGACACAACAACCGAGACGGAAAGAGCATGGCAACCCTCCAATTACAGGACGAGCTCCTACCTCCTGAGCCACGGTCACATCTTAAGATCTATTCTGATGTTTCTTGATGACTCTGATGAAAAAAATAGATAAAACCAGGTCAAGTTATGTGTAATTTCCTAGCTCTGTGTCAGAACCCTTGTACTTCCCTTGCATGTTAGCAGCTCCATCAGTTGAGTTGCCAACACAATTCGCTCAATTCTGACTGTCTCCAAGGTTTTTGTCACCAGGTCAATAAAATACTCTCCAGTTGATACTTCACAATCAACGACAGCAATTAGCCTCTCATGGACATGATCAGTGACATACTTCAAGACAACTGCACACTGATCTTTTGAAGTCAGATCTTGGGTTGTATCCAATTGTATTGAAAACATCCCTGCATCTCTAACCTCACTACAGATAGTATGTTCTATCGAGGGGCTGTTTACATGACAACGTTGCCGTTTTTGTTTGAATACGTGGGTGAAAACGCACTGCGTTTACATGACAGGGGGCGCGATGGAAAACGATTTAGTACATATGCCCGGCCTTTAGATGGCAGTGTGCCCCGTGTATGTAGTGTTCCAAGGTTTCCCCCTCATGACCCGGAAAAGAAACAGTTCATGATAACTAACAATGGCGGTCTTCTTGTAGTTCTCCTCCGCTTAAATAAAGGTGTATTGACTATTTAACGCATGTACTGTATGCATTTCCGTTGGCGATCGCATAGAAGCCTGATGATCTCTAAGTTTTGCTTACAGAGACCAAATAACTTCAGAAGCTGCATCAGGAGCAACAGCATACCTGGATCCGCCATTGTTGTTGTTTTTCTGTAGAAAGGTGGAGTGCGCAAGTGCAACATGTCCGTAGGTGGCTGGCAGTGACGTCATCGTTTTCTAAAGTCTCCGGCTTGCGTTTACATGTCAACAAACCACCCAGTGTTTTCAAAACTCTCCACTCTAGAAGGCGTTTTCCAAAAGCTGCGTTTTCGCCCCCCCCCCCCGTTGTCGTGTAAACGAGAGGCTGAATTGGAGACAAAAACCTCAGTTTTGCTGAAAAGCGTCGTGTAAACAGCCCCTAAGAGGCGGATGATGTCAATCACTTTGACAGCCGAGTTACAAGGGACGCCCTTCCTCTCCCTCCACTCTTGTGCAATGTTTTGCTCTTCTTTATACAGTCTCTAATGTGTTCTTACAAACAAACATCATATTTGCTGAGAAGTAAGACTATTTCCAAGAAATTGCCATGGTCGATAGCCAGGTTCTCCAAGCTATAGGCAGCTTCATGTGCGAGAGCTAAGGCCACGTTTTCCAAGGACTTTTATCACATTAACCACTTGCTCCATTGCTTGCCTTTTTTTCCTAACCTGCTTTCTGTGGACTGACATTTGCTCTGCCAGTAAGTTTTCGATATTCATTTCAGTTAATTTATATAGCGCCGATTCACAACAGATGCCATCTCAAGGCACTTCACAAGAATATCAGCCCTCCTTCAGCTGAGGCACCTCAGGAAATGTGCCTCAGCACTAGCCCTATGGGATCTGCTTTTTTCATGCTCCTCAATTTGCTGGTGAACATGCTTCCATGCCTGCATCCCCCTCTTTAACAAAAGAAGAGTCACTGACAGAAGGCTTGGAAAACATGAGACATACGGAACAAAAAAGTGAGTGAGATGATTCACAGTATGTTAACCATTTTCGTTTTGTCCTATCCTTGCTCTAAAATACGTTGTGTATGGGAATGGGACTCTTGGCATTTTGTTTTGGGTGGTAACCAAAAAAACAATTTAAAATCTGTTAAATGAGGACAGGCAAAATAATTGAAATCTCTGTCTTGGTCATTATCCATTTCTTTGTCATTGGCACCTTTTTCCTCAACTGTTGTTGTTGTGCTAGGCCCTGGATTACAGTCCTCAGGGTCTTCACTGTCTGCTGTCAGAAAATAGACACTTAGTACTAATTTGGCAATAATTTTGCAATACCCATTGCATATAAAATACAGTTGCCATTGGTTTCTCTGTTCATGTGAAGTGTTATTTAACACATTCCACACTAGATTCATATTTATACCAATAATTTGATTAATTATATTGGTACTGCTGTACTTGTCAACACTGAGCCAGAATCAGCTTGCACCTCGGTCTCCAAATCATCACCAGCTGCTGGAACTGATACTGTGAGAGATATGACACATTTTAGAATAGGGTCATTTGCAAGCAAAGACATTGTTGTGGTAACTGCACTTTTATGGGAGATTCTATCATTGCTGCACCTTATACTGGTGTTGTTGGGCAGATTAGGCCTATTGTTATTTAGGCCTATGTAACTGGCCTATCGCTTCAGAATAAACATTTCAACACAAAGAAGAATAATTACAATATAGTTTCACAGAATGCTTAACATTCTGTATCTATGATAAATGAATCAACTCTTTCCTGTTATTCTTGTTCAAATGTTAATAATCGTTCTGTTCTTCAATTTTCTTTAGCTTTTTTCTTCTGTAATAAGCTACTTTCCACCTTTGTGTGCACTGGTATTTCCTTCAGGAAATGCTAATCTAGTTTATTTTGAAATTCCCAATGCATTTTAAAATTTCTGTGAAATGAGAATAAGCATTCTTTGCTTATTTGCTAATAAGCATTACTCAGCCTACTAACAATTGCCAAACATACGCAGGCACCTTTTTACTCTCAACGATAGGTCTATGCTCAGTTTGTTACTCTGTACTTGAAGCCTATTTGCCTTCACTGGGCTGTTCCTCTGTAGTAGCACCCGCACTGGTCTCACCTTCGAACCACACAAACACATATGCCAAACATGAGAATATCAACGCAGCTGTCATGTAATGTAAAGCACAACTGGGTGACCTTTGTGTGCTACTTTTGCTCCTTTCGTTGCGGTTTCCTTTAGTCTGTCGTCCTGTAGACTATTGTAATGGCTGAAAATATCGCAGGGTTTGCATAATAAAGAAGATTAAATCCATGAAGGCGTTTAAGTATTTAATACAAACATGCTTTGGCCAAAACATGGAGGCGACAGAGATTACTCATGCATTGCCCTACCCAACCTTTCTGACTAACAGCTTAAATAGTATTCAGCAATCACTGTTTATCTCTGCAGACGTCTTCTCCAATCTTTACGCCCAGCCTCTGGACAGCTCCCCCATGCGAGTCTGATAGCAAGGCATGAAGCAGCACATCCAAGGCTAGACTTATCTTGCTGCCCCGGCGTCTGTCTCTCTGGTGACCTGACACATCTTTATCATAACATTAATCTGGAACAATAACTGTCATCTTGCCCTAGATGCATTCACTAGACATAGAATATATACTTAAATCCTAATTACATAAGAATTTTCCACCACAATACCTTGTTTTTATTAATTTAATTCATACCATAAAATTAAAGGGAAGATTCCAAAGTGTTATCACAAATATCCCTTAGAGGTTGGGTAGGTTAATCAAAAAAAGACAATATTCAAAACAAAAATTACAGTCAGACATGAGACATGTTTGGCCATGGAATTAGCTCAAAGTGACAAATATTAGATCCTACCAAATGACTTTGCTAAGACTCCTGTCCTGAGACCGAAAACCCATCAAGGTCTTTTAACGCCATTTTCTGGTGGGCAAAATGTCACTTCAACAGCCCCACGCCCCAGAGGCCATCCACAGGTCTCGTCATCTGTCGGGATGCTCTAAATAAAACACAGAACAAAGGAGAAATTATGTAGCATCTTCCAGTATACTTCAGATGGTATTACATCAACACTAGGTGTTGAAACGTGTACACTTCCCTTGTGCTGTTGTCTGTTGCCATGAAGTCAGTCTCCGCCAGCATCCAGTGACCCGTAGCCACCGATCAGTCCTTACCCGGAAAGGAGAGAGTGGTCACCCCACAGAAGATCCTCCAGTGAGAACCACTCAACCTCTCCCTTGGGAGCTGAGCTAATTAAGTATTAGAGCATTGATGTTCAAACACAGGTGAGCTAATTCACAAAAGATGAATAGGATGATTATGACAAGTGATCAAGTCGAACCAACACACTCAGAGTATGGTTTCAGATTAACCTGATGCAACTGTATGCAAAAGCAATTCTAAACAACTCACCACCTGGTTAATGAGCCGAACCTCGTTAACTGAAGCTAGATTACAATTAAGGTAAATCTCTCCAGATCACTCTGTACTAAATCCATTCCAAGAAAAAGACGAACAACCATCCCAATTTGTGAGAGCAAAAATCCCAAGAATCAACTAATCCCAGCACGAAGTAAAGAAGGTTTTCAGATCAAATTAAAACTTGTAAAGTCCCACTTTTCGATTCTGAACCCGAACCAAAATGGAATATGAAGTCAGACATGATTCACAAGAAACCCAATTAAATGTGCAAGTTACAATTCTCTTCATAATCCCTGAAAAATCTGTTCCAATTACTCTGAAATCCAATTCCCCCCTTTTTTAAGGCATCGTCTTGCACATGCCTTAAAAAATCAAGAAACAAGGAAACAATAACTTCAACTGCTTCTCCAGTGTCCAGAAAAGAAACATAGTGGGGTTAAAGGCCGTGCGTAAGACATAACCTCAGAACCTGTGTATCCTGCTGGTGTCGCTGCTGTGGCAGCTTCAACCCCCAGATGACCATATCCCAATCATTTAGGTTCGCAAAAACCTTAGAGGTTTATCAACAAAAAATAAGGGCTGAAATTTTAGAAGTGCCATTTGTTGCAGTACAAGCTGATAAAACCACCGATGTGTCATGTGTGAGCCAGTGCGTCATTGTGCTCAGGTACATCACTGAATGCACTGCAGTGGAGAGATTCTTGGGCTTTTTCCCGCTAGAAGACAGATCTGCAGAGGGATTTGAAAAGCTCCTGAAAGAAAAGCTTCAACCGTTTAAACTGGAAGATATGCTAACTGCCCAGACTTATGATGGAGCTGCAGTCATTAGTGGCACATCCTCCGGTTTGCAGGTTAGGCTCAAGGAGGCCTTTCCTCGTGCACACTTTGTACACTGCTATGCCCATCAATTGAATTTAATCATTCAATAAGCATGCTCATCACTTACACCTGTCAGAATATTCTTCGCAAATCTGTCTGCTTTTGGATCCTTTTTTTCCAAGTCCCCTAAAAGAACTGCTGTCCTGGATGAAGTGTGCAGCAGGAGGATTCCAGCGTCGGGCCAAACACGGTGGAACTTTAAGAGCCGCACACTGTGTTTGAACAACAAGAAAACCTGAAGGCATGCTTTTAAAGAATTTATAATCATCCTATTTGCGACAGCGTGTCAATCCAACAAGCTTGTGGTTTGTTCACGTTGCTGGAGGACTAAATTCTTATTTTCTTTTTATCCTTTTTTCACCGTGCATTTATGCATGTGGACGTTCTCTAAAACATCCTCCAAAAATGAGCAACGGATCCTTCTAAAACAAGAAAGGCCATGGAGAATTTTACAATTCCATAAATGATCTGAAAGAATCACTGAAGATGGAAGAGCCGCACTCTGATGCAGAAACAGGAGCTAAACCTCCGCGCCAGATGCGGGCTGCAGAGTGTGCTTCGGTAGCAGATCAGTGCTGCAAAGTAATGATCGAACAGTCAAAAGCTCGATTTCAGAAGGCCCTACAAGTGAACTCATTTGAACTGGTTAACCCCGATCTCTTCACGGATTTTAAAACCAACTTTCCACAGAAGCAACTGGACGCTGCATGTGGACATTTCCCAATGATATGCAACGAAAAACTGAAAGTTGAACTGATGGTGATGTAGCCTACAGCAGTGTGGAGTTTGCAGGGTTAACCTCTGTCTTGTCTCACTGTTAAGGACGCTGACAGATAACGATCTTCAGAGCACTTTTTCTGTACAGGATATTGAATGATCAATGATATTGATGTGACCCAGATCATATCCAACACGAATCGTCACTCTTCCCCTGTTTCTCTGACCTTTCGGAGCGGAAAAAGTGGACAACGAACCAGAGAATCTGCACACTCAACAATCACCCCTAATTTAACAAGGATTCAAACACCGCTTCTGGTTTCAATGGATACTGATGCTGCACTGGACGGAAAGAAGATTTTGGAGTTATTTTCACAGGAGCACATCCCTTAATTAACCCCACATTATATGAATTTTTTGCCCAAAGATCTGATGGAACCTGTTGGAGGGGGATGGGCATTTTTGACTGGTTTGCTGCAGCTGCCTCATGGAGGAAAGACTGAATAAATCTTTCATCTGAGTCCTCAATTAAGTGGACTGTTCTGGTGGTGTGCACGATGCACGGAAATGGATGCTTAAAAATTTGAGCTGATTTAGAATAAAGAATTGAGGTGTCCTGCTGTGTTTGGATCCAATCTGTTACACATTGAGCTCTGTCTATCAATGATCCCAAATCTTTCCACTCTCCTCCAGCCGGCTTTGAGAGGGAAATGTTTGGAACATACTCATAAGATCTGTACAATGTTTTTTGCTCAGGTGTGAGGCACACAGCCAGCACTGCTGAGTGTGTGTCCCAGACCATCAAAGCCACAAACAGTTTTTCTGCTGAGAAACGGAACCAGCTTTCCCATAGTCATCATCTGAACCTGTAGAAATGTGTGATGTGCAATGCAAATTCTCCTCTTTCATAAAAACAGATGTAGGACTCACCAAATCCTTTGCAGATTTGAGGAGGGATTTTGAGAAGGTACCTGCTGGCAACTTCCATTGATATGCATACTTCAGGTTGTGAGGGCTGTACTTAACTGCCGTCAGGACTGGGGTCTCTCGAACAGGTACAATTTGGATGCCTTCTGGTGAGGAGATAAGAGAAATATTAAGTTTGCACATCAGATCTCTTCCTAACAAGTTTACTGGACATTGCCGAGAAGTCAGAAAACAGTGTTTGAACGCAGGCCCTTCTTCCAAGTGGCAGTGAAGAGGACTGGAAAACAGCTCTTTCACCACCTGACCAGATGCAGACAGAGAAAAAACATGGTTACCACTCATTTTTGGCATGGTTTTTAATGCATTGTGTTTTACGATGGTGTGCTTGGCACCCGAATCGACCATAAAAATTCGAAATCGACAGCTGTCCCTGAGACATTCAGAGTTAGCATCGGCTTAACTTTGTAAGCATCAGATGTAAATTGGGCGTACGTACCCATTGGGGCTGATTGTTGTCTTTCTACATGAGTTATAGCATCTGGGTGGAGTCCAGCGAGTATGTGATCCCCCAACAGCTGTTCCCATACTGACCCTTTGGTCTGTTCCGGTCTGGCCACGCCGCCGTACTTCTCAAATGCCTGCTGAATGCTGTGAAGGAAGTCCTCGACCAACTCATCTGGGTTTTGCTTCACAGAATTCAAAAGTGTAAAATTAGGCAATACCAGAAACTCTTTCTCGATCGCTTTACAGAGTTTCAATACGGTCAGATAATACGGGGCATTCAGTCTGTCATCTGTCTCATCTGTTGGCACACTTTTCAAACGAAGCTCTGGAGCTGGGAGGCTCTGTAAAATCTTTCCAAGATCAGCAGCTTTAAGTCTCTTAGAAACTTCTCGTCTGATTTCGAAACCGGTCGGATGGTAGGTCCTGCAGAACTCATCTAGTTCCTTGGCAAACTGCACCCCATTTCGGGCCACATTGGGCAGCTGAGTCATTGCCTCCTCAATGTCCTTGTCTGACCACCCTCTGCAAACAAGCCCATCTGGACCGCCGACTTCGACCATCGGAGCTGACATAATACATTCTGTACCTTCGGCTTGCGTCTCCGGGAGTGCTTGCATGGGGGCGGAATCTGCAGATGCTTCAGACCGGATCGGGTTTCGACTTTGGTCAATGCCTGTATGTCTCTGTAAACAGGAGCATACGGAGAGGAAGGTGAAAAGCCATTGTCCTTGAAAGGTGGACAAGATGCCTGTAATTCTGTCTGTGGTTGCATTTGTATCACTTCATTTTTGACTGTTTTAATTTTTTGTGGAGACTGGGCAGCTCAAAGTGAACCGTAATCTTTTCTGCCCGCAATTTCACCGCTCAGATCTCTCCCCCCTCCCATATGTGACACACAGGACCTCCGTTCTCTGCATATAACCTCTTTTAACCAAATTTCGCAGCATCGTTCGTGTATCTTATACTGTTCAATGTTTCCAGAGCAGAGGAAGGTAACATTTTTAAACTGTTCCTTCTGTTCATTAATTTTATCCTTAATTTTCTCCAATTCTCTCACACTTCAACTTCCCCCAGGAGGAAATCCCCATTCCATTATCCAGTAATTTACAGTCTCCAAACTGTAAATTACTGTATTTTATTTTTGATTCATTTGTCGACTTATTAAACTGTCTGGTGGTAAAACCTTGCTAGAAACAGACCCCATTGTCTGGCCGAATTTTCAGCTATGATGTAAAAGACGTCTCTTCTTTATCGCTTTCTCGTTTCCTTAGTGAAACAAAAGCGTTAAAAAAAATTGTTGGAAAATAATCAATTAATTTAATTAATTAACTACTTGTCCAACTGCCGTGCTCCCTGGTAAAACCCGGAGCATAGAAAACAGTTACTTTGTTTAATACTAATTAATTAATTAATCATGTAACAAATAATCAATCGCGTGTAAGGAAATAAACAGAAAACCGCTAGCAAATATTTTACCACCTGAGAGTGCAAATGAATTTAATGAAGAAATCAATCTCACCGGATTTTGCCCTCTAGCATGGGTTCTTGGTTCCCAGGCGGTGGTCAGTCTGGCCAGAGGGTCCAAGTTCTCCCTCTCCAACAAAACTGCGGAGGTCCGGAGGCTGAGAAGCTGGTCCCATCAGGTTGGCCTTTGAGACCTTGGTCTCCTCTTGTCAGTCCTTCCGCTCCCTGGGATCCACGTAGGTGCCAAAATATTATGGAAATATTATTTAACAAGGATGAGAAAGGATTCCTTCTCAGTTCAAGATCTTTAATTCGGCTTGTTGATCAACAAGGAGCTCAGCACATACAGCATGGTAGTAACTGACCTGCACCCACATCCTAACATCGTACTATATAGAATTGAATAATCTAAGACTCCTCCTGCATAGGTAGGGTGTCTGTCTTCAGTAAGATAGAAAAAATTTAACCTTGTTAGTAAGACACCACTCAGATGCTCTGGGTCAGAGTGCAGATAATGGAGTGGTTCTGACGTCCTTCAGTCAGCATGCAAACAAATCGGTGATCCAAGACACAGAAAGTATACTTTAGTTCTCACATGTTGGTTCAGCATAACAGTACATATCTCAGTTAACAAAGAGACTTAACCTTTTAACATAATTTATTTTTCCACATCAGCTAGCTGCACTTTCCATTGAGCAGTAATTCATCCATCAATCAACGGACTTTAATGAGGCAGTTATTAACCTTTTCGCATCCCAGAAAAGTCGTCAAAGTGAGCTTCTCTTTAAATAAGGTAGGCTCCATTAAAACCCTTTTTAATGCTTGTTTGGGTTTTTAATTAGGCTATTGTGATTAGTAATTTTTAAGAGTGTGGTGCAGGGATATGCCACGTTTTATTTGAAAGGAAAAAAATCCATGGAATAAACTGTTCATTCCTCCATAGAGGCTTTGCGTTGTTGGAATGTAAACTGCAGTATTTTAAAGGGGGGGGTAATTATGCTTCTTCCAGGCACATATTACCCTTCTATAGCACACTCCAATAAAATTGTCATCTTAAATCTTTTAAAAGTCCGTCATATATCCAAATCCACCTTAAAGAAATTCACTTCCGTATTAGACGCCTTCATTGTCGGCTGTGCCTCTCTAAGACCCTCCTACTCTTTCTAATACTCCCCCTTCAGTTCGTCACATACTGTGCATCAACGCAGCATGCACGGAGTCGGAAAAAAAATCCCACAAAAGACGCGCAGCTGCAGCTGGTGTGTTATAATTACTGCACCTGGGACTCAGCCGGAGTTGTGTGAGGTGGGGGAGGGGGAGGGGAGCTCTGCAGGGGCGAGGCTCTCAGCTGAGTACGAAAGGTCGGAGGAGGAGATGGGTGGAAAAGGCGGGGATAGGTGGGAGCAGGCGTTTCAGTAACCTCGTGAACTACCAGCAGAGACCGGCAGAGACTCAAAGATTACTCTAACGTGAGTGAATGGGTCAGAGCAACACTTCAGGTATGTTTTTAATGAGGGAAAGACAGGTTCTCTGTATATCAAGCTTCAGAAAATCCATTTTGCATAATACCCCCCCTTTAATTAAGATATGACTGTTAGCCCACCCTACAAATATAACCACTACCCGCCGCTGTGTATATATATATATATATATATATATATATATATATATATATATATATATATATATATATATATATATATATATATATATATATATATATATATATATATATATATAAGCTACAACAACGCTTAATTTCCCTCCGGGATCAATAAGGTATTTTTGAATTTGAATTAAATTGAATCAACTGGAACAGCTGGAGGGAGAGACACGGTACTGGTGGGAAGTTCTGGTCAGGCGGGTTGTAGCTGTTTTTAGGTGACAGACCTACTTTTCTGTGCTGATGATGAACTAGTTGGATCTTCACTCGGTGGTAACTTTTTTTGGCATTTTGGAACTTTGGTCATTTTCTTAGTGACCACATGAAAAGGTGGACAGAAAGACTGGGGCAGCACATCATGGAGGACCGAGTCAAAACTAAGGATGCACTGAGTTTGCGCCAATACCGATATTTGATATTATATATATATAGAGAGCTCATATATCTTTCTGTCCCACCAGTGGCGGATGCTGATCCCATGATCAGAGCTTTTCTCATGGTCCCACACGTGTGTTCAGGATGTTTCCAGTCAGAGAAACCACTAATGAATTGGTTTTATTTGTTCCAAATAAGAAGCAGGGAAGACAAAGGATATTAGCCTACTATTGGTTGGTGAACATGTGATCCAGTCTGAAAAAGTTTTTCTCCACTTGGGAAGTGACAACAGCACAGCAGATCATTAAGAGTGCGCACTTTACCGCCCAAACCCAGCCATGGGATGAAGCTGGATATCTGGTCGCCTGGTTATGAAAAGCAGCTCCACCATCGATAATAACAGCACAAGTATTTTCATTAAATGTCCCCCCCAGTCCCACACACCGGATAAACCCAATCTGAGCTTCCGCTGCTCCGGCTACACTTAGGCTGTACAGCTAACAATCTGCAATCTGCTCACCATCATCCACAATTCTTCCTCATGTCTTCTTTTTCCTGATTTTCATCCTTATGTTTTACAAGGAACATGTCAGTGGATGACAGAGTTTTTAATTAATATGTCTTCTTCTGATCTTCCTCTCTTTCACTTATAAAAACCGCCTTTATTATCATTTCGATTCTCTTAGAACTACTGTCCCACAATCCGGCGATCTGTGAGCACTACTCACTGGGGTAGGGGTGGGGCATGTTACTATGGTTTCCACAATTGCGCTTTAGGAACTGTTAAGGTAAAAGAAAATAGTGTGGATTTTATTGGTTATCTCCACCAGTGCCGATCTCTGCTATATCTGAAATTTGAAGACTATTTTTATTCTTCCTTAAACTGCTCAGGTTGGCCCCCCATTGGCCGTGGGCCCACGAGTGGGCGTGGGCCCCTGGGCCTGTGCCCAAAATGCCCATTGGATAATCCAGCCTTGATTGCTACTGTCGTAGTGTGGCAATGTCCTATGTAGCATAAAAGTTAATGAGCAATTATCACTGAACACACTTCATGACTCGCGGGTTATGATCAGACAATGTTAAAAGAACGTTCAATGGTATTAAATACTGTAAGTTTTTCGACTGATATTAATTTTTGCACTGACTCGCACACATAAAGGTGTTAGGAGGACTTGCATCCAGTTAGCATTGGAAAGGGGGGAGGGTAGCATATCTGACAACTTGCTTCTTTTGGTCGTAAACATATCAGTACGTTTAGAATATTTTGCTGCATCCTCCTCCAGTGCCTTCTTTTTCTGGATCTTCTCCCTTTCTGCACCACCACCTTTCCTCTTTTTCTTCAAATCCATAATATAACAAAATTATCTTTCTGGTGTAGCAGCTTAGCGATGAATGAGTGCACTATTGGTGGCTGCGTAGCCGACGTGTGACGGCAGATTGGTGTACTCTGGCCTGGGCCAACCAAATAGACCTCAAATCTTTGAACCACTGTATCAAGAAAAAGGCCATCAAATTTGGGCTACCATGTTTGGTACGTGAGTGCGAAGGCACAATTAGCCTTGAGCAGGTCATATGATGGACCAGGGAAGTAGTTTGCAAAGACCCCGATTGTAATTATTTATTAATTATTCATCATAATTATTTCTTCCTTCGGCTCTCTAGTGTTTCCTTAGGTCCCCTACCTAGACTTATTATTTTAGTTAACAGTTTTCTGTCTCCCTACCATTCTACCTCTTTTCCCAGCTGATTGTTTCCACCAGCTCTCTCTCTCTCCCCTGGATCTGATTCCCCTAATTGGTTATTGCTCTCCTCTCACGTCTTCATTTCCTCCCCAGTATATATTCTGCCTTCATTCAGTCACTATTCGTTGCTCCGTCCTCATTCTTCCCTTTGTGTTCCTGCCTTCCTTGTTGCCCATCTGATTCCTATTGATGACTGCATTTTTGGTTCTCCCGGTTCAGTAAGTTTTTACTCCTTGTTTTTGTTCCAAATAAATCATTTAAGTTTTATTCTTTGCTGCCTTTGGGTCCTTAATTTACCAAACATGACACAAGTCTGAAGTCACTCTCGAGTCAGAGTCTCAAACTCGAGTCCCCATCTTTGGTATATATATATATATATATATATATATATATATATATTCAATTCAAAAGTACTTTATTGATCCCAGAGGGAAATTTAGTGTTGGTATAGCTCATATAATTCATTCTTTAAGGAGTTGTTGTAGATAATGATGGCTGTGGGCAGGAAAGATTTCCTGTAGCGGTCTGTATTGCAGCGAAACTGAAGAAGCCTCCGACTGAAGATGCTCTGTTGTTGTATGACAGTTTCATGAAGATGATGCTCAGGGTTGTCCATAATTATTTTGATTTTATGAAGAATCTTTCTTTGCATTGTCATCTTCAGATGTTCCACAGTTGTCCCAAGAACAGAACCAGCCTTCTTTATCAGGTTGTTTAGACTTTTTAAATCCCTGGCTCTGATGCTGCTACCCCAACAGATGACGGCTGAAGAGATTACACTCTCCACAACAGACTTGTAGAAGATCTGCAACATATTGCTGCAAACCTTGAAGGACCTAAGCTTCCTCAAGAAGTAGTCTGCTCTGTCCCTTCTTGTAGACGGCTTCACTGTTCAGTCTCCAATCCAGTCTGTTGTCAAGGTGAACTCCGAGGTATTTATACTCCTCAACCACCTCCACTTCTTCTCCCATGATGGAAACAGTGTTTGACTTATCCCTGTTTCTTCTGAAATCTACAATCATCTCCTTTGTTTTGTACACGTTCAAGGTGAGACGATTGTTTCCACACCATGTCACAAAGCGGTCCACCAGCTCTCTGTATTCAGCTTCTTGTCCATCTGTGATACACCCAACAATTGCTGAGTCATCTGAGTATTTCTGTAGATGACAGGTCTCTGATTTGTACTGGAAGTCTGAGGTGTACAGAGTGAAAAGGAATGGTGAGAGTACGGTCCCTTGTGATGCTCCTGTGCTGCTGACTACCTGGTTTGACACAAAATTCTTCAGTCTCACAAATTTTGGTCTGTTGGTCAGGTAGTCATTGATCCAGGCTATTGTTGAGGGCTCCACCTGTGTCTTCAGGAGTTTCTGACAAAGCAAATCAGGCTGAATTGTGTTAAATGCACTGGAGAAATAAAGGAACATGATCCTCACAGTACTTCCTGCTTTGTCCAGATGACAGTGGGTTGGTTGAAGTAGGTGGATGATGGCATCTTCAACTCCAACTCCACAGCAATAAGCAATCTGCAGTGGGTCCTGATACGTTCTTGTTTGGTTACTTAGGGGTGCCAACAGGAGTCTCTCCAGGACCTTCATGATGTGGGATGTCAGGGCAACAGGTCTATAGTCATTGATGACTGATGGGTGAGTTCTTTTTGGTACTGGAACAAGGCAGGATGTCTTCCACAACACTGGAACCTTCTCCTGAGTTATGCTAAGGTTGAAGAGGTGCTGCAGAATCCCACAGAGCTGCTCTGCACAGGCCTTCAGGACTCTGGGGCTGACACCATCCGGACCTGCAGCCTTTTTCTGGTATAGTTTTTGCAGCTGCCTCTTCACCTGACATTTGGAGACAGACAAGTGGGAGGGGGAGGCAGAGGGGGTACCAGCATTTCCTGACTTGGTTGAAGTCAAACTTGTTGAATCAGAAGAGTCCATGGCTGAGGTAAAGGATAAAACATCGAGGTGTAACAGGAAAGCTGTTGATCAGAGGAGAGTGGGATGTCTGTTTGGCTGGGAACAGGAGATAGGGAGGGAGGCTGAGCTAGTTCCTGAACTGAACCTGTTGAAGAATGTGTTCAGTTCATTGGCTCTGTCCAGACTTCCATCTATCCAATCCTTCCTGTCCTTAAAGCCTGTGATCTTTCTCATTCCTGACCAGACATCTTGAATATTGTTCCTCTGTAGTTTGTTCTCCAGCTTCTTCCTGTATGCCTACTTGCTGTCTCTGATCTTCTGTATACTCCTCAGTAATTCCCTGTCTCCCTCCCTGAAGGCTCTTTTTTTCTTGTTTAGCAGTTCTTTCAGGTCACTGGTGATCCAGGGTTTGTTATTAGGGAAGCATCTCACTGTTCCGGTGGGGATGATGTTGTCCACACAGAAGTTTATATAGTCAGTCACACACTCAGTCATGGCATTGATGTCCTCTCCATGTGCTTGGCTAAGAGTCATCCAGTCTGTGGTTGCAAAACAACCCTGCAGGGCTTCTTCAGCTTCCTGTGACCATTTTCTCACAGTTTGCTTTTTAACAGGTTGCCTCTTAACAAGTGGTTTATATTCTGAACAGAGAAAAACAAGATTGTGATCTGGTTGTCCCAGAGGAGGTCTTGGTTTGGACATGTATGCATCCTTGACATTTGCATAAAACAAATCCAAGGTCCTGTTTTCTCTTGTAGAGCAGCCGACAAACTGACAAACTATATACATATATATTATATATATATAGTGTAATATTTTGCTCTGAAAGATGCATATTTTACACCATTGACATGAATAGTGACTTTAAACAATTTCAGGTAACTCGTTGTCACGCATTGAGAGTTTTTGAAAGATGTTGGGGCTCTGGTGGCGTGGGGAAGTCCGACGTCAAGGCCGTGGCCATATGTTTGGCTCTAATTTTCCACAGCCCCCCCCCCCCCAGAAGCATTAAAACAACCAGCATCAAGCTGTACTTTATCCGACGAATATGAAATTCAGTGCACCTACAGTGAGGAACATAAGTATTTGAACACCCTGCGACTTTGCAAGTTCTCCCACTAGAAATTATGGAGATGTCTGAAATCCCTTTGTAGGTGCATTTCCACTGTGAGAGACAGCTTTTTTTAAATTCAGGTAATCACATTGTCTGATTTTTTTTATAGAATTTATTTGTATTTTATTGCTGAACATAAGTATTTGAACAACTAGGAAAATCAGTGTTAATATTTGGTACAGTAGCCTTTGTTTGCAATTACAGAGGTCAGTTTCCTGTAGTTTTTGACCAGGTTTGTACACACTGCAACAGGGATTTTGGCCCACTCTTCCAAACTGATCTTATCTAGATCTGTCAGGTTTTAGGTCTGCCGCTGAGTCATTGTCATGTTGGAAGACCCAGCCACAACCCATCTTCAATGCTCTGACTGAGGGAAGGTGGTTGTTGCTCAAAATCTCACAATACATGGCCCCATTCATCCTCTCCAGTGCAGTCATCTTGTCCCATTCACAATAAAGCACCCCCAAAGCATGATGTTTCCACCCCCATGCTTCACAGTAGGGATTGTGTTCTTGGGATGCAACACATTCTTCTTTTTCCCCCAAACACAGCTAGTGAAGTTTAGACCAAAAAGTTTTATTTTGGTCTGATCTGACCACATGACTTTCTCCCATGCCTCTTCTGGATCATCCAGATGGTCACTGGCAAACTTCAGACAGGCCTGGACATGTGATGACTTGAGCAGGGGAACCTTCCATGTAGTGCATTGTTGTGACTGTTGGACAGCTGAAAGACATTTTTCCTAGATGGCCTGAGCAGACCACATTTCCCAGCAATCCTAGCGATGACCCCCAACACACTCCTATTGGTCCGTGGCCACCAATGGTGACATCAACGATGACATTATGGCCAAAGGCCTATAAGAATGGTAGTGGTGGCAATTTTCAAATTGTTCTCAGCAGAGGTTCTTAGCATAAACTCCTGCTACACAGAGGACATCTCACCTGTGAAAATTCTCTTTTGTTCTGACCCGCTGGACCGGGAAGAACCCTAATTTCAATGCTTCGAGGTGCCAGGTAGGACTGAACTGGTTTATTTATGCTAATCTTTTGTCTGGGCAGAGATAAATAAAGAAAATAGAGTTCTTAATGAGTTAGATCTCGTTCATTGTTGGTTTAAAGCAGGATTTTTAAAGGGCTGAATCTGTTGGCTTTTTTGGCGTCGCCGCATGCATGAGTTTGAGCTGTATTTGCTGTGTTTGAAACTGTTTTATCCTGAGCAGATCCTAATTTATTTATTTCTCCCTCTCTTTTCCTCTCTTTTTCTTGCTGTCTGATCACCTGGTCGGCAGAGTCAGACTCGGTCCAACCTGCGAGGTGAGATCTTGCATGGAATTCCAGTCCGAGGGAGACTGTCAGTCATCTTTACCCTCTTCCATTTTCTAACAATTGTTCCAACAGTTGATCTATTTTTACTATTTTTCACCATTTTCACTGTTGCTGCTTCGCAATTGCTCCGTAGCCCTTTCCAGCCTTGTGAAGGTTTACAATTTTGTCTATGGTGTCTTTTGACAGCTCTTTGGTCTTGCCAATGGTAGTAGTTGGAGTCTGACTGACTGTGAGGGAGACAGGTGTCTTTAACGTACGGTGGCCCTGAAGTGCAAACCACTACAACAAATCGAAAAAACGCGACAACAAATCGAAAAAACACAACAACAAATCGAAAACACAACAACAAATCGAAAAACACAACAACAAATTGAAAAATGCTACAACAAATTCAAAACCACAACAACAAATCCCACACAAGTTTGAGCTGTATTTGAAACCGTTTTTTATCCTGAGCGAATCCCACACTTTCTTTCTTTCTTTCTCTCTTTCACTCGCTCTTTCTTGCTCTCTGATCACCTGGTCGGCAGAGTCGTGTTCGGTCCGACCTGCAATAGCTGGTCTGTTAGCTAAAAGATTAACTCCATTGTTCCTTTGTCTGTTAGTTAAAGCTGTGGCCTCTATTCAGCCAAAGCTAGTTTTATGGCCCTTTGTCTCCTTACACGCGATGTGTACACTCCATTTTGGCCCAGAGCTAGGTTTATGACCCTTTGTCCCACAGGCTATCTTAGTTTAGCCCCCTGGAGTGAGAGCCACCTCCCTTTTTGAACACACCTCACCTCCCCTCACCGGCAAAACGGGGACCTGTCTGTTTGTCCCTGATCCACATTGTGTTAGTTGTGTTTAATTTTCACATATTATTGTTTTCTAAGATCTGTAGTAATTAGTTGCATACTTTAGAATAGATGGGAATTTTTGACGAAATGTTTTGGCTGTAAGGTTGATCTATTTTCTTAATAAATTCCCCTTAGCTTAAATAGAAGAAATCTGTGTTTAAATGGTGTATGTGACTCTGTCTCACAACATGTGTATATATATATATATATATATATATATATATATATATATATATATATATATATATATATATATATATATATATATATATATATATATATATATATATATATATATATATATATATATATATATATATATATATCAAAGTTATACTGTGTCCAAACTCAGGGGCTGCATCCTTATAATGACCCGTTCTCTCCGGTCTACGTAGGATGGGTCCTTCCTTGACTGGGTAGACCAGATGTTAGCGCCTGTGGATTTGGACAGTCTAGCCTTCAGATTAATTCCTGCCCCTACCTCACGAATGTCCTGTCGCCTAGCAACCGTGACAACGCTAAACACAAGCTGTTAAAAATGGAGCAAGAAATCTTCCTGACTTTTTTTGAATTCTAGAGGAGCTACAGCAGTTTTACCGTCTGAGGCATGCTTTATATTTCCGGTGAGAGGTAATCATATCCAGATAAAGTTATTTTTACAGAATTACAAATTGATTTCATCTAGTTTCATGGATAATTTCAGCAACAGAATGACCGGTGGTCAAATGTGCACACTTATTTTATACTATATATAAACTAAATATTACACTATAACATTTTTCAAAAATTCAGTTGATTTTAAAAATTCTTTGTGTGCAAAAATTGGCTGTGATATGCTAATTTCCTTTTGGGATCAATTAAGTATTTCTGAATTAGTTTGATCAGAAAGCGTGCAGGGCTAATGTAGCTCTTGGCCACTCGGGTTTTAGCTAACTCATTTTGCATGATTTTAAATGACTATCATTCGATCATAAATCTTTAAAAACCCTGTTCATACCACAGGCCGATTGCCCTGTTATTCCCAAGCAATCTTAATAATTAATTCTTACAAATGCAGCAATAACACAGTGAAATAGGCAAAAATAATCCTTAAAATTGTTTCCTAAACTAATTAACCTCGATCCAGAAGAACTTTCTGTTGAACGGTTCTCAAATCTCAGTTGAACATTGATGGTGAGAGAAACTTGAGCCAATAGAGGAAGAAACCAGCTGTTAGCAGTTGGGCTAACAGCTGCATGTGCTCACGGCTAGCAGTGAGGCCTAGCCACGGAACTAGCTAGCCACCGCTGACTCGGACGTCGGGTTGTCTCCTCAACTTACCAGCTCCTGGCTCGGCCGCTCCAGATGTGCAGCTCGGCTCATTCAGCTATTGGCTCCCATAGAAGGCAGTTCCGCAGCAGGGCAGCAGCAGCATCAACAGGGGTGGAATCTGTAGGTCAGAGAGTCCATCGGCAGAGTTTGAACAAGTCAGATTCAGGACTTATTTTATTAGCCTAGTACAGTTCACCTGATCGATGGGCAGGCTGTAGTGTCTTCTGGATCCAAGAAGCTCTAAACCTCGCCAGTGAAGTTGGATCTGTTAGCCATAGCTAACGAGGAGTGAGACCAAGAGTGGGGCGGATCTGGCTTATATAGGGATGATGATGTCACATGAAGTTCTTTCCTATTGAATCTGAAATTGGATAGCACTCCCACTAAAACTGTTAATTTTAAATAAAACAAGTTTTAATAATCAATAATCAATATGCCTTATCTTAAATGCACAGCAAAAATATAATTTTACTTACCGAAATAAATTGAGCAGAGACTTCTTGGATGGTCTTTTAGTGCAATCAATACCCCAGAAAGCTATCTTTGTCCAATAAGTACACAATTAATATTCGAACACAAATTAACATTGTGCGCAACTGATGGTCAAGTTCAGAGACACAAAAAAGCTGAGACTGTTAACATAAGTTCGAGGCTGCGGCCTTCCCTGGAAGAAGGGGGGAGCACTCCGCTAGCCACCAGCGCTAGCACTGATGGCTCATCACTGGACCATCAAAAGGACACGGCCATTATTATTCATAATTTCAAGCTAAAATTACATCTAAACAGATGAGTTATAAAAAAGAATTCACTGCAGTTTTCATAAACAACTTTAACACTGTAGATTGCGCTCTAACCTGATAGTGTGATTTTTTGTTTTAATGCTGTGTGGAAAAAAAGTGGCGTGCTTCGGCTCAGCAACATCTGCGGTAGCTAACAGCAATTACAGATGCTAACAGAAGTTGGATATTTGTTAACTCAAAAACCCATAACACCGAATCTTGCATGTTTATGGACCTCAGACCTTTTGTGGACTAACAATTTTATTGTAGGACATTTACTGGAACCTTGTTGATGAAAAAATATGCTTTTGTTCGAGATGGCTCCGTTTTGTCACCTATATGAGGCTACGAATTTCAATTTCAATTTCAATTCAGATTGTTTATATAGCGCCAATTCACAACAGATGTCATCTCAAGGCACTTAAGAAGAAGTCATTTCAATACATTTATACAAACATTCCAATCAGTTAAAAAGTTTCCTATTTAAGGAATCCCAGCAGATTGCGTCAGTCATTGGCATGAGGGTGGGCCCCGTTGATGCAGACTTTCCAACCACAGCAATCCTTCAGCAATCCCTCATACTGAGCAAGGATGTAGCGACGGTGGAGAGGAAAAACTCCCCTTTAACAGGAAGAAACCTCCAACAGAACCAGGCTCAGTAGGAGTGGCCATCTGCCACGACCGTCTGGGGGTTTGAGAAGACAGAGCAGAAACACAGAAGGAACAGAAGATCTGATATAAGAGAACTTTCTATGTTACAGAAAGTAAAAAGTTAATAACAGGACACAGTGGAAGTTCAGTTACTGGGGGGATCATCCCAGTCGATGCCCCCCGTCCAACAGGGCATTGCAGCCAAGAAGGATACCAGACCAGGTATATCTTCTATGGGGAGAAAAACACTGAGAGAAAACAAAGTTAACAGTCGAAATAACAGAATGTACTGTAATACAACTGGAGAGTCGTAGGAGAAAAGAAAGTAGCAGAGTGAAGAAAATTGGTAAGTCTGTCCACCAGCAGTCTAAGCCTATAGCAGCATAACTACAGAGATAGCTCAGGATGACCTAAGCCACTCTAACTATAAGCTTTATCAAAAAGGAAAGTTTTAAGCCAGGCCTTAAAAGTAAACAGTGTCTGCCTCACGGACTAAAGCTGGGAGCTGGTTCCAGAGGAGAGGAGCCTGATAACTAAAAGATCTGCCTCTCATTCTACTTTTAGAAATCCTAGGAACTACAAGTAAACCTGCAGTCTGAGAGCGAAGGGCTCTGTTAGGAACATATGGAACAATTAGATCTCTGATGTATGATGGAGCTTGATTATTAAGGGCTTTGTATGTAAGAAGAAGGATCTTAAATTCTATTCTGGATTTAACAGGGAGCCAATGAAGGGAAGCTAAAACAGGAGAAATGTGATCTCTCTTTTTAATATTCATCAGAACTCTTTCTGCCGCATTTTGGATCAACTGAAGGCTTTTAATGGCATTTTGTGGACTACCTGACAGTAAAGAATTACAGTAGTCCAGTCTTGAGGTAACACATGCATGGACTAGTTTCTCAGCATCACTCCTGGACAGGATGTTTCTAATTTTAGCAATATTCCGGAGGTGAAAGAAAGAAATCCTAGAAACCTGTTTAATATGGGATTTAAATGTCAAGTCTCGGTCAAAAATAATGCAGAGATTCTTTACGTTATTACTGGGGGCCAATTTAATGCCATCCAGATGAAGTGATTGACTAATCATTTTCTGTTTAAGAACTTCTGGTCCAAAGACAGCAACTTCTGTTTTGTCAGAATTTAAAGGCAAAATGTTTAGGGTCATCCATGTTTTTATGTCTTCCAGACATGCCTGTAATCTACCTAACTGACTGGGTTCATCAGGATTTATGGATATAGTTGTGTATCATCTGCATAGCTGTGGAAATTTATCCCATGCTGTCTAATGATTCTACCAATTGGGAGCATATATATGGTGCACAGAGTTGCTCCAAGCACAGAACCCTGTGGAACTCCACAAGTAACCCTTGAGAGTGAAGAAGATTTATCATTTAGATGAACAAACTGGAATCTATCAGACAAATATGATTTAAACCAGCCTAGTGCTGTTCCTTTGATCCCTGCAACATGTTCAAGCCTTTCTAAGAGAATATTATGATCGACTGTGTCAAAAGCAGCACTGAGATCTAACAAAACCAGAACAGACAAAAGTCCATTATCTGAGGCCATGAGAATATCATTAGTAACCTTCACCAGTGCTGTTTCAGTACTATGATGAGCTCTAAAACATGACTGATGAGCTCTAAAATATGACTGAAACTCTTCAAACAGCTCGTTACTGTTTAGATGCTCACAGACTTGATTAGCAACAATTTTCTCATGGATTTTGTATAAGAAAGGAAGGTTAGATATAGGTCTGTAATTCACCAAGTCATCTTGATCAAGGGAAGGTTTCTTGAGTAAAGGTTTAATTACAGCTATTTTAAATTCCTGTGGTACGTATTCATTTACTAAGGATAGATTCATCATATTCAAAATGGGGCCAGGAACCAAATGGAACACTTCTTTAAATAATTTGGTTGGAATTGGGTCCAACATACAAGTTGAAGGTTTAGATGAGGCTAATATTTTTGATAATTCCGAAAGCTCGACTGAATCAAAACAGCCTAAGCACAACTGAGGTTCTACAGTTCTTTCCGATACTGCCTCATTTACTGAGGAAGGAGTAATCATGTTTGGGAGGATGTCAATGATTTTATTTTTAATAGAATTAATTTTATTTATGAAGAATCCCATAAAATCATCACTACTAAGAGCTGGGGGAATAGTTGGCTCAACAGAGCTATGACTCTGTGTAAGTTTGGCAACTGTACTAAGAAGAAACCTAGGATTGTTTTTATTCGCCTCTATTAATGATGAAATATATGCTGTTCTAGCTTGTCTTAGGGTCTTTTTATACAGCAGTAGACTGTTATTCCAGGTTAAATAGGAATCCTCTAGGTGTGTAGAACGCCATTTTCTCACCAACTTCCTAGTATTCTGCTTTAAAGTACGCAACTCTGCGTTGAACCAAGGAGTCAGCCTCCTATGGCTAGCCACTTTCTTTTTTAAGGGGGCTACCCTATCTAATGCCAAACGCAATGAGGACGTAACGTTGTGAACCAGATCATCAATTTCTGAAGGGTTTGAGATAGAATTACTGCCATCCACTGTATTACCCTGAGACACTAAGGAAAGTAAGAATGGAACAGATTTTTTAAAAATTGTTACAGCATTGTCTGATAAAGCTCTACTATAATGAAATTTTCTTTCAGATTTAAGATGGTCAGTTAAAGTAAATTCAAAAGTTATTAAGAAGTGGTCAGACAGGACCGGGTTATGTGGGTGGACTGTTATTTCCTCACACTCAATACCGTATGTCAGTACAAGGTCCAAAGTGTGTTTACCCGAGTGGGTCGATCCCTGTACTTTTTGAGTAAAGCCAATTGAGTCTAAAATAGCATTAAAGGCTGCATTTAGGCTATCACTTTCAGTATCCACATGAATATTAAAGTCCCCCACTATAATAACCCTATCAGTATTTAATACTAAATCAGATAAAAAATGTGAGATCTAATCCAAGAATTGAGAGTAAGGGCCGATACAAAACCACAAACAAAAATGGTCTTAATGTTTTGCAACTTGGATGAGGAAAATTAAGGGTTAGATGTTCAAAAGAACTGTAGCTATCAATTGGTCTGGGACTAATTAGTAAATCAGAACGAAAAATGGTTGCAACTCCTCCTCCTCGCCCAGTATTTCTAGGAATGTGAAAATTTAAATGACTGGAAGGAGTTGACATAATCCTCCTGCTGCAACCAGGTTTCTGTCAGACAAAGGAAATCAATGTGATTATCACAAATCAAGTCATTTACTAACATAGTCTTTGAGGAGATAGATCTTATGTTTAATAAACCACATTTAATAGATTTATTTTTCTGTTCAGTCAAAGTTGTATTTATTTTTATGAGATTTCCATGATTTGCTTTTGTTGGCTTGACTTTTAATCCATTTAATTTTGGCCGTGGGCAAGACACTGTTTCTATAGGGTAATGGGTGGGTAACAGTACAGAAGCAGCAGAGAGGTGGGTTAAACTACGACTCTGCTTCCTGGTCTGGACCCTGGGTTGTCAGTGTTTTGGAGGACTAATAAATTCGGCCATATTCCTAGAAAGAAGAGCTGCTCCATCCAAAGTGGGATGGATGCCGTCTCTCCGGATCAGACCAGGTTTTCCCCAAAATGTTCTCCAGTTATCAATGTAGCCCATATCGTTTGCAGGACACCACCCAGACAACCATTGATGGAATGACAGCATGCGGCTAAACGTGTCGTAACTGGTCCGATCAGGCAGGGGACCAGAAAAGATTACCGAGTCTGACATTGTTTTGGCAAACTTACACACCGAAGCAACACTAATCTTAGTGACCTCCGATTGGCGTTACCGGGTGTCATTACCGCCAGCGTGAATAACAATCTTACTGTATTTACGCTTATCTTTAGCCAGCAGTTTCAGGTAGGATTTGATGTCGCCCATTCTGGCCCCTGGCGAACATTTGACTATGGTCAATGGTGTCTCTAATGCCACGTTTCTGACTATGGAGCTGCCAATTACCAGGGTCGGCTTCTCAGCGGGTGTGTCGCTGAGTGGGGAAAATCTGTTAGAAACGCGGACCGGTTGGTGGTGGCCCGGGGGCTGGGTCCTAGAACTATGCTTCCTACGTACAGTCACCCAACCAGCCTGAGGTCCCGGCTGCGCGGGCTCTACCGGAGGACAGCTAGGGGGTTCTATCCTTGTTGGCCCTGCGCTGGCTAGTGGGCTTCGGCTATCAGCTGGTTTTTCAACAGTGCGGGGCCGTGCTTCTAATTCAGATACCCTTGCCTCCAAAGCTTTATTACAGTTACCATTATCACTAAAGGAGGCAGGGAAGTAACTAAACATCTGACAGAGAGAGCAAGAGAGAAGAGAATAGTTAGAGACAGGAGAGAGAAGAGTAGCCATAGCC
Organism: Valencia hispanica; assembly: GCA_963556495.2. Classification (NCBI taxonomy): domain Eukaryota; kingdom Metazoa; phylum Chordata; class Actinopteri; order Cyprinodontiformes; family Valenciidae; genus Valencia; species Valencia hispanica. Next base: position 39,157,230 of record OY747720.1, on the reverse strand, counting down.
GCAATGAAGCTAAGCTAACTGAGTTAGCGAGACCTTACTACCCCAAGAAAAACTGTGTGAAACACAAGGAGTTCCCAAAACGTAAAGTACACCACCACAAAACGTGTGTTTTAGTGTGCTTGTGTGTTAAAATAACTTTGAAAGGCCTCAGCACAGAGAAAATAAGATCAATTCAAGAGAGTCTGAACACCAAACAGCTTACAGGGAGCACAACAGTGACAACAGGAAATGACGCAATACGGCTTACCCCCGTCCAGAGAAAGAGATGTAATTTCTTCTCTAGTCTCTGGCTTAGTAAACCTTTTCAGACTGATGGATGTCAGTAGACCACACTATTCTTTTAACTCGTTTAAAACAGATCGGCCTCTCTGGTGCTGTTCATAAATGGTTCACATCCTATCTCACAGACAGGACTTTTATGGTAAGTTTAGATACTTGCTCCTCTAAGGTCCACAAGATCACATGTGGTGTGCCCCAGGGTTTGATTTTAGGCCCAGTGCTTTTTAACCTTTATATGCTCCCTCTTGGCAGCGTCATCAGAAGACATGGAGTTAACTTTCACAGTTATGCTGACGATACACAGTTATACATCTCCATGCCTCCTGATGACACACAGCCAATGGATGCATTTTTTAACTGCATTTTAGACATTAAATCCTGGATGGCAGAAAACTTTCTCCAGCTCAACCAGGAGAAAACTGAAGTTTTAGTCATTGGTCCTGAGGCTCAGAGAGAGAAACTTTTACCAAAACTACAATCACTGTCTTTTAATCCTTCTTTACAAGTGAAGAATCTGGGCGTTATTTTTGACTCTGAGCTGACTTTTATTCCTCACATAAAAAATATTACTAAAATAGGTTTTTATCATTTAAAGAACATTCTCTCTCTGGCCAATAGGGAGATGCTGATGCATGCTTTTATCACCAGTAGGATTGATTACTGTAATGCCCTGCTTTCTGGTCTTCCCAAAAAGACTACCTCAAGTTTACAGCTTTTACAGAATTCAGCAGTACGTGTCCTGACTAAGACCAGGAGGCGGGAACACATTACACCAGTCTTAGAATCACTGCATTGGCTCCCCGTATGTTTTAGGATCGATTTTAAGGTTCTTTTAATAATCTTTAAGTGTCTTCATGGTCTTGGGCCTTCTTATCTTTCGGAATTGCTTGTATCGTATGAACCTTTGCGGTCTCTGCTCTCCTCTGCTAGCCGTCTCCTTGTCACCCCCAAAGTCAGGACACACACTTATGGTGAGGTGTCTTTCCATATTATGGCCCTCATCTCTGGAACAGGCTGCCAGAGGACCTCAGGACCTCAGCTGTGGTTATGTTTTTTTGTTTGTTTTTTGGGGAGTTTTGGGAAAGGGGGGGGATTGTGGGTGATTTTTAATCTGTAAAGCACTTTGAGAAGCTTTGTTGTGGTTTGAAAAGCGCTTTATAAATAAAGTTTGATTTGATTTAGATGTACATTAGAAACAGTGTCAAAAATAAAATATATATTATTAATCAATAAAGTATGAAGTATATTAGAATAAAGTACATTATTAATATTACTTTCTTGAATAAAATAATGTTCTTTTCTTCTGAATCAAAATAGTTATACGTAGCTTTGCTATTGAAGAAGTACTGTTTTGGGTCAGGGGTGGGCTGGTGTCGAAATTCAGCTCAGGAGCTTTGTTCTGGGATACCTTTTATCAGATCGCACTAAGGATGCAAGCAAAACCATTGTTTCAATAAAATACTTCTATATCTATGTGTTGTATAAAAACACAAGATATAACATTTACCATATTAGTGTGTGTTAAATTATATGACCAAAATAAAAAAAATAAAAATGAGTTGTTGAGGACGGTGAGAAAAAAAAAAGATCTAAATCTTTGGAGGAAAAAACTCAAAACACACATCTTCATCTGGCTGATTCCCTGGCTCAGCTTCCCCCTAGCATGACCTAGCCTTTTCATGTGCATCCTTTTCTTTAAGACATGTCCGCTCCATTTTCTTTATTTTCTCTTTTTTATTTTTTGTAAAAGGGAAGCAACAGCTTTACTGACTGATTGGGCAGCTGAGCCGATTACATTTCAATAGCAACTGTTAAAATTAGAGTCCTCCAATGAGTGAAAAATAAATATTTTAAAAATTGCAGGTGCGGGCGGAAGTTTCTTTAATTCAGGTGGGTCATGGATTATAACTTTTTTCTTTATATATATCTCAAACTATCAGGCACTGTGGCGACAGCATATTTGGAGGTTGGACATCCTTTTTTTCAAAGCAGGTAGCAGCTAGCAAAGAAAATCAAAATATTTGACATAAAATGGTTGCGGGGACAGCAGCTTAAGCAAAGAGACCCAGACTTCCATCTCCCCAGCCACTGTGGCCAGCTCCTCTTGAGGAATCCCAAGGCATTCCCAGGCCAGCCGAGAAACATAATACCTCCAACGTGTCGTGGGTCTTCCCCTGGGTCTCCTCCAGGTGGGACGTGCCCGGAACACCTCACTAGGGAGACGACCAGGAGGCATTCTGACCAGATGCCAGAGCCACCTCAACTGACTCCTCTCGATGTGAAAGCAGCGGCTCTACTCTCAGCCCCCTCTAGATGACTGAGCTTCTCACCTTATCTCTAAAGGAGAGTCCAGACACTCTATGGAGGAAACTCATTTCAGCCGCTTGTATCCGAGATCTCGTTCTTTCGGTCACCACCCAGAGTTTGTGACCATAGATGAAGGTAGGAACGTAGATTGACCAGTAAATCAAGAGCTTTGCCTTCGGCTCAGCTCTCTCTTCCCCACGACAGACCGGTACAGCGCCCGCATAACTGCAGATGGCCCACCGATCCGTCTATCGATCTCCTGCTCATCGATCTTCCCTCATTCGTAAACAAGACCCCTGGATACTTAAACTCCTCCACTTGGGGAAGGACCTCATCCCTGACCCGGAGAAGGCACCCCACCCTTTTTCGGCTCAAGACCATGGTCCCGGATTTGGAGGTGCTGATTCTCATCCCAGCCGCTTCACACTCGGCTGCGAACCGCTGTACCGAAAGCTGTACATCCCACTCCGATGAAGCCAACAGGACCACATCATCTGCAAAAAGCAGAGACCCGATCCTGAGGCCACCAAAACGTATCCCCTCAACACCTTGGCTGGGCCTAGAAATCCTGATCAGTGACAAAGGGCAAGATTGGTCCAACTCTCACTGGAAATGAGCCCGACTTACTGCCGGCAATGAGAACCAAACTCTGGCACTGGTCGTACAGGGACCTAACAGCCCGTATAAAGGGGCCTGGTACCCCATGCTTCCAGAGTACCCCCCACAGGACTCCCCAAGGGACAGGGTGGAAGGCCTTCTCCAAGTACACAAAACACATGTAGACCAGTTGGGCGAACTCCCACGCACCTTCCAAGACCCTGCTGAGGGTGTACAGCTGGACTAGTGTTCCACAGCCAGGACAAAAACCACTTTGTTCCTCCTGGATCCGAGGTTCGACTATCCGTCGGACCCTCCTCTCCAGGAACTCCGAATAGACCTTACCAAGAAGGCTCAGAAATGTGATCCCTCTGTAGTTGGAACACACTCTGTGGTCCCCCTTTTTAAACAAGAGAACCACCACGGAAGTCGTTCTCTATGGCATCTCCAAACTCCTCCCATACCCGAGTTTTTGCCTCAGCAACCATGCAAGCCGCACTCCGCCTGGCCCGCCGGTACCTATCAGCTGCTTCAGGGGTCGCACAAGCCAAAAAGACTAGATAGGACTCCTTCTTCAGCTTGACAGCATCCCTTACCGCTGGTGTCCAACAGCGGGTTCGGGGGTTGTCACCTCGACAGGCACCGACCACCTTGTGGCCACAGCTCCGGTCATCCGCCTTGACAATGGAGGCACGGAACATGGTCCACTCGGACTCAGTGTCCCCCGCCTCCCCCAGGACGTGTTCGAAGTACTACAAAAAGTTAAGAAAATTTTTAAAATTCGCTTAAATGCTAACAATAGCTAGCATGCTAATGCTAGCAAACATGCAATCATTAGCCGAAAAGTAATTACTACACAAGGTTAAGAAAATTAAAAAAATTAGCTTAAATGCTAACATTAGCTAGCATGTTAATGCTAACTAGCATGCTAATGCTAGCTAACATGTAATCATTAGCCACAAAGTAATCACTACGAAAAGTTAAGAAAATTAAAAAAGTGGCTAAAATGCTAACATGAGCTAGCATGCTAATGCTAACTAACATGCTAATGCTAGCTAACATGTCATTAGCATATGAGGAATCAGTACGAAAAGTTAGTCAAAAACCAAAATTCAGCTAAAATGCTATAAAGAGCTAGCATGGTAATGCTAACGAGCTTGATAATGCTACGTAGCTTAATATTATATAAGGGGTGTGAACACTTTTCTATGGGGTAGAATACTGTCCTAAGTAAGATAAGAGGTCTGTTTTAAAACCACAGGCACCAATGTGGTTAGAAATAAATGGACAATGTCATTGCCGAAGCATTATGGGAAATGGAGTTGTGGCCAGAATAAGGAATGTGCCTATTAGGAAAACTAATTTATAGACAGAGAGAAACAGGGAGACAGAGAAAGGGCGGCAAAGTACTTTAGGACTGCTCAGTTTGCAGCTCGAAAGTTGCTGACCAAGAGACAGAGACAGGCTGAAAAATTCTTGGAGAGCGCTGCTGGCGCAGCGCACCTGCCACTGACAGAACGTCACACAAACATCTGATGTCTCACTCTGAAGGTGTTTGCACACCGGGCCCGTTTTTTTCGTGTGATTAATTCACATGTCAGTATTTTCTTTTGAATCAATGTCAAGTCAATGGGGATGTGCACACCACTGACGAAATTCCATCCTACGATTTTGTGAGTTTCATTTTTTCGGATTGAGGTCGATTTTTTTAAACACTCGTATCCGACAGATCAACACTTGACCAATCAGAGAAGGCGTGGTGATCAGAGCCAAGAGTCACGAACTGAAGTGTCACTTTCATTGAAGTAACAAATTTTTTCTTCACCATGGCCTTTTTGTGTCCCAGCCAGGGGTGCCGCCAGGAATTCTGGGCCCTATGGAAAAAACATTTTTGGGCCCCCATATTTTTACAGATAAAATTTACCCCAATAAACATGCCTTGTAAACTTTTAAAACTTAAGCTACTTTCTGTCTCCGACAACAGCTGAAGTTGTCCCAGAAAGTCGCTAGATGTCGCCACACGCTAATTTGCATAATGATGATGTCATCACGGGATGACAAATAAAACAGAAAGGAGGAAATAATTATATTTAGATTAATATTACAGGGTTAAACAATATATTATTTAAACATGGGAAATATGCTACAGGGATATATGACTTCTGTCTTCAAGAAGAGCCTGTGGAGCATGTTCTATTATTTTGCCTGAAGTACTGTATACTTTTGGGAAAACTGGTACAAAATTTACAAGATATCAAATTGCAACTGGAAGTCAAAGACCTTTTAAACTCAATTTAAATATCTGGAAAAAAATTGCTGAGATATCTCAAGAAGACGAAATGAATAGAGAGAATATAGTTGTTTGTTTGTTTTTTAGTACTTTGTAATAAAATAAGTAGGGCATATTTAGCATGCATCAAATGTTTCTTGCCAACTGACATTAAACAGAAGTTTATTGCTTATGGTATTATTTTCGGTGGGTTTTTTGTCGTACGTTTTTAATGTGAGTGGATGAAATGAACCGAAAAAGGTTTGATTGGTCAGTGGACATACTCTGATCATGCTGCAATACACATATGCAGATCATTCCCTTTCTGAGCGTCGGGAAGGAGCAAGCTGGGTCTCTAAACTGCAGGAAATATCGGCGACAAAGTTTCACAGAAAGTAGCTAAGGGTGGTCAGAAATGTCGCTAGATTTGTCGCTAGGCGCTTTTTGGGAAAAAAAAGTCATTAAGGGGGTCTGAAAAGTCGTTAGATGCTAAGTTGGCGACACTACTAGCAAGCAGCTCGGAAGGACAGGTGGAATGAACCATTGTAAAGGGGAGGGGTGTGACTGAAACAGTAAATAAATTATTTGTTAAATATTAAATCTATGGTCAAAATAGACAAAATACACATTAAGGGCATGAGGGGCCCTAGCACATTTAACGTATGTATTAAAATGAGAAAATAGATATGAAAAGAAAAAAAGGGGTCTGCTCTTCTGGCCCCTTCATCAGCCTGGGCCCTTAGAATCATCCTAACCTTCCACCCCTTTGCCCATGGTCCCAGCACCCCTGTCTCTTTAATAAAAAAGAGAAAAACTACAAGGACAACAATTATAAGGATAATGTGTAGTTATCCATTGCCGAAGAACTTGGATATGAATATGGTAAGTAAATCAATGTGTTCAAAATAGCTGTGTACTCTCCAAACTGTCCTCTCTTCTCTAGAATAGGATGTTCCCAATGCACTCTTTTCTTCTTTTCTTTCTCCATCATTATCAACACAATGTTGTCGTCACTTGATGTTGAATCCATTTTTAGTTTTGCCGCCTTATGTTTTTTAAATAGAATCTTCATAATTTATTCGCAATTTCGCAGCGCGTCTTGTGTGCATACACAACACGTCAATTTTCTGCCTCCGATTTCTGACGGAAAAACAGACAGAACCTCTACATAAGAACTTCTGTAATAGTAGCGTAAAACAATAGGGTGTTTGGAAATTCTATTGAAAATCTGAGGGCTTTTATTTTGAAGAGATTGTTTGAGTCTTATTTTGAAAGTCCAGCAGGGATCTCAGTTAAGGCTGATTGAGTATCATTAGTATCATTAGCAATTTCCAAATTGTAATCCAGAACTTAAATCAATTTCTCTTAGTGTTAAGATGACCTTTAGTGACCTTTAATGGGCTCTTCTCCAAAGAGACTGCAGGTGAAGCTGTTGCTGAGAGAGACATGGAGACAGAGTCCTTTAGGAGCGCTGCTCTCGCAGCGCAACAGTTGCTGACAGTCAGACAGAATGTCTATGTAACATTCACTGCAATAGTAGTGTAACATACAAAGCCACTATCATCTTCTATTGAAAATCTGAGGACTTTTATTTAAAGAGCTTGTTTTGGTCTTATTTTGAAAGTCCAGCATTGATGTCAGTTAAGGCTGATTGAGTAGCATATGTATAAGAAAGTTCTCCGAATGGTAATCCAATAATCTATCAGGCCTTAACTCCATGTTCAAATAGAGTTATAATAACCTTAAGTGACCTTTTGTTCTCCTCAGAAGCCACCTGTGCTGTTGCTAGGTAACAGCAAGGCTGCCAGGTGTGTGTGTGTGACACAATTAGGCTTCATCAAAGGGAGACCCCTTTGATTAGGGGACCTAACAAATTGCCGCTGTTCGAAAACCGAACATGGTATCAGAAAAATTCTCGAAGCGTCAGTGAGAGTTATGTTTCGTCTTCAATCATGGAAAACTACAACTCTCTACCTCGTTCACAGTCCAAGCACGAACGAGAGAGAAATGACTTTCAGCAAGACTCAGCTTCAGAAAATCACAGAACTCTCCATGTTAAAGTATAGGAGAATCTTCTATAATCTGCTCGGAATACTTCGCCGTCTGTGCGCTCTGGAGTGTCTAGAAAGGAAACGGTGAGACATAGAGAAATTTGGAAAAGATTGTGTGAATCTCAAAATCCGTACCTTTCACATACCTGAAAATCATTTCAGTAGAACGAAATATGTGTACGTGACGGCAAGTTAAAAAATCATTTAAGATCCAGCTCTGAGAAAATCTCGCACTCTGACTTAACGACTGTCATACTGTAAAAATTTTAATTTGGGGCAAACTTTGGGAAAAAACCGTAACAGATATCAACATCACGTCTTCACTTCTGAACAGAGCTCGGATTTTCCTACAAACTGAAAGTTTAATGGGGTTTCTGAGTGAACGTATGATGACACAGTAAATCCTCAAAAATAGTGGATTTTTATGAACGCTCCAACACCTGACTTTTTGGCTAATTACGTTGCCATGGTAACTCCAATCACCAATAAAAGTAATAGCACACCTCCTGGGATCTAGCCGCACGTTTTGCTATATATATTGTGGGGGTGCATGCTACGGTGCGACCCGCATTAAGGGAGACGAAAGAAAGATAAATAAAAGTAAAGAGTCCAGTTTAGAGTTGTAGAATACTAGGTGCCTGCCATGCAATTGCAGGCACCAATGCACTGCACTGCTTCTCCATGCATTGCTTTGGCAGGCCCCAATAAAAAAAAAATAAAAATAAAGAGACCAGTTTAGAGGTGTAGAACAATAGGTAATGTCATGTCATGATGTCATGATGTGAAAAGACCCAGGCGTCAGGCCACGCCTTCACTCAGATCAAAACAGAAAACATGCTCTGACTGCTGCACTGCGCTCTCAGACAGAAAATGCTGAAGTGTAAATGCTCTATTACCAGATATCCCAAGTCTTAAGTTGCAGAAGTCTTCTGTATTTATATAGCAGCTCCCTGATGCCCACAAGTCAGATAAAATCTCCTGAAATCTAGAACAAGTGGTCAAGAGCGCACACAGAAACGCACGAAGGCGAGACAGACTTTTACGCAACAGAAGCGGTTAAAGCTGAGGATCTTACTATTCTCTCAGCCACTGCCAAGGTCCTCTTTATGGGTTTTCAGACTATGGTCACCCTATAGAAAGTGAAATGTCCAGTAAATTGAAAACCTGCCGGTCACGTTGTCCGGTGCCATTTTTTTCTAGTGGAAACTCTGATGTGTGATTTTTGAATAATGTCGGGCTGTAATCGGGTTCGGGCTTTAATAAGATGTCAATCCAAACATACTCTTCTGGCTTGGGTTGCAATTCCGGAATTGCGCCGCTCAAGGTGGCAGCATGTTGGAGTAGCTCTGTTACTTTGGTTCATATTTTTTTCTTTTTTTAAAACTTAAATTCTTCCATTTCTGGTAGAAACATTGTTTTTGTGGACAACTGTTCTCTCTGGTTTTGAATGCTGTGCAGCTGGAAGGATTTTTGCTGATACTTTTTATTCTTGGACATTTGTTATGATGCATAACCATGGCAACAAGGTGGTTTACAACTGGCAGCCGCTGATTAACATCACAAAAGCTCAAATAATACCTCAACTACAGCCACAAAACCCTGATGAGTTGAAAAGAAGACGCCATAGATCCAGAGCATCCTCTACATCAGACTGTCATACAACTACAGAGCGTCTTCAGTTAGAGGCTTCTTCAGATCTGCAGAGCGCTACAAGAGATCATCCCTACCCACAGCCATCAGCATCTACAACAAATCTTTGAAGGAACTTGCAAAATGAGTTACAACAACATTTAATTTCCCTTTGGGATTAATAAAGTAATTTTGAATTTGAATTGAATTGAATTGAATTAAATTCTCTCGGTCTTGTGCCGGGTCGTGCCCAACTTTTAAGGCCCGATTACAGCTCTACCAGATAGCTTGTTAAGTAATACTTCTGCAGTTTGGAAGGGCCTGCAGACCATTACCAACTACAGGAGACCATCCCCCCACCCTGTGGGAAGCCCCCGCCTGGCTGAGGACCTCAATGACTTTTTCTCCAGGTTTGAAACGACTTTCACACCTTCCACCTCCCCCACCATCTCCATTACAAAAGGCCTAGCATCACCCCAAACCACCCCCGTACCTGACCCCCTGCCTGCCCTGAGGATCTGTGAACAGGATGTACGTCAACTATTTCAGAGACAGAGGATTAAGAAGGCATCAGGTCCTGATGGAGTGTCTCCGTCCTGTCTGAAAGTCTGTGCTGGACAGCTGGCTCCCATCTTCACTCAGATCTTCAACAACTCTCTGGAGCTGTGTGTGGTCCCCTCCTGCCTCAAACGCTCCACCATCATTCCGGTTCCTAAGAAGTCCCCCGTCACAGGATTAAATGACTACAGACCAGTCGCCCTGACATCTGTTGTCATGAAATCCTTTGAGCGACTGGTGCTGACCCACCTGAAGGACATCACGGATCACCTGCTAGACCCCCTGCAGTTCGCCTATAGAGCAAACAGGTCAGTGGATGACGCAGTCAACATGGTTCTTCACTACATCCTGCACCACCTAGACTCTGCAGGTACCTACGCTCGGGTCCTGTTTGTGGACTTCAGCTCTGCATTCAACACCATCGTCCCAGAGCTCCTCCATCAAAAAATGTCCCAGCTCACCGTGCCTCCCTCCACCTGTCAGTGGATTACCAGTTTCCTGACTGACAGGAGGCAGCAGGTGAAACTGGGTAACTTCACATCCAGCTCCCGGTCCCTCAGCATCGGCGCCCCCCAGGGATGTGTTCTCTCCCCACTGCTCTTCTCCCTTTACACCACTGACTGCACGTCAAGGGACCCTTCTGTGAAACTCCTGAAGTTTGCAGATGACACCACCATCATTGGACTCATCCGTGATGGTGACGAGTCTGCATACAGAGAGGAAGTGGAACAGCTGGTCCTCTGGTGCAGTCAGAACCACCTGGAGCTAAACCCGCTCAAAACTGTGGAGATGACAGTGAAGAGACCCCCATCAACATCTCCTCTCATAATCATCAACAGGCCAGTCCCCACAGTGGAGTCTTTCAGGTTCCTAGGATCCACCATCACACGGGACCTGAAGTGGACCTCCCACATTAACTGTATAAGAAAGAAGGCCCAGCAAAGGCTGTACTTTCTGCGTCAGCTCAGAAAGTTCAACCTGCCTCAGGAACTGCTGACCATCTTCTACACAGCAATAATCCAGTCTGTCCTGGCCTCATCCATCTCTGTCTGGTTCGGATCCGCCACCAGAAAAGACAAGGACAGACTGCAGAAAACAGTCAGGTCCTCAGAGAGGATCATAGGTACTGATCTTCCCTCCATTCAGGACCTGTACCAGTCCAGGGTCAAGAAGTGGGCCAGAAAAATCACCACAGACCCCTCACACCCTGGCCACAATCTGTTTAGGCTCCTCCCGTCAGGCCGGCATTACAGAGCGTTGTACGCCAAAACCACCCGACACGAACAGTTTTTTCCCCCAGGCTGTCGCTCTGATGAACTCTGTGTAGTCACAGAGTGTGAGTCCATTCACATAACAATAAACTATAACTCTGCACTGCTTTACATACTCACTGTAAAATAACCCCGGTTTGGTGTATATATTATCCTTTATTATTTATTTGTATTTATTTCTTTATTTCACTTATTTAAGTTCTGTACTGGAGAGAAAAGTTGCTGGAGTCAAATTCCTTGTATGTGTCATACTTGGCCATTAAAGCTGATTCTGATTCTGATTCTGAAGTTTTCAGGGGAGTTCTTTTCTGATAGGTCGGAACAAAAGGGGTAAAGTTGCTAGCAATTCAATTGAGCGTCTCCATTCAGCTCAGCAATGAGCAGGGGAAAGACAATGATTTCATGTTCCGCGCCCCTTTATCAACTCTGTGATGTCATCACTGGCCACAGACCAATGAGAATGCTTTGAGCGCAGCGCAATGGATGCTGGGAGATGCAATCCATTCAGTTTGTGGAAAATGAATCCCAACATGGAATATGGAGGCGACAGAGATTGCTCTTACATCGCCCTCCCCAACCTTTCTGACTAACAGTTTAAATAGTATCCAGCTATCACTGTTTATCTCTCCAGCACATCTTCTCCAATCTTCTTGTCCAGCTCCTGGAGAACTGGTTCATGCCACTCTGATACTAAACCATGAAGCAGCCCATCCAGATCAGAACGTCCCGTGGATATCTTGCTGCTCTGGCACCTGTCTCTCCGGTGATCTGACACATCTTTATTAGGAACATTATGCTGGAACAATAAGCTTGTTTTTCTCTAACTTGTCATCCTGCCCCAGATACATTTACTAGACAGATAATATGTAATTAAATCCTAATTGTATTGGAATATTCTGGCAACAGGTGTTCCGAGCATTTCCCATCGTGAGGAGACCCAGGGGAAGACCCAGAACACGTTGGAGGGAGTATGTTTCTCGGCTGTCCTGGGAACGCCTTGGGATTCCTCCCGAGGAGCTGGCCCAAGTGGCTGGGGAGAGGCAAGTCCCAGTCTCTTTGCTTAAACTGCTGCCCCCATGACCTGACCCCGGATAAGCGGAAGAAAATGGATCCATCCTATGCAGGGTTGCGGGTGGGTTGGTGCCTATCTCCAGCAGTCACAGGGCGAGAGGCGAGGTACACCCTGGACAGGTCGCCAGTCCATCACAGATGGATAGAAACAATAACCAATAAATTGATCGTGATCTCACAGCCCAGTATCAATATGTATGCTTAAAGACCAAGGCTTGAATTGAAGAGTTTTGCGAGTGAAACTAAGTTGGTCTTAAACTTACTGTAATTAATTGAAGACTAATTAGCACTTTATGGATTGTGTTCAAACAACAATTCACAATGCAAAGCAGACGTGAAAACAAAAAAAATTTTGGGAAGAAAAGTTTCATTAAACATTTACTGTTAGAGAACTGATTCTATTTTATGTATTGGTCACAGCAGTGATTGATCCAATTTAGTATTTCGACATACTAAGAAGGCGGTTTAAAAAACGACTTATATAATTAGTATATTTTAAAGCCGATCTGTATTTTGAATACCCAATGTAGCAATATTTATTGTTTATGAATCACAGCGGTCTGAAAAACAAACACAGGCTGCATTAATTGGATCGAGTGTGTGGAGCTAATTTACATAGCGCAGGTTAGAGCGATTCTGTTTTAGCTTTGCACCAAAGGAAAACAAGGACAAAGGAAAAACTCAGTGGAAGGGGGAACTCATGTTGCAGGATTTAAAACTGTCATGGATGTAAACAAGGGTGAAGAGAGAAGGACCATGTAGCCGAGCATACATGAACAGGTTCTTCTTTTTATTGGCGCTTCTAAATCTACGCTCTTGGTTCTCTCTTACATGTAACAGCACTCATAGTTGACATAACAGTTACAATACATCACATCTCCCTTTTTTTTTTTAATGAGCTGGGATGAACCTACAGTTAACAAACATGTTTCTTAGAACATAAGCATCAGAACTTTCACAGTTACTTTATCCTTTAGTAACAGTAGTACTTTAGCATACCTCTTTATTGTAAGTTCAACTAAACAACAAACCAAGATATTATTCTCTTATTCAGTTTACTCTAAGTAACGCTTTGGAGCTTTGATGACTCCACCATTACGAGAATTTTTAACTGGACCATCCTCATCCTTTGTAGATTGCAGCAGTGATGTCAGTTCATCTATGTTCATCTCCGGTTCTAAGTCGTCACAGGTTGAATTCCCTTCCTCTTTACTCTTGAGCAGGTGTTTCCTATTTCTCCTAAAGACCTTGCCTCCTGGTGTTTGGACAACAGATGAACGTGGCTGCTCAGTTATCGACTCTGATCCTAATAGTTTCTCCTTGCTCCAACTCAGTTTTTATCTGTTCCTTCAGAGTGAGGTGAACTTTTCTTGGTGGATGAATGACAGGGATCAATCTGCATGTGATGGAGTCCCGGCACACAACCCAATCCTGTGAAGATATCTTTATATTCTCTGAGTATGTCAGTGTCCACAGATTTAGTAACATTATACAGTCCCAGCTGTGCACGGCATTTGCCTCCCAGTATAGCTGGTAATTTCAATTCAATTCAGTTTATTTATACAGCACCAATTCACAACAGACGTCATCTCAAGGCATTTAACAAGAAGTCATTTCAATACATTTATACAAACATTCCAATCAGTTAAAAAGTTTCCTATTTAAGGAATCCCAGCAGATTGTGTCAGTCCTTGGCGTGAGGTTGGGCAGACTTTCCAACCACAGCAATCCTTCAGCAGTCCCTCATACTGAGCAAGCATGTAGCGACGGTGGAGAGGAAAAACTCCCCTTTAACAGGAAGAAACCTCCAACAGAACCAGGCTCAGTAGGAGCGGCCATCTGCTACGACCGTCTGGGGGTTTGAGAAGACAGAGGAGAGACACAGAAGGAACAGAAGATCTGATATAAGAGTACTTTCTATGTTACAGAAAGTAAAAAGGACATGGTGGATGTTCAGTTACTGGGAGGATCAACCCAGTCAATGCCCCCTGTCCAACAGGGCATTGTAGCTAAGCAGGATACCAGACCAGGTACATCTACTATGGAGAGAAAACACTGAGAGAAAACAAAGTTAACAGTCGAAATAACCGAATGTACTGTAATACAACTGGAGAGTAGTAGCAGAAAATGAAGTAGCAGAGTGAAGACAATTGGTAAGTCTGTCCTCCAGCAGTCTAAGCCTATAGCAGCATAACTACAGAGATAGCTCAGGATGACCTTAGCCACTCTAACTATAAGCTTTATCAAAAAGGAAAGTTTTAAGCCTGGCCTTAAAAGTAAACGGAGTGTCTGCCTCACTAAGTTGGCTTCAACTATGTGAAACTCCACCTGGTGCATTTTGGACTTATATTCGCAGTTTAATGTTGCCTTGCCCACTGGAACCACCTTGTGGGGAGAGTAAGACACTAGTTTAAAGTTGGACTTTTCAAGCAACGTTTCTTTCTGGGTCACTTGATTGAAGGTTGACAGTGGTATAACGTTGCAATCAGCACCTGTATCTAGCCTAAAGGTAAGCTTTTGGCCATTTATTTTGATCCCTTCTTTCCACTTTTATTTCTTTTATTTCTTGCTTGTAAGGCTCCGATAAACATTTCGTCTGACTCTTGCTGAATTTCATTTACTGTTTTGTCCGTTTTTCTGTAGTTATCCCTAGGCTTCTTTGACCTACATACACAGGCGAAATGGTTTTTTCGTGAAAAAGCTCACGCATTTGGCCGATGGCTGGCCATTTTCCATGCTCATGTTTGTACTCACATTTTCCACAGTCTCTGCTGACCCCAGCACTGTTTGCTTTAGACTTTTCCGCTAGCTTAGCTTTGGCTAACTTGTTTACAGTCATGTCACTTTGTAAATGATGGTACAGAGAGAAGGACCATGTAGCCGAGCATACATAAACAGGTTCTTCTTTTTATTGCCGCTTCTAACTCTACGCTCTTGGTTCTCTCTTTACAGCTCCTACCATAGTGGACATACCAGTTACAATACATCACAAAAACGACTCATTCTATCAGTCGAAAACCTTTAAAAACTCTGTTTATACCCAAAATATTTAAGAATAAATTCTTACAAATCCAGCAAAAACACAGTGAAATAGACAATCAAAACAAACCTTAATTTGTTTATCTTAAACTAATTTGTCTCTGCCCTGACACAACCTTACTTAAACGATACTTTGATTTTGATTGAAGGGTGTCTCCGTTGTCTGAAAGGACCGGCGATAAATCAGAGAAACCAGCTGTTAAAGCTGGTCAGTTAGCAGTAGCTGTATGGGGCGCTATCAGTTAGGCTTCGGGTGCGGCTGGTAGCCACCATTATCCAGAACTTGGATCCTCCGGTTAGTCCAGCTCGGTTCAGTTCAGCAATCTTCTCCCACGGACTAGTCCATTTTTGTGGGCAGCCCTCACCTCAGCGGCAGAGCATCAAGCAAGAGAGGCTCTCTCTCTCTGGTGGAATTCGTAATTCAAAAGATTCCTGGTTTAGAGTTTTGTACAAGTCAGGTTCAAGACTTATTCCATCAGCTGGATACAGTTTACCTGATCAACGATCAGCAGGCGGTTGTGTCTTTTGGATCCAATGAGTGTCTTCTAGAAACTTGCTCCCCCCTCCCCCAGCGAAGGAAGTTTAAAGCTTGCGCCTCTCCTTTGTGGTTGCCCATGTACAAAGAGAAAGCACGACACAAAACCCTGTGCTCAAGTTGGGGTGATGATGTCCCATGAAGTCCCCCCTTTTCCTGTTGAAGCTGAAATGCATTGTGGGATTAGTTTGTTCTTACGAACTGCCGAAGGTCTGTGTTTTGGTCCAGTAATCATGGTTGTGGCCCCAACAGCCATCTCGAACAAAACCGGCTGTTTTAAATCCACAAGGGTCCAAGTAATGTATTCCATTAAAATAGCCCACAATAAGCCTGACATCCTCAATCCAACATAATCCGATGCTGAAAACCTTCCTTACAACCATTTATCAAAAGGTTTTCATGGTAGCTTCCGTTAGCATTTTCAGATTAGCCACTGCGCATGACAGGAAGTTTTAGCTTTTGATTGACATCTTACTTAGTCATTCTTCTTACCTGTGTCATTCAAACCAATAGAATAACCACAGAATTAAGATGATAACACAGATGTTATATCATTACACACAGTTACTCATCAGTAAGAGATCTTTTCAGGAACGTGCCAAAACACACTTCTAAAACCAAATACAACATAGAGGAAGCCTTGAAGCTTTGTTTGAGAAGAGACAGGAGTGATTCTAACCAGTTTATTTGAGCAGATGGGTACAGTGATGTAATATGCATTCACACTGGAGAAGCTGCATTTTCTTGCACATTTGGCTACTTTGGTCCTTTAGTTAGAAAGACATGTGCAAAATACCCAGTTTTTGATTTATTACAGTCAAATATGTGTGGGCAAAGGGAATACTTCTGGCTTTAGACCCAGTTGGTTTTAGTCCACCACTCCATTCTAAAGCCTTTTTGTTGTATTTTCTTGTATTTTTAGAAGATAAACAGTTGACATAAAATTTAATCTTTTCCAGTGTATTCAAAATTATATTACTTGGTAACAATAGCAATTGTGGGGAAACTTCAGAGTGTTTTCTTTCAGATCCCAAATATGCCTCAACTCCAAATGGTTCAAGAACAGCTTTAAATGGTAAATGACCTGCATTTGTATAGTGCTTTTTCAGTCAGAGAACCACAAAGCGCTTTACACTACATTCAGTCATTCACCCATTCATGCACACATTCACAATCTGGTGATGAGCTACATTGTAGCCACAGCTGTCGTACACACAGGCACCACTCTGACCACCACCAGCAGGTGAAGCTTCTTGCCCAAGGACACAACGACCAAGACGGACTGAGCTGGGGTTCGAACTGGCAACCCACCGAAAACACAACAAACTCCTACCACCTGAGCTTTAACTTTAATTTGGATATGCATTTTTAAAACATTTGGGGTGAAAATAGCAAGAAAGGGTTTTGAACATCAAACTCTTCAGCTACTTCATCTCTCACTCAAGATGTAAAAATATGACAGATTAGAGGTATATTTTCAGAGATATGTTTGTTTATTAGGCAAAAATCACAATATGTCCTGTTGCTTTTGCACTTCTAAACCAACCTTGAACGTTTACGTAGATGTCTAATAGTGATATCAGTTTATATCTGTATCTGGTATTAATGTTTAGACTATATCGGGATATCGTTTATTGGTAAAAAAAAGCCGATATTGAACATCCTTAATTTTTTTTCATATAAAATTATATTATCATAATATCATATTATTTGGTTATTTATTACCCTTACCATAAAGGCATCCAGAGTAGCCTTTTTTAAAGAGGTTTGATCATTGCACTGAAAGAGCTGCCTCCCATTTTACCTTTAAAAACTAAGTAAGACCATCTGAAGTCAGAGAAACATATTGTTGGGACATATTAAACAACCAAATCTTTAATAATAAAACATTGAGACTGGTTATTCATAGTGTTATGTGTAAGAACAAAAATTTTGAACTTTTATGATAAAATACTCTTGCAGCAGCCAGATTTATGTAAGACTAAATAAATCCATCCAAAGGTTAATAACAGCTAATTTTATTGACCTGTTATTGGTCATTATCAAAGGGATTCCCAGCAGTCTTTGGTAGGATTATCCTTAGCCAGCAGTTTTAAGTAAGAATGGATTCTACAAATTTCTCGTTTGTGCTGCACAGCAATATAATTATCAACATCATATCTCAGTGCGGGTCTGCGGATACTCATGCACAGCCAGAGTCTGGAACTCTCAACATTGGACTTGATTCAAGGGCTCTGTAGTCTTTTATAATAGCCAGTTAAACATATCTTTTAAAATCAGCTTTTAATGAATTCCTGTATGAATTGTTTCCTCTGTTGCTGTTGTATTAGTTTATTGTGAAGCTCTTTGTGCCTTTTTATTTCAATTTCAATTTTAGTTCAGTTCTCCCTGATGGAATCCAGAATGACTGATGGACTGAACAGAACAACAGGTAAGTCACACTTTTACCAATCATTTGACTTCAAATCATTCACTGGTTCAATAGTATCCTTACACATGTACATCAAATAGTTCTTTGTCAATTAGATATGTATTAATCCTCTCTGGCAGTTCAGTCCTGATTAGTTGATGACTTATGACTGAGTTGTGAAACTAAGTCATTTTATTTAAACCTTTTAAATTAGTATATGTGTTCAAGGCAAGTTTATAGACTTGTTAATAAAACAGTATGATCAGTAGTCGAGTTGTAAAAAAATTTCAGGGGGGATGGTCATTTTTTTTGCCTATTAAAAAATATCTGGATTTTAATTTTTTAAAAAGTTGGTATTTATAGAGTATTTTGTATCACCAAATTGGCCGGAATGCTACAAACTGTTTACTTCATAAAATAAATATGTTTGCACTTAGTTCAAAAGTAAAAGTTCTCCTTCTGTAATAGTGCAGTTTTTTTTATGATCGATTTTTTAATTCGAACTAGTTTGTTTTCTTCGTAGTGAGAAAGGAGTGATACGGCTGCTACGTACCCGTTTTAGACCAATGCGGTGGCAGAGTTTAACCGACGTGATGACGTATGCGGATATGGAGACAGCTAGGGTCATGATGAAAACTTTTTTTAAACTTTTAGAAAACCGAGTAAAAGCATGTAGGCCTATGTAGAATGTGTTACATGCATTTAACTTCCATGAAACATGAACAGACAAGGATTTCATGTTAAATCCATCTCTTGGTCTAAAACGGGTACGTAGCAGCCGTGTCACTCCTTTCTCACTACGGTGAAAACAAACTAGTCCTGAATTATAACGTCAATCATTAAAAACTGCGCTATTACAGAAGGAGAACTTTTACTTTTGAACTCAGTGCGAATGTATATATTTTACGAAGTAAACAGATTTTGTAGATGCCAGAGGTCAGAACGAGAGGAAACGAAAACTGGGTGCACCTGACCGACTCTCAGGCAAAAAATGTTGCATCAATTTCTTTCTTTTCTTTCGCTCAACATGCGGTGACCTAACATTTTCTGATAACAAAATTATTTCATATAGGCTAAGCCTATTTATGATTTATATTTCCATAGGCCGAAAATATTTACTGTAAAATGGAAGGGATGGAGATGGAGGATGGGACCTTTACTAGTGGGACGTTATATGTCGGATTTCTTTCTAAGGGGAGCTGCGTCCCCCTCCGCTCCCCCTCAACTCGACTACTGAGTATGATCCAAAAAGATTCATTGAGGAATTCCTTAACTGTTATTTATTTATTTACCTTGTTCGGTTGTGTCTAGAGTTGGTGAGCAAACTGAGATCCAGTGAAAAACAACTGGAAAATCTGAATATTATAATATTCAATTCAATTCAATTCAGTTTATTTATATAGCGCCAATTCACAACAGATGTCATCTCAAGGCACTTAACAAGAAGTCATTTCAATACATTTATACAAACATTCCAATCAGTAAAAAGTTTCCTATTTAAGGAATCCCAGCAGATTGCGTCAGTCATTGGCGTGAGGTTGGGCCCCGTTGATGCAGACTTTCCAACCACAGCAATCCTTCAGCAATCCCTCATACTGAGCAAGCATGTAGCGACGGTGGAGAGGAAAAACTCCCCTTTAACAGGAAGAAACCTCCAACAGAACCAGGCTCAGTAGGAGCGGCCATCTGCCACGACCGTCTGGGGGTTTGAGAAGACAGAGCAGAAACACAGAAGGAACAGAAGATCTGATATAAGAGAACTTTCTATGTTACAGAAAGTAAAAAGTTAATAACAGGACACAGTGGATGTTCAGTTACTGGGGGGATCATCCCAGTCGATGCCCCCCGTCCAACAGGGCATTGCAGCCAAGCAGGATACCAGACCAGGTATATCTTCTATGGAGAGAAAAACACTGAGAGAAAACAAAGTTAACAGTCGAAATAACAGAATTTACTGTAATACAACTGGAGAGTAGTAGGAGAAAAGGAAGTAGCAGAGTGAAGAAAATTGGTAAGTCTGTCCTCCAGCAGTCTAAGCCTATAGCAGCATAACTACAGAGATAGCTCAGGATGACCTTAGCCACTCTAACTATAAGCTTTATCAAAAAGGAAAGTTTTAAGCCTGGCCTTAAAAGTAAACAGAGTGTCTGCCTCACGGACTAAAGCTGGGAGCTGGTTCCACAGGAGAGGAGCCTGATAACTAAAAGATCTGCCTCCCATTCTACTTTTAGAAATCCTAGGAACTACAAGTAAACCTGCAGTCTGAGAGCGAAGGGCTTTGTTAGGAACATAAGGAACAATTAGATCTCTGATGTATGATGGAGCTTGATTATTAAGAAGAAGGATCTTAAATTCTATTCTGGATTTAACAGGGAGCCAATGAAGGGAAGCTAAAACAGGAGAAATGTGATCTCTCTTTTTAATATTCATCAAAACTCTTGCTGCCGCATTTTGGATCAACTGAAGGCTTTTAATGGCATTTTGTGGACTACCTGATAGTAAAGAATTACAGTAGTCCAGCCTTGACGTAACAAATGCATGGACTAGTTTCTCAGCATCACTCCTGGACAGGATGTTTCTAATTTTAGCAATATTCCGGAGGTGAAAAAAAGAAATCCTAGAAACCTGTTTAATATGGGATTTAAATGTCAAGTCTCGGTCAAAAATAACGCAGAGGTTCTTTACGTTATTACTGGGGGCCAATTTAATGCCATCCAGATGAAGTGATTGACTAATCAGTTTCTGTTTAAGAACTTCTGGTCCAAAGACAGCAACTTCTGTTTTGTCAGAAATTAAAAGCAAAAAGTTTAGGGTCATCCATTTTTTTATGTCATCCAGACATGCCTGTAATCTACCTAACTGACTGGGTTCATCAGGATTAATGGATAAATATAGTTGTGTATCATCTGCATAGCTGTGGAAATTTATCCCATGCTGTCTAATGATTCTACCAATTGGGAGCATATATATGGTGAACAGAATTGGTCCAAGCACAGAACCCTGTGGAACTCCACAAGTAACTCTTGAGAGTGAAGAAGATGTATCATTTAGATGAACAAACTGGAATCTATCAGACAAATATGATTTAAACCAGCCTAGTGCTGTTCCTTTGATCCCTGTAACATGTTCAAGCCTTTCTAAGAGAATATTATGATCGACTGTGTCAAAAGCAGCACTGAGATCTAACAAAACCAGAACAGACACAAGTCCATTATCTGAGGCCATGAGAATATCATTAGTAACCTTCACCAGTGCTGTTTCAGTGCTATGATGAGCTCTAAAACCTGACTGAAACTCTTCAAACAGCTCGTTATTGTTTAAATGCTCACAGACTTGATTAGCAACAATTTTCTCAAGGACTTTGGATAAGAAAGGAAGGTTAGATATAGGTCTGTAATTCACTAAGTCATCTTGATCAAGGGAAGGTTTCTTGAGTAAAGGTTTAATTACAGCTATTTTAAATTCCTGTGGTACGTATCCGTTTACTAAGGATAGATTCATCATATCCAAAATGGGGCCAGGAACCAAATTGAACACTTCTTTAAATAATTTGGTTGGAATTGGGTCCAACATACAAGTTGAAGGTTTAGATGAGGCTAATATTTTTGATAATTCCGAAAGCTCGACTGAATCAAAACAGCCTAAGCACAACTGAGGATCTACAGTTCTTTCCGATACTGCCTCATTTACTGAGGAAGAAGTAATCATGTTTGGGAGGATGCCAATGATTTTATTTTTAATAGAATAAAATTTTATTTACGAAGAATCCCATAAAATCATCACTGCTAAGAGCTGGGGGAATAGTTAGCTCAACAGAGCTATGACTCTGTGTAAGTTTGGCAACTGTACTAAAAAGAAACCTAGGATTGTTTTTATTCGCCTCTATTAATGATGAAAAATATGCTGTTCTAGCTTGTCGAAGGGTCTTTTTATACAGCAGCAGACTGTTATTCCAGGTTAAATAGGAATCCTCTAGGTGTGTAGAGCGCCATTTTCTCTTCAACTTCCTACTATTCTGCTTTAAAGTACGCAACTCTGCGTTGAACCAAGGAGTCAGCCTCCTATGGCTAGCCACTTTCTTTTTTAAGGGGGCTACACTATCTAATGCCAAACGCAATGAGGACGTAACGCTGTGAACCAGATCATCAATTTCTGAAGGGTTAGAGATAGAATTGCTGCCATCCACTGTGTTACCCTGAGACACTAAGGAAAGTAAGAATGGAACAGATTCTTTAAAAATATGACTATGAATATTATAAACTCAGGTAACTTCTGCAAAAAAAAATTAAAGAGGTCATCTTACTAAATCGATAAATAAAATCTGATCTGTTCTGTAGAAATGGAGATTAGACTGAGATCCACTGAGGTACAGCTGCACCAGCTGAAGAATCACTCTGAAGGTACCATCATCAAGTCTTGTGTTTTTATTGTTAACTGACAGATTCCTTACCATATCCGAAACTGACAACACTAGTCAGTTTGTTTATCAGTTGCTTAAGTTATCAGATTGAACAGTCGTTCACTGATGCAACAGTTGGCTTTTAGCTGACATTGCCTGAAAACTATTCCAAGCATAAAAATTCTTTAAATTTACATATTTAAAAAAAGGCGTTTTAAAAACTACGTTGTTAGTTCCAGAACAAAACTAAATAAAACATTTGGTTTTCTGTTTAGAGTTGGTGAGCAGACTGAGATCCAGTGAAAAACAGCTGAAAGATTTGAAGACAGCAAAGAGAGGTGCCAGAGGATCTAGCAAAGTAAACAAATAATTAGTTGACATATTTAATCCTAATGACTAGAAACTGATTTGTTCTGTAGATATGGAGGTCAGGCTTGATTCCACTGAGGGACAGCTGGACCAGCTGAAGAATTACTCTGCAGGTACCATCATCAAGTTTTGAGTCTGGTTCTGTTCATCCTTAAAATAATCATTAAATGAATCAATGATTTCCTGCTTAGTTCTGGAGGTTAGACTGAAAGTCAGTGTGAGACAGCTGCAAAAGCAGAAAAATATCTGGTAACACATGAGACTCTTAGTTTCACTGAACAGAGTGGGAAAGACAACAGACAAACCCCCAATACATTGGTAACTCATAGATTCCTAACCATATCCTAAAATGAGGACAGCAGTCAATCGCTTAAAGCAGTGCTCCCTTACCTTTTTTCCACCACAGACCGTTTTATTATCAGACAATATTGAAATGGGCCGACAGATAAATGCGACAAAATAAAAAGAAATGACGCATAAAAATTGGGGTTGTTTTTGAAAATAATAATAAATGTGTGCTCGTAACTTTATTACCAGCGTCCCCGTATCATCTCGCCAACAACATAACATGAGTAACATTCTCTTTGCCCCCTAACGCTCTCTGGTTGCTATGGTAACGTTTAAGCATGCCTTTAATATACGATTTAACCACAAAAAGAAATATAAAGTGCATAAAAAAAGACAACTCACGAAAACACTGACTAAGTGGCTGTTTCTCTGTAACAAGACAGTCGAGTCTGGGGAAGTTTTAAAGGTTTCACTCAATTAAATTCAATTCAGTTTATTTATATAGCGCCAATTCACAACAGATGTCATCTCAAGGCACTTAACAAGAAGTCATTTCAATACATTTATACAAACATTCCAATCAGTTAAAAAGTTTCCTATTTAAGGAATCCCAGCAGATTGCGTCAGTCATTGGCGTGAGGTTGGGCCCCGTTGATGCAGACTTTCCAACCACAGCAATCCTTCAGCAATCCCTCATACTGAGCAAGCATGTAGCGACGGTGGAGAGGAAAAACTCCCCTTTAACAGGAAGAAACCTCCAACAGAACCAGGCTCACTGCCTCATTAGAAAGCCGATTGCCTCATAATAAGCAGAGCGGAGGCTCAGTGCATGAAAATTGCCTGCGCAATAAATCCATATTTTCAGTATGACTCCTGGCATTGTCTGTTAAATGTAGCTTTTGATTTTGTTGGCAGTTTTTGGCCCTTCTTCTGTCTCTAAATTTGACCTTTTCCTTTTTGCAAAGAAACTTTTCAAAGACATCTGTTTTTAATCATTTTGCTTGCTTGTTGGTTTGACCAAGTCAACCGTCCTGACATTTCATTCAATTTTGTTTATTTATATAGCAGCAATTCACAACAGATATCATCTCAAGGCACTTTACAAGAAACGTCATTTAAATTCAATGGTATATCCAATTAATCTTTCACTTAATCATTCCAAACAGTTTATAAGTATATTTAAGAAATCCCAGCAGATTGCAATCTAGTCCTTGACTTGCAGCATTGCATTGACATACGTCAAGAGTGAGCCAGATGTTACAGAGAGAATCCGGCCATTTTTCAAAATAAAACATTGTTAAGACTTGAATAGTAAATAAAACAAATATACTGTAAGTTATTAATTCTTTCTGAGTGGCCCATTAACAAATGACCCATGGCCCTGTAGTGGTCCGGGGGTTGGGGACCTCTGGCTTAAAGCATCAGACTGAACAGTAATTTGATCCCGCAACATACTTTACTTTAGCTTTCCTTAATTGAAACTCTGCAGAGTAGAAATAAAATCACATATTTCTGAGAACAACCAGTTTTAAAAACAACTTTTTTGACTCCAGATTAAAGTTGAATGAGGCTGCACAGTAGGACAGCGGGTAGCACTGTTGCATTGCAGCAAGAATGTCCTGGGTTTGAATCGTGGCCTGGGGTCTTTTTGCACAGAGTTTGCATGTGCATGGGTTTCCTCCGGGTACTCCGGCTTCTTCTTACTGTCCAAAAACATGACTGTTATGTTAATTGAATTGTTCTTAGGTGTGTGTGCATGGTTGTTTGTCCTGTGTGTCTCTATGTTGCCCTATGATGGTGTACCCTGCTTTTTGCCCGATGACTGCAGGAGGTAGGCACCCGCTTCCTCGTAACCCTGCCAGGGTAAGCATATACAGATAATGGATGGTAAAAAAAATATTCCTTGAGGAACTCCTTATTAACAGTCAGTTTCTGTTTAGATTTGGTGAGCAAACTGAGACCCAGTGAAAAACAGCTGGAAGATTTGAAGACAAAACAAACGGAGATACCAGAGGGTGTAGCAAAATAAACATAAAAAAGAAGTTGACCATAAGTAAAAGCTGCTCTGTTGTGTAGATATGAAAGTCAGACTGAGAATCAGTGAGAGACAGCAGAAAACCAAAAAACTGATAACACATTAAACTTTTAGACTGACGGAGCATTTACAATAGTTTGTTTCATTTACAGCAGGTATGTTTAGATTTTACTCAGTTTGTAGAGATATAAGAACAGCCTGCTTGCTGTAAATAAATAAATAATGCAATGCAGGATGGGCAGCGGCCGAAGGCAGGGACCTTGGCGGTCCGATCCTCGGCTGCAGAAGCTGGCTCTTGGGACGTGGAACATCACCTCTCTGGTGGGGAAGGAGCTGGTGTGGGAGGTTGAGAGGTTTCGACTGGACATCGTCGGACTCACCTCGACGCACAGCTCTGGCTCTGGAACCCGTCTCCTCGAGAGGGGTTGGACTCTCTTCCACTGGAGTTGCCCCCGCTGAGAGGTGCCAAGCCTGGGGTGGGCATACCTGTTGCCTGTACGTGGGAATTTACCCCGGAAAATGAGAGGGTAGCCTCCCTCCGCCTACGGGTGGGGGGACAGATCCTGACTGTTGTTGGTGCTTACGCGCCAAACGGCAGATCAGATTAACCACCCTTTTTGGAGTCCTTGAAGGGGGAGCTGGAGAGTGCTCCTCCCGGGGACTCCCTTGTTCTGCTAGGGGACTTCAATGCTCAGGTTGGCAATGACAGTAAGACCTGGAGGGGTGTGGTTGGGCAGAATGGCCCCCCCAATCTGAACCCAAGCGGTGTCTTGTTATTGGACTTCTGTGCTCGTCATGTATTGTCCATAACGAACACCATTTTCAGGCATAAAGGTGTCCATATGTGCACTTGGCACCAGGACACCCTAGGCCGCACCTCGATGATCAACTTGGTTGTCTTCACATCTGATCAGCGGGCGCATGTTTTGGACACTCGGGTGAAGAGAGGGGCTTAGCTGTCCACTACCTGGTGATGAGTCGGCTCCGATAGTGGGGGAGGACGCCGGACAGACCTGGAAGGCCCAAACGTGTTGTGAGGGTCTGCTGGGAACGTCTGGCAGAGTCTTCTGTCAGAAGGAGCTTCAACTCACACCTCCGGCAGAACTTCGAACATGTCCCGGGGGAGGTGGGGGACATTGAGTCCGAGTGAACCATGTTCCGTGCCTCCATTGTCGAGGCGGCTGACCGAAGCTGTGGCCGCAAGGTGGTCGGTGCCTGTTGCAGCGGCAACCCCCGAACCCGCTGGTGGACACCTGCGGTTAAGGGATGCTGTCAGGCTGAAGAAGGAGTCCTATCGGGTCTTTTTGGCTTGTGGGACCCCTGAAGCAGTTGATAGGTACCGGCGGGCCAGGCGGAGTGCAGCTCAGATGGTCGCTGAGGCAAAAACTCTGGCGTCTCAGGGGGGGGGAAGCGGTCTGCCACCAACACTGTTTACAGTGGGGATGGTGTGCTGCTGACCTCGATGCGGGACGTTTTGGGTCGGTGGATGGAATACTTCGAAGACCTCCTCAATCCCACCGGCACGCCTTCCAATCTGGAAACAGAGTCTGGGGACTTCAGGTCGGGCTCTCCAATCTCTGGTGCTGAGGCCACCGAGGTCGTTAAAAAGCTCCTCGGTGGCAAGGGTGGGGTGCCTTCTCCCGGTCGGGTATGAGGTCCTTTCCCCTAGTGGAGGAGTTAAACTATCTGGGGGTCTTGTTCACGAATGAGGGAAAAATGGAGCGAGAGATCGATAGATGGATTGGTAGGACATCTGCAGTTATGCGGACGCTGTACCGGTCTGTCGTGGTGAAGAAAGAGCTGAGCCGAAAGGCGAAGCGCTCAATTTACCGGTCAATCTACGTTCCTACCCTCATCTATGGTCACGAACTCTGGGTGGTGACCGAAAGAATGAAATCACGGATGCAAGCGGCTGAAATGAGTTTGCTCCGTAGAGTGTCTGGGCTCTCCCTTAGAGATGGGGTGAGAAGCTCAGTCATCTGGAGGGGGCTCAGAGTAGAGCCACTGCTCCTCCACATCGAGAGGAGTCAGTTGAGGTGGCTCGGGCATCTGGTCAGGATGCCTCCGGGACGCCTCCCTTGTGAGGTGTTTCGGGTACCTCCCACCGGGAGGAGACCCAGGGGAACACCCAAGACACGCTGGAGGGACTATGTTTCTCGGCTGGCCTGGGAACGCCTTGGGATTCCTCCCGAGGAGCTGGCCCAAGTGGCTGGGGAGAGGGAAGTCTGCTCTCTTTGCTTAAGCTGCTGCCCCCGCGACCCGAACCCGGATAAGCAGAACAAAATGGATGGATGGATGGATGGATGGATGGATACATAAATAAATGCTGGAATAATTAAAAAATAATCATTTATTTCCACATGTATTTATTTCCAAATGTATTTATTTCCACATTTATTTATTTCTAGAAGTGTATTCAAATAAGTGGGGAATACATAATTAAATGTATGTGGAAATAATTAATTAATTAAATGAGAAAATAAATAAATGTGGAAATAAATACAGCAATAAATGAATAAATGTGGACATAAATAAATGTGGAAAGAAATAATTAAATTTGGAATTAAATATAGCAATAAATAAATGTGGAAATAAATAACTTAAATAAATAACTTTATTGATTTCTATATTTATTTATTTACAAATGTATTTATTTGTTTCTATATTTGTTTACAAATGTCTGTGATGGACTGGCGACCTGTCCAGGGTTTACTCTGCCTCTCACCCCGTGACTGATTTTATTATTGTCGATTTTGGTAGGGACGGTCCTCCATAGAGCATTACAACTCGACACCTAATTGCAGCAACTAATTCTTCTGTGATGCCTGCAATCTGACTTTGATCAATAATATTGATTAATTTAATATTAATTCAATATTGAACCACATAATGAACCACATAAAAAAGCACACATATGCTCACTACAAACGCCATTATGTAAATGTCATTGAAGAATGAAACCTTTTTATAGCCTACATAAAATGACAAATAAAGGGTCACTCACCAGTGTTGTTCTTCTTGAAAAAAATGCAGATCTTTCATCTAGGCAAACTTTTCAATAACTGTATAATTTTTCAAATAATCTCATTCAAATCTATAATAATCTCTGAAAGTGTTAGGTTCCTTGGGTGTTTGGGCTTTGAATTTGAGTTTTTCCTTCCACTACTTTTTTAACCTTTGGTGCTCTTATGTTTGGTTACTCATGTCTGTGTTCATCTCTTATTTATTTTCTTAACTTCCTATTGATACTTATCCATTATTAGTCCCAGTTAGTTCTGTTATATTTAATTCCTCCTTCTAGTCCATCTTAAAAGAATTATTCCGTGTAGGTTTATTTCCTCAGTTCTGTTTTCTTCACTCTAATGCTCTCCAGTTTCTCTTAGGTTTATAGTTAGTCCTTATTCCTTATTCCTCTTTAGTATAATCCTCTGTCTAAATCCTTATGTTTTGCTCTTGGTCTTCCTCTCATTTTCCCTAGCCATTCTGTCTTCCGTCCCAGCTTCTGATTGTTTCCACCTGCTCTTTCCCTCTCACCTGCAACTGCTTCTCCTAATTATCCTTTCACCCTCTCGCTGCCGCTTACACACCTCCTCAGTATACTAAAGCCTTCCTCGGACAGTCACTACTCGCTGGTTTGTCGTCAAACATACCTGTCCTGTTCTTGTTTACCCGTTGCTGTATTTTTCTCATCCTCTTGAGTTTATGTAAGTTTCTTGTTCTTTTGTTTTGTTGTCATTAAATCATTATTTTGTACTTTGCTGCATTTGGGTCCTTTAAAGGCATACTCCGCAACTTTCATGATATTTGCTCTCTGTCGCCCTCTTGAGGCTTGCCACGCAACATCACTGTCATAAAATCAAATCTCTCTGTCGCTAATAAGAGGCATGTTTCAGTGGCTGCTTTCCTAATCGCTTGCCCAAACAATAGTGATGGTGAGATGAAGCCCCATGAGGCATTGAACCACTTTAGCCAATTGGTTCAAGAAAGGGTTCTGCTCACGGGGCTTCAATTTCAATTCAATTCAGTTTATTTATATAGCGCCAATTCACAACAGATGTAATCTCAAGGCATTTAACAAGAAGTCATTTCAATACATTTATACAAACATTCCAATAAGTTAAAAAGTTTCCTATTTAAGGAATCCCAGCAGATTGCGTCAGTCATTGGCATGAAGTTGGGCAGACTTTCCAACCACAGCAATCCTTCAGCAATCCCTCATACTGAGCAAGCATGTAGTGACGGTGGAGAGGAAAAACTCCCCTTTAACAGGAAGAAACCTCCAACAGAA
This sequence comes from Valencia hispanica, assembly GCA_963556495.2. Classification (NCBI taxonomy): domain Eukaryota; kingdom Metazoa; phylum Chordata; class Actinopteri; order Cyprinodontiformes; family Valenciidae; genus Valencia; species Valencia hispanica. Next base: position 39,127,835 of record OY747720.1, on the reverse strand, counting down.
CCAGGCTCAGTAGCAGCGGCCATCTGCCACGACCGTCTGGGGGTTTGAGAAGACAGAGCAGAGACACAGAAGGAACAGAAGATCCGATATAAGGGTACTCTCTATGTTACAGAAAGTAAAAAGTTGATAACAGGACACAGTGGATGTTCAGTTACTGGGAGCATCTTTCCAGTCGATGCCCCCCTGTTCAACAGGGCATTGGAGCCTAACAGGATACCAGACCAGGTATATCTTCTATGGAGAAAAAAACACTGAGAGAAAACAAAGTTAACAGTCGAAATAGCAGAATGTACTATAATACAACTGGAGAGTAGTAGTAGAAAAGGAAGTATCAGAGTGAAGAAAATTGGTAAATCTGTCCTCCAGCAGTCTAAGCTTATAGCAGCATAACTACAGAACTAGCTCAGGATGACCTAAGCCACTCTAACTATAAGCTTTATCAAAAGGAAAGTTTTAAGCCTGGCCTTAAAAGTGAACAGAGTGTCTGCCTCACTGACTAAAGCTGGGAGCTGTAGGGATGAGCAAGTACAGCATTATCTGTATCTGTATACTATATGAATTATCTGTACCCGTATCTGTACTTGGACTGGGCGGGACCTAACCCGGAAGAGGGCGGGGTTTAACCAGGAAGTGGGTTGAGTTGTCTTAAAATGGGCAGTGCTTTAACCGGTATGTCATTTTAAACATGCAATTGATATGGGTTCATCAGAAATTGTTATATTTATTACTGATTAGAAAACTATTTACATGACAGCATAAGCATTGAGATTTCAGATCAATGGTTTTGATCACGATAACAAACAAACTATATATAGAAGTTTTGCAACAATGAATACAACACATGTGGTTGCAATTATGAAGTAAAATGTAATGAACAAGAGTTTTCATCTCAACATTACTTTCTTTTTTTAACTTTTAACTTTTTTATGATCAGTCATAAAAAAAAAATTGGGTTCTTTTTTATTTTCACACCAGGTATGTGTGTCTGTGCGTGTGTGTGTAGCTTAATTTGTAGCCTAATATTATTTATACCTTTATTTTTTTTTTATAAAATACAGCAAGAAAGTGTCACTCTGTGCGTGAAGTAAAAAAAATGGTTAGAGCCAGCTGACGGTTTAAAAAAGAAAAAAAAATCTCAGACAGGCAGAGACGCGAGTCGCATTCTACCAAGCAGCACCACGTCTGAACAAACCCACGTTTACCAAAACTCTACTGGTTAATAGGTAAGTAGGCCTACTACCAGGGGTGCCGCCAGAAATTCTGGGCCCTATGAAAAAATTAATTTTTGGGCCCCCATATTTTTACAGATAAAATTTACCCTAATAAACATGCCTTATACACTTTTAAAACTTCAGCTACTGAAGTGGTCCCAGAAAGTCGCTAGATGTCGCCACACGCTAATTTGCATAATGATGACATCATCACGTGATGACAAATAAAACAGAAAGGAATAAATAATTATATTTAGATTAGGATTACAGGGTTAAACAATATATTATTTAAACAGGGGAAACATGCTACAGGGAAATATGACTTCTGTCTTCAAGAAGAGCCTGTGGAGCATGTTCTATTATTTTGCCTGAAGTACTGTATACTGTTGAGAAAACTGGTACAAAATTTACAAGATATCAAATTGCAACTGGACATCAAAGACCTTAGGGCATTTTTAGCATGCATCAAATGTTTCTTGCCAACTGCCATTAAACAGAAGTTTATTGCTTATGGTATTATTTTCGGTGGGTTTATGTCCTACGTTTTTGAACTCACCATACATTTCGAACGCTCCTTGAATGCACCACAGGTAAGATCAGTCTATATACATGCAGATTTATTTTTTACTTTTGAATTGACATTAACTACAGATCAACTTTGCTTGTGAGTGGATGAAATTAACCGGAAAAGGTTTGATTGGTCAGTGGACATACCCTGATCATGCTGCAATACACATATGCAGATCATTCCCTTTCTGAGCGTCGGCAAGCTGGGTCTCTAAACTGCAGGAAATATCGGCGACAAAGTTTCACAAAAGTAGCTAAGGATGGCCAGAAATGTCGCTAGATTTGTCGCTAGGCGCTTTTTTGGGGAAAAAAAGTCGTTAAAGGGGGTCTGAAAAGTCGTTAGACACTAAGTTGGCAACACTACTAGCAAGCAGCTAGGAAGGACAGGTGGAATGAACCATTGTAAAGGGGAGGGGTGTGACTGAAACAGTAAATAAATTATTTGTTAAATATTAAATCTATGGTCAAAATAGACAAAATACACATTAAGGGCATGAGGGGCCCTAGCCCATTTAACGTATGTATTAAAATGAGAAAATAGATAGGAAAAGAAAAAAAGGGGTCTGCTCTTCTGGCCCCTTCATCAGCCTGGGCCCTTAGAATCGTCCTAACCTTCCACCCCTTTACGGCGCCCATGCCTACTACAGTAAAAAACAAATGCGGGAGAGAAAGAAAGAGAGAGAGAGAGAGAGCACGCGCTCGCGCTGTTTGCTTCTCTTCTCTTCTTTTCTCTTCTCAGTGTTGTGTGTGTGTGTGTCTGTGTGCGTGAGTGAGCGAGTGAGTAGTAGAGCGGCGCTGTGACCAGAACGCAGACACAGTCAGCTACGCAATGAGAATTTTTATTCAATCTGAGCACAGATATTGACTCGTATTACTCGTATGATACTCGTACTCGGCAAAAGTGCTTTATCCGTACCAGATGATCGTTTCAGCCGAGTATCCGGCTCAACTCTATGGAGTTGGTTCCACAGGAGAGGAGCCTGATAACCAAAAGATCTGCCTCCCATTCTACTTTTAGAAATCCTACGAACTACAAGTAAACCTGCAGTCTGAGAGCGAAGTGCTCTGTTGGGAACATATGAAACAATTAGATCTCTGATGTATGATGGAGCTTGATTATTAAGGGCTTTGTATGTAAGAAGAAGGATCTTAAATTCTATTCTGGATTTAACAGGGAGCCAATGAAGGGAAGCTAAAGCAGGAGAAATGTGATCTCTCTTTTTAATATTCATCAGAACTCTTGCTGCCGCATTTTGGATCAACAAAAGGCTTTTAATGGCATTATGTGGACTACCTGATAGTAAAGAATTACAGTAGTCCAGCCTTGAGGTAACAAATGCATGGACTACTTTTTCAGCATCACTTCTGGACAGGATGTTTCTAATTTTAGCATTATTCCGGAGGTGAAAGAAGGAAATCCTAGAAACCTGTTTAATATGGGATTTAAATGTCAAGTCTTGGTCAAAAATAACGCAGAGGTTCTTTTCGTTATTACTGGGGGTCAATTTAATGCCATCCAGATGAAGTGATTGACTAATCAGTTTCTTTTTTAGAACTTCTGGTCCAAAAACAGCAACTTCTGTCTTGTCAGAATTTAAAAGCAAAAAGTTTAGATTCATCCATGTTTTTATGTCTTCTAGACATGGCTGTAATCTACCTAACTGACTGGGTTAATCAGGATTTATGGATAAATATAGTTGTGTATCATCGGCATAGCTGTGGAAATGTATCCCATGCTGTCTAATGATTTTATCAATTGGAAACATATATATGGTGAAAAGAATTGGTCCAAACTGGAATCTGTCAGATAAATATGATTTAAACCAGCCTAGTGCTGTTTGATAGTGCCTTTGATCCCTGCAACATGTTCAAGCCTTTCTAAGAGAATATTATCATCGACAGTGTCAAAAGCAGCACAGAGATCTAACAAAACCAGAACAGACACCAGTCCATTATGTGAGGCCATGAGAATATCATTAGTAACCTTCACCAGTGCTGTTTCAGTACTATGATGAGCTCTAAAACCTGACTGAAACTCTTCAAACAGCTCGTTACTGTTTAGATGCTCACAGACTTGATTAGCAACAATTTTCTCAAGGATTTTGGATAAGAAAGGAAGGTTAGATATAGGTCCGTAATTCACCAAGTCATCTTGATCAAGGGAAGGTTTCTTGAGTAAAGGTTTAATTACAGCTATTTTAAATTCTTGTGGTACATATCCATTTACTAAGGATAGATTCATCATATCCAAAATAGGGCCAGGAACCAAATGGAATAATTTGGTTGGGATTGGGTCCAACATAAAAGTTGAAGGTTTAGATGAGGCTAATATTTTTGATAATTCCGAAAGCTCGACTGAATCAAAACAGCCTTAGCACAAATGAGGTTCTACAGTTCTTTCCGATGCTGCCTCATTTATTGAGGAAGAAGTAATCATGTTTGGGAGGATGCCAATGATTTTATTTTCAATAGAATAAATTTTATTTATGAAGAATCCCATAAAATCATCACTGCAAAGAGCTGGGGGAATAGTAGGCTCAACGGAGCTATGACTGTGCAAGTTTGGCAACTGTACTAAAAAGAAACCTAGGATTGTTTTAATTCGCCTCTATTTATGATGAAAAATGCCGTTGTATCGTGTTGAAGGGTCTTTTTATACAGCAGTAGACTGTTATTCCAGGTTAAATAGGAATCCTCTAGATGTGTAGAGGGCCATTTTCTCTCCAACTTCCTAGTATTCTGCTTTAAAGTACGCAACTCTGCGGTAAACCAAGGAGTCAGCCTCCTATGGCTATTCACTTTCTTTTTTAAGGGGGCTACACTATCTAATGCCAAATGCAATGAGGACGTAACACTGTGAACCAGACCATCAATATCTGAAGGGTTAGAGATAGAATTGCTGCCATCCACTGTGTTACTCTGATACACTGAAGAAAGTAAGAATGGAACAGATTCTTTAAAAATTGTTACAGCATTCTCTGATAAAGCTCTACTATAATGAAATTTTCTTTCAGATTTAAGATGGTCAGTTAAAGTAAATTCAAAACTTAGCAAGAAGTGGTCAGACAGGACCGGGTTATGTGGGTGGACTGTTATTTCCTCACACTCAATACCGTATGTCAGTACAAGGTCCAAAGTGTGTTTACCCGAGTGGGTCGATCCCTGTACTTTTTGGGTAAAGCCAATTGAGTCTAAAATAGCATTAAAGGCTGCATTTAGGCTATCACTTTCAGTTTCCACATGAATTCCACATGAAGTCCCCCACTATAATAACCCTATCAGTATTTAATACTAAATCAGATAAAAAATGTGAGATCTGATCCAAGAATTGAGAGTAAGGGCCGATACAAAACCACAAACAAAAATGGTCTTAATGTTTTGCAACTTGGATGAGGAAATTTAAGGGTTAGATGTTCAAAAGAACTCTAGCTATCAATTGGTCTGGGACTAATTAGTAAATCAGAACGAAAAATGGTTGCAACTCCTTCTCCTCCTCGCCCAGTATTTCTAGGAATGTGAAAATTGAAATGACTGGAAGGAGTTGACTCATTTATACTGACATAATCCTCCTGCTGCAACCAGGTTTCTGTGAGACAAAGGAAATCAATGTGATTATCACAAATCAAGTCATTTACTAACAAAGTCTTTGAGGAGAGAGATCTTATGTTTAATAAACCACATTTAATAGATTTATTTTTCTATTCAGTCAAAGTCGTATTTATCTTTAGGAGATTTCCATAATTTGCTTTTGTTGGCTTAACTTTTAATCCATTTAATTTTGGCCGTTGGCAAGACACTGTTTCTATAGGGTATTAGGTGGGTAACAGTACAGAAGCAGCAGAGAGGTTGGTTAAACTACGACTCTGCTTCCTGGTCTGGACCCTGGGTTGTCAGTGTTTTAGAGGACTAATAAATTCGGCATATTCCTAGAAAGAAGAGCTGCTCCATCCAAAGTGGGATGGATGCCGTCTCTCCGGATCAGACCAGGTTTTCCCCAAAATGTTCTCCAGTTATCAATGTAGCCCACATCGTTTGCAGGACACCACCTAGACAACCATGACAGCATGCGGCTAAACATGTCGTCACGGGTCGATCAGGCAGGGGACCAGAAAAGATTACAGAGTCTGACATTGTTTTAGCAAACTTACACACCGAAGCAACACTAATTTTTGTGACCTTCGATTGGCGTAACCGGGTGTCATTACCGCCAGCGTGAATAACAATCTTACTTTATTTACGCTTATCTTTAGCCAGCAGTTTCAGGTAGGATTTGATGTCGCCCGTTCTGGCCCCTGGCAAGCATTTGACTATGGTCAATGGTGTCGCTGAGCGGGGAAAATCTGTTAGAAACGTGGACCGGTTGGTGGTGGCCCGTGGGCTGGGTCCTAGAACTATGCTTCCTAGGTACAGTCACCCAGCCGTCCTGAGGTCCCGGCTGCGTGGGCTCTACCGGAGAATGGCTAGGGGGTTCTATCCTTGTTGGCTCCGCGCTGGCGTTCAATAGCGCGAAGCCGTGCTTCTAATTCTGATACCCTCGCCTCCAAGGCTACAAAAATATTACATTTATTACAGTTACCATTATCACTAAAGGAGGCAGGGAAGTAACTAAACATCTGACAGAGAGAGCAAGAGAGAAGAGAAGAGTTAGAGACAGGAGAGAGAAGAGTAACCATAGCCGCAATGAAGCTAAGCTAACTGAGCTGGTGAGACCTTACCACCCCAAAAAAACTGTGTGAAACACAAGGAGTTCACAAAACCTAAAGTACACCACCACAAAACGTGTGTTTTAGTGTGCTTGTGTGTTAAAATAACTAAGAGAGGCCTCAGCACAGAGGAAACAAGATCAATTCAAGAGAGTTTGAACACCGAACAGCTCCACGGAGCACGACAACAGGAAATGACGCAATACGGCTTACCCCGTCACAGAGTCATGTACAGTCACCTGTCACCTGAGTGTTCATTTGAACACAAACCCCCTTACTGGCCAGGCACATAATCGCAGGCAGCTGTATCTCTTAGCCACTTAATGTGTGATGCATTAAAGTTGTAAGTTTGCTATGTTTCTTGGGAATGACTGAGTTCCAAAAAAATAATTTCTCTACATAACATAGTACAAACGTGAATAATAAAAATATTTTTGAATGTATTCTGTCTGTAAATTATCCCCAAACGGTAGTATCATATGTTATGGCAGGTTGTGTTATAATATTTTTCTGTCACTTGAGGCAAAAGGCATGGGCTTTAAGCAGGCAGAGGAATGTGAAAATGCTTGTGGAACTAAGAAGAGAGCACTGAAAATGATTGTGTAACTTGGGCAATGATGTACAAAACAGGGGCAAAACATTTTTATTCTAAAATAGCAGTATCTCAACAGTTTTAGGTTTCAAGCGATTCCTTTTTCTTGACACCACCTAACCAGCCTTTGAAAAACACTCTTTCACAAGGCACAGAAATTGCCAGCGTACACATAAACACAAGTGCAAGACTATATAAATTGGGGTACTACAATTGTTGCTTTTGCCAATACTCCAGGGGGGTATCCAGCCTGCTAATATTTGGCTCCCAAACAGGGGAAATCCTCCTCTTCCTAGCTGGCTCTATCATTTCACTTATCTCTCTCTCCTCACTTTCCTAAATTAGGGTGACCATATTTTGATTTCAAAAAAAGAGGACACTTGGCACAGTCCTGAAACACTGTCATGACTGAGACCAGACTTTTGATTTTAACATATTTAAAGCATGCATTATTCATGTGGTTAGAATGAACAGTTTAATAGCAAACTTCAGATAGGCTTTCACAACTGCAAAAATGACTTTAAAAACTCTAGTAATTAATTAATAATAGAAATAATTACTCTTCCGAATTGGAAAATGTACCAGAAACAGTAATAGTTTGCTTTACTGGACAAAAATTAAACAAAAATCTAAAATAACATTCTGAGAAAACAGGTAGGCTATTATTTTCTTTTCAAGGTAATAATAACATTAAAAAGCAGCAGTCTCAAAAACACAATAATGCCTGCTCCATTTTTTAGATTTTATCTTCATCCTCCTCAGTCAGTTTATAGATGAATTATTATTATAGATTTCGTTTCCATGTGGACCTACTAGATCTTTGCCACTTTTGTCACACACAGAAACACATATGCCAGCTCTGTTTGGCTGTAAAGGTACACTTGCGCTTTAATATCTTGTAAACAGTCGCAACGCTGTGCACGCAGCACGGCCAAGGGCAAAGTGGTGCATCACATCCCGCTCTTGTCTATGAAACGATTCAGAACCATCCACGAAAGCAATTCCATGAGAGGAATTGTGTCGTCATCGCACCAGTCAATTTAAGTATGCTTATTAGTCCCCTGAAAAACAATGAAAATCCAGACATTTTCATCAATCTATGACATCCCCCTGGACACCACGTGAAAAGTGGACATGTCCAGGGAAAAGAGGACAATTGGTCACCTTACCAAAATCTTATCGTTCTCTCCTCACTCTCCTAAATCTTTAAACTATCTGTCTCTATATTCTCAAAACTATCTCCAAACTATGTAAATGCTAACTAAACTCTCCTATCCAAACTGACTGCAACTCTCCTACACAAACCCACATTTTGAAAGGAGCCCAAGAGGATTTGTAAAACCTCTCAGCAAACTCTGAACCACTTCCCGATGCAGTCGCGTGGTACAGCCTGGCAGCGGGGCTTCAGACGTCATCGTTTTCAGCTCCTCCCTTAAATGAAGCACGCCTCGATACGCGCTTTGTGGAAACCCCCCCCTCCTCTGCTCGACACGCGTTTCGTAGCCTCGGCACACATCGTAATATCACTACCAAACAACAAACAAGCGCTGTTTCAGTTCGCAATTAGACTGTAACTATCGGAATAATTTAGAGTAAAGATCTCACAGCGAGGTATTCAGTTTGTGGGGGAGGTCAGGGTAATTGGAAAAACAGTGGGATTAGATACAGAGAACGTCTAAGCGCCACGTAGCAAACACCTCCCGACACTGGAATCACCCTACATCTTTAGGTGTTTTTAGGAAAAAATCAAACAACAAATATATAACTCACTAGCTTGATAAAACCAAAAGAAAAAAGTTTGACTTATATACTGGAGTACAGCGACTACGCCGGAGTTTGCAGCTTTATCTACAGAACCGAGTCTTACACGTTAGCATCACATTAGCCTCTAGATGGCTAACGGAGATCAACTCGGCTGTGTAATTCACATTACTACTGTAAGGCATACCGTGCAAACTATGTTCATCCACCTCCACACATTGAATAAATAGACTGTATAACAACATCATGCCAGACCAAACACTATAACCCCGCCAGTGAAATCATTACTTACATATCCATTAGCAGCACGCTAACTCGACATCCGTAGTACATGACGTTTGTTCCAAACGAACTCTCCAACGAGGAAAAGCCGGCCCAATATTTACTCTGGTCTTTGCTCTCTCTCTATCGCATTCTCTTTTTATTTTTCTAGCTTCTTCTGATATGGGATTTCTCAGTCTCTTTGGTGGATCAGCTAGCTCAGAAGTTCTATAGTGCAGAAAAAAGCCAAGGACCCCTGTAAGGTGGTGATAACTTTAAAAATGAACATAATAGATGATACAATTCCCCCATAACTTTTGAAAAAAACATTATATTAAGGTGTAAAAGTTGCGGAGTATCCCTTTAAATCCACAAAAACATGACATAAAGTCATTGAACGTTGTTCAAATTCACAGGCTGGTGACTAGTGATGGTGAGATGAAGCCCCATGAAGCATTGAACCACTTGAGCCAATTGGTTCAAGAAAGGGTTCTGCTCACGGGGCTTCATGTGAACACAAACCCCCCTACTGGCCAGGTACATAATCACAGGCAGCTGTAGCTCTTAGCCACTTAATGTGTGATGCATTAAAGTTGTAAGTCTGCTATGGTTCTTGGGAATGACTATGAGTTCCAAAAAAAAAATTTCTCTACATAAAATAGTACAAATGTGAATAGTAAAAATTTTTTTTGAATGTATTCTGTCTGTAAATTATCCCCAAACGGTAGTATCATATGTTATGGCAGGTTGTGTAATAATGTTTTGCTGTCACCTGAGGCAAAAGGCATGGGCTTAAGCAGGCAGAGGAAAGTGAAAATGGTTGTGGAACTAGTAAGAGGGCACTGAAAATGATTGTGTAACTTGGGCAATGATATACAAAACAGGGGAAAAACATTTTTATTCAAAAATAGCAGTTTCTCAACAGTTTTAGGTTTTAAGCGATTCCTTTTTCTTGACACCACCTCACCAGCCTTCGAAAACACTCTTTCACAAGGCACAGAAGATGCCAGTGTACACAAAAACACAAGGACAAAAATTGAACAAAAATCTGAAATAACATTCTGAGAAAACAGGTAGGCTATTATTTTCTTTTCAATGTAATAATAAAATTAAAAAGCAGCAGTCTCAAAAACACAATAATGCCAGCTCCATTTTTTAGCTTAGTTATCTTCATCCTCCTCAGTCAGTTTATAGATGAATTATTATTATAGATTTCGTTTCCATGTGGACCTACTAGATCTTTGCCACTTTTGTCACACACAGAAACACATATGCCAGCTCTGTTTGGCTGTAAAGCTACACTTGCGCTTTAATATCTTGTAAACAGTCGCAGCACGGTGAAGGGCGAAGTGTTCCAGCGCATCAAAGCTCGCTGTCTCACGTCTATGAAACACTTCAGAACCATCCACGAAAGCATCTAAACGATAGATGAGAGGAAATGTGTCGTATTGCATGCATCGCACCAGTCAATCTAAGTATGCTTATTAGTCCCCTTAAAACAATGAAAATCTGGAAATTTTCATCAATCTAAGAAATCCCCCCGGACATCCTGGACGGCACGTGAAAAGTGGACATGTCCGGGGAAAACAGAACGGTTGGTCACCCTACCTCAATCTTATCTTTCTCTCCTCACTCTCCTAAATCTTCAAACTATCTGTCTCTATACTCTCAAAACTATCTCCAAACTATATAAATGCTAACCAAACTCTCCTATCCAAACTCCAAACTGACTGCAAATCTCCTACACAAACCCACATTTTGGATGGAGCCTGAGGGGATTTACATTGCTGTCAAACCACTCCGCAAACTCTGAACCACTTTCTGAAGCAGTCACGTGGTAAGGCCGGGCAGCGGGGCTTCAGACGTCATAGTTTTTGGCTCCTCCCCCGAAATAAATAAATAAAGCAGGCCTCGATACGCACTTTGTGGAAATGCCTCCTCCACTGCTCGACACACGCTTTGTAGCCTCGGCACACATCGTAACATCACTACTGGTAACGTCCCAAATGTTTCATCTCGTGCTAAATTTAGACTTCATCAAAAAATCTACTCTATTCTTTTTTCTTTGTCTTGGTAGCTAGCAAGGATATTAGATTTTAATTATTTATGCTGTACAACCTTCTTCTTTTAATAAATTTCCCACAGACTGCACGCCAGATGGTGCATTACTGCCTTTCACTATTAAAGGAACAGGGGGCAGGATTTGTAAATAAAATAAACATCCATGACCAGTTTTTTAATGCTGTTGGGTGATGAAGCGTTATAAACCAAAAAAAATGAGCCCACCCACATATCGTTCCATTTTCTTAAACTGGCTGTGAGCTGCAAAATGTGCTGCAGTTCGGGGCCCAAATTTCCTGCGCTCTCCTATGGATGTGACATCAATTGACACGGCTTGCGCGTTCTCGACAGCTTTAAAAGAGGAAGAAAAATGGTCGCAGACCTCCATTGATTTAATTATGAGAATGGATTCTTCTCTTCTGCAACTTGGAAACGACCAAGGACGACTCTCACAGCCCACTAAAAAGTAGCACTAAGAAAAAGAAGTATGTCACTGTGAAGAGGTATGTTTTTTTGTGAAGCGTTTGTGCACGCTCCCGTGCGGCTGGCTGCAGTTACTTGCAGCGCCGGCCGTGTCGCTCGTGAGTTTCGTTTCTTCATTCTGCCCCCTGCTCCTTTAAGGAAGGTAGCGGAATCTTAGTTTGGGGCCGTGGCATTTGTGCACCTCGGCTGTCTACTTGGCGCATGTGCACCGTGATTTCAGCTCTTTATCATTTAAACAAAGGTTAAGGGGTTGGGCCCAATCGCTGCTTTAAGAAGATTTAGCCTACTGAGCTACACAGATGTTTATAACATATTCTTCTTGGTAACAGAATCAGTCTTTATATATGTTTTGTGAAATTTTTACCCAGGATCTTAGTGGATCGGCGGGCAATCGTGCACAAATCCCACGGCAGACTCTCATCAGCTGGACAGCTCCATCTTCATTTATGCAGCATACAGAGGAGGCGCGTGGGAAGCAAAGCGGGCCCGTGCTTCGCTCCCAGGCTGCCCCTCCGCCTTATCAGTCCGTCCGGCCCCAAAACACATTTTAAAGACAGAACAAACTGCAGCTGTTTCCTGGGAGCTGTCCAGCTGAAGATCCAAACTCCTTTCCGTGTGAATGTTTATCATTATACAGCAAGCAGAGGATAATATTAAGAACATTGCAGAACATTATACACAGGTGACTCGAGGACACCAAAAAGATTTTACCCATCAATATATTATTACTCTGTAAAGAACGACCCTGTTCTACTGATTTAATTTAAGAATGGCGTCCATAGAGATCCACAGCGACATCTCATGGGGCCAGGCCCCACCGGCCCCTAATTCAGAGCGCCTATCTGAACCAAAAATACAATGTCTGGCTCCAGAACTATACATGTGGGATGTAATCATCCCATGTGGGACATAATCACCCCACAAATGTTTTAGAAATCCTTAATCCTTAAAATACTCAAAGCTGAGGAGTCTTGTATGAAATCAATATATGGCATAAGAATAATACTGAGTGACTTCATTAGTAATAGTTGCACTGTTCCTTTAAATTCTGTTTATTTCAACTCTATGTTTGTGCTCATGTCTGATTTTCAGCTCAGTTCTCCTGGATGGAGTCTAAACTTACTGATGAATTGAGCAGAACTGCAGGTCAGTCACATTTTCACAAATGATTTGGTCATGAAGTTTAAATATTTATAGTTTTTAATATTACTCAATCATTCAATGCTGCATTTGAAAACTGATTTCTTTCTCTGACCAAACTGTCCAACCAACAGATCAGAAAATGTAAGCTCCTTAAACATCATTCTACCGCCTCCCAATGAGCCTGCCTTTGAATTCTGAACGGGACAAAAACACATCTCCTGTAACCCAAAGCAATTTAAATATACCCAGGGTACCCTTAGGAGGTCTGGTTTTACTAACCCTAGCAAAACTGTGAAGGTGGTTCTGAACTTGGTAAATCAGAAACAGTTAACAAAACTTTGGACTAGTCTTCTGCGCTGCACCCTATTTGGGGTCACAAACATTTAAGTGTGGGGTCTTAAGATCCTCTTGAGAAAATAATATAAATAGCAATGGGCAACGATTTCCATTGTATAAATCAAGTAAAACATAAAAACAGGACTTCAAATCGAAATCAAATTTCCTTTATTGTAACCTGTACAACGAAAACTAAAAGTGGCAGACATTTAGTGCCTAATAAAGTAGATTAATGATAAATAAATAATCAACACATCCTTCCTGTGTTACCGAAAATACACACATTCATTCTGTTACTACACGATCTCATTCTATAGTGTAGTGTTAAGAAATTATTTTTATGGCATTGAGGGTGGTTATTGTTGTCGGATAGAAACTGTTTTTTTTAAGTCTGTTTTTTATTTTTTATTTGATTGTCCTGTATCTTTTGCCTAATGGCAACTGTTCAAACAAAGAGTGACCGGGATGGAAAGCGTCTCTGACAATGTTGTGGGCTTTTTTAGCACAGCGAGCACTGTAAAGATCATCCAGTGAGGGGAGAGGGAAACCGACTATCCTCTGGACCGTGTTAATGACCCATTGGAGAGCCTTTTTCTGGGCTGCTGTGCAGCTGTTAAACCATACACATGGGCAGTATGCAGCCAAGCCTTTTTGGAAGAATACCAAGAAAAAAGCTGTTTCTCAAAGACAGTCATAACAAGTCCAGTTTAAAGGTTGCCACCGGTCATCTAGGAAATATTGCAAACATGAGAAGAAGGTGCTCTGATCAGATGAGATGAAACTTTTTTTTGGGTCTCTTTAACCATCATCCCTATGGTAAAACATGGTGGTGGAAGCATCATGTTGTGGTGATGCTTTTCTTCAGAAGGGACAAGAAATAAAATGGACATTCTGGTACACCTGAATGTCCCACACTGGGGAATTCAGGCTACCAACAGCAATTTAGGGGTAAATGGAAGCATGCAGATTTAGTGTGTGTGTGTGTGTGTGTGTGTTCTTGTATAGCTATCCTATTTAGGACCTTTTCTGGCATATTCGCTAACCTTTTGAAGACCGATGGACCTTGTAGGGACCAAAGCCTGGTCCTAATATGGTGGACCCCCTTTTTGGGGTTAGGGGTTAGGTTTAGAGGTATGGTGTGAGTTATGTTTTGGTTAAGGTTAGGGTTAGGAATAAACTGGTAATGGTTAGGGTTAGGCATAAATGTAGGTATTAAAATGAATGGAAGTCAATATAAAGTCCTAATATGGGTAGCAATGCGGACTTGTGTGTGTGTGTGTGTTTGTTATCTTCAGAGAGGAACCAGGCAGGGATGTCCACTCTCTCTCTCTCTCTCCCTGTTTGCTATTTTTATTGAACCACTAGCAGCAACAATCAGGCAAACTAATAATATTAAAGTCATAAAATGCAATAAAATCTAACATAAAATCAGTCTTTATGCAGATGATGTATGCCTATTACTTTTTCTCCAACATTCACAAACCTTTCTCTCTCATGTAATTGGGTTGATAAACTCAAAAGTTTCAGATTATTCTATAAATTGGTTAAAATCTATAGTTTTTCCAATTAATTGTTCTTTCCAGAGTCTCATTAATAAACAATTGCAGTCTGGGAATATTACTTATTTAGGTATCAGTCTCACCAAGACTGGCAGATTTAACAAAGCTAAACTACATCCCACTCAAAAGTTGAAGATTAACTTTGCCCTGGATAAATTACTTAGTCTCAATGATCCCAAGCAAACATCACCGGATTGGTTTAGATCTCTGGACTCTTCCATCTCTAAATGTCTTCGGAAAGATGAACCCCCATGTATCGGCAGAAAAACACTGCAGAAGACCAAAGATAAAGGAGGTCTAGATCTACCGAACTTTCATCATTATTTCTTAGCCAACAGGCTCCAATACCTCTCAAGATGGTTAAAACATAGCTACCTAGATGAGTCCTGGATAGACATAGAGCAGACATTTTGCAATAAGATAAAAATGTCAGACCTACTATTTATTAGCTGAAATAAAAAAAAACAAGAATGCTTTAAAAGCAGAAATATCAGCTCCTCTCTGACGGCATGGTAGGTGTTTCTAAAAATCCACACTAATCCCATACAGACGTACACCCATCTGGAATAACCCCGACATCCTACAAAAAAATTTGATACATTTTACAGACTGGAGGTGTAAAGGAATTGAATACCTGGAACATATATTTGAAGGAACAAACTTTATCACATTTAATACATTAATTACACAATATGGGATTGACAAAAATATTTTTTTTAGAATATCAACATTATATTATTATATGTATTATATGTATATTTAGGCTCAACACAGTTGAGTTACAAATGCCAGCAAGAGTTTTAGATTTTTTTCAATCTCAACTCCCCCAAACTGCTGTCAAAACTATACAGGACATTATCTACATTAGATAAACCAATAGCCCTTCCTATTTCAAAATGGGAGGTGGCTTTATCAGTCAGCTTGGACCAAAACTTCTGGTCTCAGATATGTTTAAGAACCTTTAAAATAACTAAAAATCCCAATTTACAATTAATACAATACAAAATCCTTCTTAGAGTACACTATACAGGTCAACGAATGTTTAAAATGGGTTTTATGTCGTCTAATATCTGTTTGCAATGCATAGGCAATATACCAGATATATTACACTCAACAAAAATATAAACACAACACCTTTGTTTCTGCTCCCATTTTTCATGAGATGGACTTAAAGATCTAAAATTCATTCCAGATACACAATATAACCATTTCTCTCAAACATTGTTCACAAATCAGTCTAAATGTGTGATAGTGAGCACTTCTGCTTTGCTGAGATAATCCATCCCACCTCACAGGTGTGCCACATCAAGATGCTGATCTGACATCATGATTAGTGCACAGGTGTACCTTATACTGCCCACATTAAAAGGCCACCCTGAGGACTTTATCACAGTGTCTCAAATGTAATATTCCACCTTCTCCCTCAGTTTGCTTGCTGGGAAACTTGGATGGTGTCTCCATGAACACAAAGTTAGTTTAAATGGTTTACATTGCCTTATGCATCGCTAAGAAAACTATCCTCCTGAACTGGAAAAATATCGAAATCTCTTGTTGGACCACATTGGTCTTGAGACAGCCTCTGGCTCCAAATCTGATCAATCAATCTGACCGGGTGTAGTTTCTGGGCCTGATCAGTTTTTGGCACTGGACTTGGCTCTTGGGTCTTGGTCTTTGCGCGGTCGGTCACTTGTTGAGCCATCAGACAGCAGTGGTCGCTCTACCGGGGATGGGGGGTGGTGGATGTTGGCCTGGTGTGTCGGCTGGCCGAGACATCGGCATATCGCCGTGGTTTTGGGCCTGTGCGTACCCTAGGTTCCTGTCTTGGCACGGGGGCCTTCGATACATGGGTGGTGCTGGGGGCCTCCTTTATTGGCGGGGAGGCTGTTACTATCTAGCTGCAAGTGCTCACCCCCTAGGGGGTGCACTTGGACTGGGGGGTGCAGAGCTCAACCTGGGTGTCTAATGTCTTGTGCTTTGATAGTAGACCACATGTCGGGGTGGGTATGGATCTTCTTCTGGGATGGGGCCGGTGGGACTGCCTTAGGGTCCATGAGGTTTGGTGGTGCTGCCATCGGCCTCGAGGTGGACGTGCCAGAGCCTCCCTCCCTTGGATGTTGGTGAATGGGGGTGCCTATTGGAGTCAGTGGGGGAGCTGGCTCCCTGGGAACGCATTTTGTCCCCCAGTCCTTCCCTCCCCATCTCCGGACACCTCTGTCTGCCCGCTCACTCCGATACCCCGGCTGCCCGGGTCCCAATTTTACTGTACACCTTACAGCGCCGGTGCTCTGCCCACACGCATCACGCACTGTGCGTAGGGCAACAAGCTGGCAGCAGGGGCACAAACTGAGCTTGTAAAATTATAATAAAGATAGATTTACAATTTTAAAAATATGCAAAACAAGTTAATAGTAAGCAATGCAAAAAGAAAGCAGGACAGAAAGGAAAAAAGATGGACCTCTTTCTCATCCGTCGTCGCCTCCCCCTCCCCACCCCGCAATTGATCTGTTTTATTAACCCTGACACCTGGGTTGACATGACATGGCTTCGAAAAGACATCAGGAGTCCGGCGCATAAAAAAGAAAACAGCGGGATGAAGCTCTTACATTGTTTGCAGGTAAGACAATGTTTTTAACGATAATTGTTAATTTTGTAATATTGATCTATTCCGAAACGTGTGATCATTCATGTTCAGACTTGTGGTCTGACCTAGCTTAAAGGGGGGTATTATGCTTCTTCCAGGCACATATTACCCTTCTATAGCAGACTCCAATAAAATTGTCACCTTAAGTCTTGTAAAAGTCCATCAGGCATCCAAATCCACCTTAAAGACATTTACTTCCGTATTAGACGCCTTGATTTTCGCCTGTGCCTGTTAGACCCTCATTCTCTTTCTGGCACTCTCCCTTCAGTTCGTCACATACCGTGCATCATCGCAGTATGCACAGAGTCAGAAAGAAAATCCCGCAAAAGATGCGCAGCTGCAGCTGGTGTGTTATAATTACTGCACCTGGGACTGAGCTGGAGTTGTGTGAGGTGGGGAGGGGTAGGGGAGCTGTGCAGGGGCGAGACTCTCAGCTGAGTACGTAAGGTCGGAGGAGGAGATGGGCGGAAAAGGCGGGGATAGGTGGGAGCAGGCGTTTCAGCAACCCCAAGAACTACTAGCTGTCACGAGTGCAGCGATCAATGGAAGATCACTGCTGGGAAGATGGATGTTCCAAGTGCAGAGTGAGGATGCAGCCGAAGGTCTTATTGGAGCGGAGGAGATGGAAGAACCAGGAACTCGTGATGCGAGGAGCTTGGAAAGGCTATTAGCCGTAGGGAATCGTCGGGTCTAGAATACTACTCAGGTTGGAGTCGTAGGAGCTATGCGTCACAACGAGGTTGATGACTGAGCGCCATAGAGGTGAGTGACGGGAGCTTTTGAGTGTTTGGGAGGAGGAGAAATCATCAGAAGCAGCTGCTTCGAGTTGGGTCTGATGACTTCTTGACAGGACCCCCCCCCCTCGAGGCCCGGCACCTGAAGGGCCCAGACGATCTGGGTGAAGACGGTGGAAGTCTGCGATGAGGGTGGAGTCCAGAATGTGGCGGGATGGAACCCAGGAGCGCTCCTCCGGACCGTATCCCTGCCAGTCCACCAGGTACTGGAATCCCCTTCCCAGCGGTCGGGAATTGAGGATACGGCGAACCGTGTACACCGGACCCCCGTCGATCAAGCGAGGAGGCGGGGGACGATTCTCCGGGGGGGAGAGGGGGAGGAGTGAGGTGACGCTTGAGGAGTGAGCAGTGGAAGACAGGGTGAATCCTCAGAGACGATGGGAGTCGGAGGCGATAAATGACTGGATTGATGGGGCCCCAAAGGCAGTATGAGGTGCCGTGTGGAGAGCCAGACCAGATCCCCTGGCTGGAACGTGGGACCGGGTCGGTGACGTCGGTGGTGTTGAGCCATGTAACCAGCGTTGGCACGCTTGATGGATGCCCGAGCTCGGATCCACGCGGCCTTGGCTCGGCGGATAAGCGATCGGGCAGCCGGGACCTCTACCTCAGGTTCCTGTTGGGAGAATAAAGGAGGTTGGTAGCCGTTGCAGACCTCGAAGGGGGATGACCCTGTGGCGGAGGAGACCTGCAGGTTTAGGGATAGCTCGGCCCAAGTCAATGCCTGAGGCCAGGAGGTAGGCTGCGAGGAGACAAAGCAACGGAGGTACTTGCCCACCATCTGATTGGCTCTCTCCGTCTGTCCGTTGGTTTCCGGATGGTAGCCAGAAGAAAGACTGGCGGAGCCACCGATGAGACGACAGAAGGCCTTCCAGAACCGTGCCGTGAATTGGGACCCTCTGTCTGAGACAATATCCTGGGGGAACCCATGAAGGCGGACCACGTGTTTGAGGACCAGTTCCGCTGTCTCCTTGGCTGTGGGCAGGCCAGGCAGAGGGACCAGATGGACCGCCTTGGAGAAGCGATCGACAAAGGTGGCAATGGTGGTCATGCCGTCAGCAGGGGGCAAGCCGGTGACGAAGTCCACCCCGATGTGTGACCAGGGTCTCGCTGGAACCGGCAGAGGAATAAGTACTCCAGTCCAGGGTTGAGTGGAGGACTTGGCTCTGGCGAAGCGTGAGCAAGCACCGACGAAACTGCTGACGTCCCTCGCCATGGTGGGCCACCACAGGTAGCGGCGGATGAACTGACGAGTTCGGGTTATGCCCGCATGACCAGCCACCGGTGAGGAGTGGCCCCACAAAAGAGCCTCCTGACGACAGCGGGTCGGGACGTAGAGGCGGTTGGGCGGTGTCTCAGGTGGTGCCGGCTCCAGGGCCAGGGCCGATTGAATGGAATCCTCCAAGGGCCAACGGAGGGGGGCCAGGACTTGATGCGGGGGAATTATGGGGGCGGGTTGGGATGGTGCAGGATCTTGAGAGAGGCACCGAGAGAGAGCGTCAGCCTTCCCGTTCTTTGAACCACGTCGATAGGAAATATTGAAGTTGTAGTGCTCGAAAAGATGAGCCCACCGAGCCTGGCGGGGGTTCAGTTGCTTAGCGTTCCGGATGTGGATGAGGTTTTGATGGTCCGTCCAGATCAGGAACGGTTCTGGTGTACCCATGAGCCAGTCACGCCACTCCTCCAGCGCCCACTTGATGGCCAAAAGTTCACGATCACCAACCCCATAGCGCTGTTGTGCGGGTGTGAACTTTCGAGAAAAGAAGCAGCAGGGATGGAGCCTCTGGTCTGGACCCTGCTGAGACAGGACGGCACCAGCACCGATCTCTGAGGCGTCCACCTCGACGGTAAACGATTTGGTGGGGTCAGTATGAAGCAGGATCGGCGCTGTAGTGAAGAGCCGGAGTAATTGGTGAAACTTACATTTGGCCTCTGGGGTTAGATGAAATGGGTGTGGCCGTGCAGTAGGTCTGGTGAGGTCCGTAAGTGGAGCCACTACAGAGCTGTAATTACGGATGAACCGCCAATAAAAGTTAGCGAAGCCGAGGAAAGACTGCAGCCGTTTGAGTGTGGTGGGAAGTGGCCAGGCGGTCACCGCAGACACCTTCTGAGGATCCATGGCTATGCCCTCGGCCGAGATGACGTATCCCAGAAAGGTGGTGGAGCGTTTGTGGAAGGCACACTTCTCCAGTTTGCAGTAGAGGTGGTTCTGGAGAAGTCGCTCAAGGACAGCGTGGACATGCCGGACGTGGTCTACCTCCGACGTGGAGTAAATCAGAATGTCGTCCAAGTAGACGTACACCCACCTTCCCAGCATGTCTCGGAGAACGTCGTTTAAGAGGCGTTGAAAGACCGCTGGGCTGTTGCATAGACCAAAGGGCATGACTTGGTACTCCCAGTGGCCGGTGGGAGTACTGAATGCCGTCTTCCACTCGTCGCCCTCCCGTTTACGGATCAGGTTGTAAGCGTTCCGCAGGTCGAGACGAGTAAAGATGGAGGCTTTGGACAAAGAGTCTAACACAGTGCTCACAAGAGGAAGTGGATGACGATCTTTAATGGTTATTTTGTTCAAACCCCGGTAGTCAATACAGGGACGGAGGGTCCCCTCCTTCTTTTTAACAAAGAAGAACCCTGCCGACGCCGGAGAAGTAGAAGGGCGGATGAACCCCTGGTCGAGAGCCTCTGAGATGTAGGTCTCCATTTGTGCCGTCTCCTCCAAGGCGAGGGGAAATTGGCGGCTACGCGGGGGCGCTGCTCCTGGCAAGAGGTTGATGGCCATATCGTAGGAACGATGGGGTGGTAGTTGGGAAGCCCTCCTCTTGCTAAAAACTTGAACCAGATCTCTGTAGGGAGGAAGGATCTCCTCGATGGCCGGGACCGGGATGACCTCTGGTATCTTGACGGAGGGTGGGCGGAGGCATCGGAGTGAACAGGACGGACCCCAGCTGAGAATCTGCTGCGTGGACCAGGAGAGCTGAGGGTCGTGTGTCCGGAACCAGGGGTAGCCTAAGATGAGTGGTGTAGTATTGGAAGCGATGACCAGGAAGCTGATGAGTTCCGTGTGGTCGCCGACCCACATCCGAACCTCTGTGGTACGTTGTCGGATGGGGTTAGGTTGCAACGGGTGTCCATCGACGGAGATCACAGGTATAGGTCGCGGCAGAAGCTGCAGGGAAAGTTGTAATCTCTCAGCTAACTGTGTGGAGATGAAATTATCCACTGCACCAGTATCCAGCAGAGCAGAGAATGTGTGGTGCGGATCAGGGTGGAGAAGCTGGACAGAGAGGAGGAAGCGGTTAGGAGACGTGATACCAGGTGAAATTCCTCCTACCTTCACCTGGCCTGGTCTTTTCCCGGCCGGAGTGAACATTGCCGCAGGGGATGTGCTGGCGATCCACAATAGGCACAGAGTCTCTCTCGGCGCCGTCTCTCTTTCTCCTCCGGGGGCAGATGGCCAAGATGCATCGGCTCCTCTTGATCTTCCGAGCGGGGGCGTGGCGGAGCCGAGCTGGCTTCGATGGAGCGGAACTGAAAGGATCGGTGTGTCGGAGAGCGCGCCGGTGGTTTTGGGCGGCACATGACGCGCCGGTCGATCTCGAGAGCCAGGGTCACTGCGGCATCCAGAGTCTTGGGCGCCTCCCGGCCGACCATCTCATCCTTGATGTAATCGGCCAATCCCTCCAGAAAGATGGATTTCAGCGCACCGTTGCTCCAGGACAGCTTGGCGGCCAGTGTGCGGAACTCGGCGGCAAAGAGGTGAACCGGCTGGTTGCGCTGACGCAAGTGAAGGAGCTGGCCCTCTGTATCGACTTCACTGCAAGGCGGGGCGAAGGTCTTCCGGAGTTCCCCCACAAACAGAGTGTAGTCGTTGCACAGAGGAGACTTCTGATTATAGAGCGCAGCAGCCCACTCTTGCGCTCTCCCGGTCAGCAGTGAGGTAAGCAGAGCCACTCTGGAGGCTGGGGCGGCATACATGATCGGCTGACATTCAAAAATCATGTCCAGAGTTGCTATCAGGCCATCTGGTTTGCCGTCAGAGCCATTCCATTTGTCTGGAAGACAGATCCGCGGTTCGACCGTGGGGGACGACCGCTGTTGGAGCATGTTGACTAATCCGGACAGGCGAATGTGGGCGTCGGAGATGGTCTGAAGCTTGGAGTTGAGGTGATCGACCATGCCTCGGAGATGGACCACTTCTGCACGAAGGGCCTCCACTTCTGCTGGAACATTTCCGGGCTCAGTCATCCTGTCACGAGTGCAGCGATCAATGGAAGATCACTGCTGGGAAGATGGATGTTCCAAGTGCAGAGTGAGGATGCAGCCGAAGGTCTAATTGGAGCGGAGGAGATGGAAGAACCAGGAACTCGTGATGCGAGGAGCTTGGAAAGGCTATTAGCCGTAGGGAATAGTCGGGTCTAGAATACTACTCAGGTTGGAGTCGTAGGAGCTATGCGTCACAACGAGGTTGATGACTGAGCGCCATAGAGGTGAGTGACGGGAGCTTTTGAGTGTTTGGGAGGAGGAGAATCTCATCAGAAGCAGCTGCTTCGAGTTGGGTCTGATAACTTCTTGACACTAGCAGAGACTCAAAGATTACTCTAACATGAGTGAATGGGTCAGAGCAACACTTCAGGCATGTTTTTAATGAGGGAAAGACAGGTTCTCAGGATACTAAGCTTCAGAATGTCCCTTTTGCATAATCCCACCCCCTTTAAATTCAGACTTGCTAACATAAACCTATATGTATTGCAGTTTTTTTCTTTACCATGGCTTAAAAATTTATTTGTTCAAAATGAATATGACAAATTTTCTGTTTGTTTGAATGCAGGCTCAATGTACAATTACATGCAAGGAGGAATTCAACCCAAGGACAAAAATTCAGATCAACCATCCACAAGCAGTTTAAGTACACAAAATCTGCCGCCAGCTACCAGGTCTATAGCTTCTGCAACAACACCCAGGCCTGACCAGCAGTTACAAATCACAAGTTCACCTACAGACAGAGCTCAGCACAAAGCCAACACTTCTGAATGCAGAGTAAGTCCTGGATCCGAAAAGCCACCTGAAAAATACATCAGTGAGACATATCTACCCCCTCCGACTGATCCTGCTTTATGGCCAGCACGCATTTCAGACACTGATCGTATGTACGGAGAGGTCCCTTCAAAGTCAGCCCTGATTTTCATTTTCCAAAGGGAACTGATGGTAGAGCATTTCAAACCAGCCTCCAGTTCAAAAGTCTTCCAAATGGAGAAAAGGTTAACAGAAGTTGGTTAGTGTACTCTCCACGCTTTTTGGTGTGAAGACTATAAAACTCACTGCAGAGGGCCACAGTGATTGGTCAAACATAAACCACAGTTTGAGAGGCTATGTCAACTGCCAAGGAACTCTGTAAGGCCCTAAGTATAGAACCGGAGCTTTTCAAAACTCAAGCTCATTAAGACATACCTGCGTTCATCAATGGGGCAGGAATGTTTAAGTGGTCTGCTGTCATCAGGATCAATGGTAAAGTGGCTCAGAAACTGTCTTGATGACCTGATTGCTGATTTTGCAGCCAGGAAATGCCGACGTGGAGTGATGTTAGATGGGAAAACATGCTTCAGTGGTCTGTAGGACCTCTAAATACTGGTGCTTGTGTGAATCTGTTACATAGTTCTAAGGAATAAGAAGGTGTGTTGTGTGCTGTGTTGAGTATATTATGTAAACATTAAGCAGGTTTTTGTACTTATGTATAGTATTTATTGAAGACACATTCCTAATAATAAAGAGATGCGCTTGCACATACTGTGGTATCGTTCTTTTTTCTGGTGGTGGGGGGCACAGAGCATTTGTGCTTAGTGCACCCAAATGGCTAGGACCGGCCCTGACAGTGGGCAGATTTTTTGGCATCCAGAGGAGCTGTTCAATCAGCTTCACCTCTGGTGCCTGTGCCCACTGTTAAACTGCATATAGGCACTGAGGGCTCGGGGTGGGGATTGGGGGGATGTGTGGCTGCCTTCCCCACATCCCACCCCTCTGTTTTAAATGCATATTATAACAACATGCGTCAACACCATACTAGCGGGAGGAGGGAGGCTAGGGGTTTTTCCACACCCCTGCTCGCTATTGGCCATCAGGCATTTGGGTCCAGGAGGAGGAACAGGCGGTCTAGTCGGGGCCTGGGCTGGTGGGCTGCTTTGCCACTGTGTGGGCTTTGGCGGTCTGCTTGCCTCCATCCTAGAGGGTAGGGGGACCTCCTCCTGGGTCCAGGGGCTGGTTGCTCTCCTGGGGTATCAGTACCTGGACCTGGGAGTATAGAGTGTGTATGGGGAGTATGAGTGGGTGTATTGGGCTTTTTTCTTTCTTTTTTTTGTGTGTCTAGGTGTGCAGGTGAAAACGTGTGTGTGTGTGTGTGTGTGTGGGTAGGTGTGTGTGTGTGTGTGTGTGTGTGTATGTGTGTGTGTGTGTGTGTGTGTGTGTGTGTGTGTGTGTGTGTGTGTGTGTGTGTGTGTGTGTGTGTGTGTGTAAAAGGGAGGGAATGTATGACTGTCTGTGTATTCCTGTGTATCCGTCAGGTTAGGTCTTGGGCTGCCTTCTGGCCTGGCGCATCTCAAGCCCCCCACCAAATGAGGGGCCAATTTCCCCTCCGTCACTTCCTGCCGCTGACTGATGCCTCTGCCCACTGGTGCATTGATTGTCGGCTGTGGGGCTTGGCCTGGGGGGGCAGCAGCACATGTCGGCCTCGTCGGTTGGTCCCTGGTCGAGTCCCTGCTGGGAGGTGGGGCGCCCTCGGGCTCTGGGCCCATGGCTGGATCCGCCCAGGCCTAGCCGGTTGCCGGAGGAGCCTGTGGGCTTCTCGCTGCAGCCCTCCGGGCACCTGCACACTGTTTGTCAGTGTGGAGCTCAGAATTGGTGTCTGAGTACCAAGTAGAAGCCCAACAGATTAACTTTCACAAGCGGAGCACTACAGCTTTTGCTATAGTACTCAACTTGATATATGTGTGAGAAATCTTCAGAAATCGTTGGGGTTTTATTTCTGATGTTATGGAGACGGAGATGGAAAATAAAGGGAAAGAAGATGAAGAGAGGTAGGAAAGTCAAGAGAGAGGGTGAGTTAAAAATACAAGAGAGGAAGGGGGACAAAGAAAAGACAGGAAAACATCGAAGTCTGCCTCCATACCCACAGGACAGCAGAGAGGAGAAAAAACATGACCCTCAAAAATGGAACATCGACAAAACAAACCAAACATTGTGAACTAAGAACTACACAACCACATCACACAAAAATTGATATAAAAATACAGCAACGTCACTGAAAAGCTCATGGTACCGATTAATCAGGATCTAGTAATGATAACCTCAGCCCAAGAGTTTGATTGCTGGTGTGAGCAGCCATCAATCCGTCTCCCAGGAATTGATGCAGACATGAAGGAGATCGGAGCCAAGACATCCAAAGGACCCCCAGAGCCCCAGGCGGACCAACGCGGGACCGACCGCATCCCCCAAGAGAGGAGCAGAGAAGAACCCCAGGGGAACATCCAGCGGCTACTATCCAGAGGCCCGGGGGGCCGCAGTGATGAGCCCACGGGCCCCGCCGCCAACCAGCTGCACCAGGGCGGGCCCGTCCATGGACCGGGAAGAGACGGGGCTCAGGGGCGCCTCACCCCCCAGGGACCGACCAACGAGGGGCCCCCGCTGCCAAGGGGGCCCTTGCCGCCCGCCACGCGCCGCCGCATCCCCAGGCCAATTCCCACCGCCAACATCCACAGGGCCAGTCCAACCTGGGGAAATAGGCCCCCCCATTAGATTAAAGGCCTGAGGTGTGCCAGGCGAGAGGACAACATGACAGGTAGACAAAGACATACAGACACAGTCATACGTTCCCTCCCTCTTGAGCACATACACTCTCACAGACACCCAAGAAAGGACGCTGTACCCTCACACTCACACCCCTTACACACTCTGTGCTCCCAGGTCCAGGTAACAATGCCCCAGTAGAGCAACCAGCCCCCAGACCCAGGTAACAATGCCCCAGTAGAGCAACCAGCCCCCAGACCCCAGGAGATGGACACCCTACCTTCGATGACGGAGACAAGCAGACCGCCAAGGGCCCCATAGTGGCGAAGCAGCCCACAAGCCTAGGTCCCCGACCAGACCACTTGTTCCGCCTCCGGAGCCCAACCCCTGATGGCCCAAATCGAACAGGGTTGTGAAAAGACCCATAGCCTCCATCCTCCTGCTCGAATATGGTGTTAATGCGTGTTGTTTTAATGTGCATTTAAAACAGAGGGGTGGGATGGGGGGAAGGCAGCCACACATCCCCCAACCCCCACTCCGAGCCCACAGTGTCTATATGCGGTTTAACAG
Source organism: Valencia hispanica (assembly GCA_963556495.2). Lineage (NCBI taxonomy): Eukaryota > Metazoa > Chordata > Actinopteri > Cyprinodontiformes > Valenciidae > Valencia > Valencia hispanica. The sequence continues at coordinate 39,101,380 of OY747720.1, read as the reverse complement.
TGGGATTCGGCACCAGAGGTGAAGCTGATTGAACAGCTCCCCCTCTGGATGCCGAAAAGTGTGCCCACCCCAAAGTCCCTACATGTGAATCTCATGAACATGTTATAAGTGGGAGTGTCTAAGTTGTATAGTAAAATTGAGACCCAGGCCGCCACGGGATAACGAAGATGGAAACCCCTTCTCGATTCCAAGTGATGTGCCCATGCCCCAAGACCCTATATGAGTGGTAAAGTGATGGAGCAGGTGGACAGAGGTGTTCGGGGATGGGGAGGGAAGGACTGGGAGACAAAATCCCTCCCCAGGGAGCCAGCTCCCCCACTGGCCCCAATAGACACCACTGTTCACCAGGATCCACCAGGGGAGGGAGGCCTTGGCACGTTCAACCCGGTGCCCTCGGCCACAGTACCACCAAGCCCCATTGACCCCAAGGCAGTCCCCCAAACCCCATTCCAGAAGGAGAGCTATACCCACCCTGACATTCGCTCTACTATCAGAACACAAAAGACACTCAGGTTGAGTTCAGTAGGTAACGATTATTTTCATTTTCCTTTCCCTGACAAGCACGAAAGTTAGTTCTACGTCAGGTTGCATGGTGGATCTCTCTGTCTGCTGCTGTTCTCCTCATTCTCTGTCCCGACCAGGTCATCTGTAAACCGAGTATAACATCAGATTTCTTTAATCAAGGGAACTGACCTTGGCAACATGATTGGCATTAAGTGTCATTTATTGGGGAAATTGGCACAATTTTATAGTTTTAATTAGAAAAGCACTTGGAGAGTTAAGACCTCCGTCCAAGGCAGCTCAGTCCCAGTCAAGATAGTGGTCTTTGCACTCAGAACAAAACTAGAACTTGATTTAATCAGTTGCGAAGTCCAGTTTATTCCTGTGATTTCCTCTGATTTTTTTTCCTCTCAGACAATTATCAGTCAAAATGTTAAATCAATTATTGATTAGTCAATGATTTTAGTCCTGCCCTGCTTTCTACAGCAGCTTCTGCTGTTGTGCATTTATGAAGATTCTTACATTATCACTTCTTGTGTAGATAATATTTTATGAATAATGAGACAGAGAAACAGCTTTAATTAGAATTATTTATGGGTTTCATGTTTTTTCATTTACATCAATCTTCGACCCCCATGTTGTGACTCTGATGTCTGTCACTGAGTCTAGGCCCCACCCCTTTGTATTAAAGCCCTGCTGGTGTGACACCCCAAAATCATCACTGGCCCCCATTTATTCCTCTTTAAAAACTTCCTTGATACACCCATGCGCAGCAGTCTTAATGAAGTATTTTTAGGCTTATACAAACATTATTCAAGCATTACCTATAATCATTTTGAATATGACACTGAATTAAGCTCACTTTAGGGTTAAACAAAGCAGGTCTGACCCACATAATTCAAACTCTCAGAGGAGTCTTTGTTTCTTTCTCACTGTTTCACGTTTGTTTTGTTTGTTCTGCTGCTGAAAAATCTCCTTGTAGCTAAAGTTCATGAAGCTGTTCTGTCCGTGCACCGCAGTGTTAACAGCTCAACGGATTGTGATTCAGATGTGTGAGCAAAGCTGTATCTGCATGGCAGAACAAGTGACTACTGCCGTGCATTAAAATACATGCTAACATGTTTCAGAGTTTTACCCAGTAAGTTCTAATGCTGCTAAAAGCAAGCCGCCAGTAATGGGCCGGGAGCAAGCTTGCAATGAGCAGCTAGCCATGAGGAGCTGTAGTGAGACAGATCAATGGGGAGATGCAGACGGACGCAGCACTTGTTTTTAAAAAAATTCTGTAATGGTAATACAAGCTTTTCATTCAACATGTCCAACAATTTTAAGTTTTTCGCCGGACAATTTTACTTGTCAATGTCAATTCCATTCAATTTTAATTCAGTTTATTTATATAGCGTCAATTCACAGCACATGTCATCTCAAGGAACTTTACAAGAAAAGCCATTTCAATTCAATCATACAAACATTCCAATCAGTTTAAAAGTTTTCTATTTAAGGAATCCCAGCAGATTGCATAGAGTCATTGGCTTGCTGTAACCATGGCAATCCCTCAGCAATCCCTCATACTGAGCAAGCATGTAGTGACAGTGTAGAGGAAAAACTCCCCTTTAACAGGACGAGACCTCCAGCAGAAAATGGCTCAGTACGAGCAGCCCATCTGCAATGACCGTCTGGGGGTTCGAGAAGACAGAGCAGAAACATAAAACAAAATGAACTGATAGAATTCATAGAACAAAATAAACTGACTACATCATAAAGCCTCCCATACTGAGCGACAAACTTATGAGTAAGGGAGTAGTCCCCTACCCCACATCCTGGACTATGGACTTTCTAACATCCAGACCTAAATACGTCAGGGTGGGGAGATGTGTTTCTGGGACACTGGAATGCAGCACTGGGGTTCCACAGTGGTCTATTTTTGCTCCCAGAACCCAGAGTCCTGTCACATCCAGAAGTTGATAATACAGCTGTTGTGACATGTGTGAGCGGTGGACATTAGACAGATCATTCCCGACAGAAGTGTCAGGAATGATCTGTCTAATGTTAATCTCAAAGACATAGCTACAGAATTTAAATTGTTTGTTTACCTGTTTCATGTGTTGGCCCACAGTTTTGCCATCCACCACAACAGAGGAATTGTCCCTATTATTTCTGTCAAAAAAATTGTCTAATGACCATTTTCTGTCCGCTCTAAAAAGTTTAGATGAAACACCGGGCTATCAGCCAATAAAACATGGAGGATTCTCCATTTACACACAACTCCTCTGATCGGTCATACCGTTGTGGCTCTGTTATATTCACCGAAGCCAGGAAATGACAAAACTGCCTTCTCCATTAATGTCATAGGGCGGCTCAGTTAATGTAAACTTATTCCTTCTGGAGTGAAAAAACATTCGGGGCTTGATGAGAAAGGTTTGGGACTAGAGCCAGGAATGCCCAGGCCAGGCGACGCCTCTGGTCTTACAGCTGCTGGGAGGAAGGATCTGCAGTACACCTAGGATAGTAGTCTGTCATAGTTCTGCAACAACCTCATGCATGAGGTGGGAGACAATTATCAAAGCACAAGTTGGTCAAAGTTGAGAAGGTGCATGGAGCTAAATTCAAAATAACCTGCCAAAGGCTGCAGAAGATTTGAAACTGGGGTGGAGGTTCGTGTTCCAGCAGGACGACCACCCTAAACATACAACCAGATTTGAAAAAAGATGATTAGATCAAAGCATGCTCATCAGTTAAGACTGGCTTGAGTCAAAGTACAAGCCTAAATCCAACAAGAAATCTGTAGCAAAACTTGAAATGTAATGTGCAGAGACATACTACTCTGCAATCAATAAGTAAATCAGTCTCATAAACTTCGTCATTAATTAAACATTATATTTAGAAATCTGACCTGAATTCTTCACCTTTTCTCCCGAATGATCAGTTATTTTAAAAACATAACGGCCTGGAGTTTAATCTGTTTCTCGGCACTATCATTGATCTTAAACCAGAGATCAGAACATGAGATCCAAAGACTAGTAGAAATATAACTTTTGCGAAAACATTCAGTGGAATAATGAGACAAAGGTGGAATGCTTTGGAAAGTGTGTCCTGTTACATCTGGTGTAAAACTAACACAGCAGTAGAGCAGAAGAGTTAGACACGGTGGTAGTAGTGTGATGGTCTGTGGCTGTTTTGCTGCTGGAGGACCTGGGTGACTTGCTGTAACTGAATGAACCGTGAATTCTGCAGAAGATCCTGAAGCAGAATGTTCAGCCATCAGTTTGTGACTTTAAGCTCCAGCACATATCAGGTAAACAGACTGACAATGATCCAAAGCACTCTAGCAAGTCCACCTCTGATGGCCATCAGGGTCTGATCCGGCATCTTTTTATGAAATTAACTGGTTTAAAAAATGAGACGGGTGTGACACCACTGTGATTCTAAACTTGCATCATTATGCTTTTTAGTCTATAATAATAATTCACTATGATTTTCTTTCCCCCATACATATGGCAACCAGATTTAACATTTAATAGGTAGACATGATATGTATTCCAAGTATCTATTAATCAATTCTTCCTAGTAAAAATGAACATTCCAGAAATCCATGAATAAATAAATACCAGTACAAAGTAAAATTTTGACTACCTAAAATATTATTTTATAAACTATTTTTGAGTGTATTGATGTTTGAAATTTTGCCCTGCCTCTGGCCCAGGACACTCTTGTAAAATAGATTTTTGATCTCAATTAGTTTTTATTCTGGTTAAATAAAGGTCAAATAATAACAATAATAAATAATTTGATAAAATAAAAAATAAAATAATGATAATTTTAATCTTACTAGGACAAAATATGTTACATTTCCAATACATGTGTATGGGGTTTGTAGCTGCTTCAATCCACAAATACATTCTTCCTATCTAGAATGAGCTTTGGTTGGTAACTCCTAATAGCTGCATGCGGTGCCTTAGGGGGGTTGCACTGGCGGACATGGGTTACTGGCCTGGTGGCCGTGCTGCGCCTGGGTAGGGTCTGGGGTGGGCCTGGGGATTCGGGGCTCTGGGACGCCGCACCCCCTGGCTGTGGTCCTGGCTGGGGGTCGGCCGGCATGTGCAGCCGCCTCTCTCTTTTTCTTGGGGCCGATTGTCATCGCCGGTCCCTGTATGGCGTCTCGCCTTGTTTGCTGGTTGGGGTGCCTGGCTGCTGGTCGCGGCGGCTGGGTGGCATTTCTGGGCCGGATCAGTCCTTTTTCGCACTGGACTTGGCTCCTGGGTCTTGGTCTTTGTGCGGGGCGCTGGGGTGGGGCATTTGGCCGGTCGGACTTGCGGGTGGACTGGCCGGGTGTTGGGCGTGCAGGGCAGGTGGGTGGGGCGCTGGGTTTGGTCTCCTGCCGGGCCGTTGAGCAGCAGTGGTCGCTCCACAAGGAATGGGGCTGGTGGATGTCGGCCTGGTGGGTCGGCCGCCCGGCTCATCGGTTTGCTCCTAGTCTGGGCGGGTACGTCGCCGTGGTTTCGGGCTACGGGGGCCTCCGGTGTGCGGGTGGCGCTGGGGACCTCCTTTGCTGGCGGGGAGGCTGTTGCTGTGTAGCGACAGGTGCTCTCCCCCTACAAGGGCAATTGGACGGGGGGAGGGGTGTGCGGGGGGGTTGCGAACTCAACCTGGGTGTCTAGTGTCTTTTGTGTTTTGAGAGTAGAGCGAATGTCAGGGTGGGTTTAGTTCCCCTTCTGGCATGGGGCTGGGGGGACTGCCTTGGGGTCCGTGGGGCTTTGTGGTGCTGTGGCCGTGGGCCCCGGGTCGAACGTGCCATGGCCTCCCTCCCCTGGTGGATCCCGGTGAACAGCGGTGCCTATTGGGGTCAGTGGGGGAGCTGGCTCCCTGGGAAGACATTTTGTCTCCCAGTCCTTCCCTCCCCATCCCTGGACACCTCTGTCCACCCGCTCCATCACTTTACCACTCATATAGGGTCTTGGAGCATGGGCACATCACTGTGGTGTCCTGGGTCCCAATTTTAATATACAACTTAGACACTCCCACTTATAACATTCTCACACGACACATATGTAGGGACTTTGGGGTGGGCACACTTTTCGGCATCCAGAGGGGGAGCGGTACAATCAGCTTCACCTCTGGTGCCGGTGCCCACTGTTAAACCACATATAGACACTGAGGGCTCGGGGTGGGGGTTGGGGGATGTGTGCCTGCCTTCCCCACATCCCACCCCTCTGTTTAAAATGCACATTATAACAACACCCATCAACACCATACTCGAGCGGGAGGATGGAGGCTAGGGGTCTTTTCACACCCCTGTTCGCTACGGGCCATCAGGGGTTGGGGTCCGGAGGAGGAACGGGCGGTCTGGTCGGGGTCCGGTGGCTGGTGGCTCTACTGGGGCATCGGTACCTGGACCTGGGAGCATAAAGTGTGTATGGGGTGTGTGAGTGAGGGTACAGCGTCATTTTTTTGGGTGTCTTGATGAGTCAGTGAGAATGTATGTGTTTAAGAGGGAGGGAACGTATGACTGTGTCTGTATGTCTTTGTCTACCTGTCAGGTTGGATCTTGGTCTGCCCCCTCGCCTGGTGCACCTCAGGCCTTACACTTAATGGGGGGTCTATTTCCCCTCCGTCACTCCCCGCTGGAGACGGGGGCCCCTGCCTGCCGGTGCATCGGTGGTCAATCCGGTTCGGACCTGGTGCGTGCCTGGCCGGGCCTGGGGGGGCCGGTGTGTCGGTCGGCCGATGCGCTGGGCCGATATCTTCCTTTGGTTGGTTGGGGCACCTCTTTTAGGGGTGCCAGGTTTGGGATTGTTGGGTGGTGCCTGCTCGGTGGCTCGGCGGGATGCGGATCCGGCGTCTGGCCCTCGTTGGATGCCTGGTCTCGGTACTCTGCGTTGCGCCGGATCAGGACCCGGGAGCTGGTGCAACTTGGTGTCCAGATGCTGGCTGAGCCCGGCCTGGGGATGCTGTCCGTCCCCTACGGCTATCGGTGGGGCGCCCCGACGCAGGGCAGGGGTGGGGCGCTGGGATGTTGGCGGTGGGGATTGGCCTAGGGCTGCAGTGCCGGGGGCCCCTTGTCGGCCGGTCCCTTGTCAGGTCCCTGCTGGGGGGTGGGGTGCCCCTGGGCCCCAGCTCTCCCGGTCCATTGACCGGCCCGCCCTGGCGCGGCCGGTTGCCGGCGGGTCCCGTGGGCTCGTCCTGCTGCCCCCCGGGCCCCTGCATAGTAGCCGCTGGACGTTCCCCTGGGGTTCTCCTTTGCTCCACTCTTGGGGGATGCGGTCGGCCCCGCCCGGGTCCGCCTGGGGCTCTGGGGTCCTTTGGACGTCTTTGCTCCGATCTCCTTCATGTCTGCATCGATTCCTGGGAGACGGATTGATGCCTGCTCACACCAACTATCGAACACACACACATAGATGTGGGGTCTCTGGTGTTTAAGGATATATTCTTGGGCTGAGGTTATCATTACTAGAGCTTGATTAATCGGTACCATGAGTTTTTCTGTGACATTGTTGTTGTATTTTTATGTCTATTTTTATATCTATTTTTGTGTGATGTGGTTGTGTAATTCTTAGTTCACAATGTTTGGTTTGTTTTGTCGATGTTCCTTTTTCGTGTTTTGTTTTGTTTTTCCCCCTCTCTCTGCTGTCCTGTGGGTATGGAGGCAGACTTCAATGTCTTCCTGTGTTTTCTTTGTTCCCTTTCCTCGCGAGATCTCAGCAGCAGCTCATCCCTCTCAGCTGCCCCAGCAGCTCATCCCTCCTTCCTTGTATTTTCAACTCACCCTCTCTCTTGACTTTTTGTTTCCTACCTCTCTTCTTCATCTTCCTTCTTTCTTCTCCTTAATTTTCTGTCTCCGTGTCCATAACATCAGGAAATAAAAACCCCAACAATTCATAATAAAGATTTTTTACACACATATCAAGTGGAGGACTAAAGCAAAAGCTGTACTGCTCCGCTTGTGAAAGTAAATCTGTTGGGCTTCTACTTGGTACTCAGACACCAATTCTGAGCTCCACACTGCCAAACAGGACACGTGTAAAAAAAAGAAAAAAAACAACAACAAAAAATAGAATGAACATTGTGGATAGGAGGAATTGAATGCTTACTAGGATAAATTCTATTTTCACATATCTAAAATTCAATTGTAGTACAAACTCCTATTTTAAATAGGAAAAATTTGAATACTATTTTATCTGTAATGTAATTTTGGATAATCAAAAATAGATTTTGACGTGTAAGAATGTTATTTAAGTTATGCCGTATTAGTATTTTAACTAGTTAAAAAACACTTTGAGATATCAGTAATTACATTTATTACTAGCAAAAATGTGTTTTAAGATATTCACAAATATATATTAGGGGCATCTGGTGGTTTTTGTTGGGTGGATGTTCAGACTATCTGTAATTACATTTGAGATGTCAAAATAGTGATTCTTCCTAGTCAAAATACCATTCTTGATGGTGAAAATGAAATTCTGGCTTGTCGAAATGCCATTCTGACTTTAAGAATGTCATTTTTACTAGTAAAAATAAGATTTTAAGAGATCATTAATGACAATTGTAGTATTAAGAAATAGAGTAATCGTTTAGTTGGCCATTTTAACATTTATTAACTTGATCGGTTATGTATTCCAGATATCCATAAATCAATTTGTCCTAGTACAAAAGAACATTTTGACTATCAAAAATGTAATCCTTCCTTGGAGAATTAACGTCAAACAAACGTCATCATATTAAATGGCAGTTATTACCGGTCATCACTCCCATACAATAGCTTCGGAATGTTCCTCCTCTACCTCCTATGGAACACCAAACTACTCAAAATTAAATAAATAAAAAAACCATGGTGAAATAGATATTTGGATAACAATTAATAACAAATATATAACGTGACAATGAAATTGTGAAAAAACTGAATATATAAAATTCTATGTTCAATAGTATGAAATATTTTTCATTTTCCTTAAAAAATCTGTTTCTTAATATAATACATTATTTTAATTCTTCCTGGATACCCATTCTCACTCACTGTGACTGAGCAGCCTGCTGTACAGCTAGCAACAACATGCTAAGTCAAGAGTCGGAGTTGCATGAACTTTGTTCATCTCTGGTTACTCTAGCAGATCAAACTGAGAGGAATAATTTATCAGAGAATGCCATTTTGAATAATTTGGATGATGTCCGACATCAGAGTTATTGCTGATATGTTTTCTTTGTCGTCTTCCGAGTTGTGCTGGATGACACAGAAAACATATCAGCAATAACTCTGATGTCGGACAGCCCTAAAGTCTTCAGTATTGGACCTGGGATGATTTCAAAAATATTATCCAAGCAACTCAAAATGGCATTCTCTGATAAATTATTCCTCTCAGTTTGATCTGGTAGAGTAACCAGAGATGAACAAAGTTCATGCAACTCCGACTCTTGACTTAGCATGTTGTTGCTAGCTGTACAGCAGGCTGCTCTGTCACAGTAGTGAGTGAGAATGGGTATCTAGGAAGATTGATGTTTAAGAACCAGCCAATGAGCATGCAGGTCCCACCCACTGACTCTGATTGGCAGATGAGGTTATTCTGCTGAAAAGTGACATTCTGAAATAAATAAGCCACTGGGAAAAACACCAATATGAAATTAAAACTGACTTTGGAAAAATGACATTTTGCAATAAAAACTGATGAAATTAAATAAAAATGGCAAAAAAATAATTCCCATTAATAGCAAATATTTTACATTAAAATAATTTATTATATTAATAAACAGATTTTTAAAGGAAAATGAAAAATATTTCATACTATTGAGCTTAGAACTTTATAAACATTCCGTTTTTTTTTCACAATTTCATTGGCACATTATATATTTGTTATTATTGTTCATGTAGATATCTATTTCACAATGTTTTTATTTATTTATTTAATTTTGAGTAGTTTGGTGTTCCATAACCTCCTGCTTGGTAGGTCGTTATCTTGTGACTTTAGGTTTAGGAACTTGTCCTGAGTTTCTAGGTTGGGGGTAGGGTAAGGTTATAAGTAAATATCCATCGTTAGCTAAATTGTAAACACAGGTTTTAAATAAAGTTAACAAAAAAGACGCTTCCAGTTTTAGACGTGGCCGATGCTGAAAAAAAATCAAATGCATATTATCAGCGATAAGAATGGTAAATGCGTACCTTCTAGCCTGCTAGGAGGTAGAGGAGGACCAGTCTGAAGCTATTGTATGTGAGTGATGATAGCTAATAACGGTTAATAATAAGATTAATAATTTATTAGGTTGATAATATTTGAATCGGGTGTTAACAGCTGCTCCTATCTACAAATACATTCTTCCTATCTAGAATGAACATTGTGGATTGGAGAAATTTAATTCTTACACGGTGAAATTCTAATTTCAAATAGCTAAAGTTCAATTGTTGTTCAGTTGCAGTACAAACTCTCTGGTTTGACTCTTCCGGACTTTTCAGCCAGCTGTAGTACTTCCGGTGCATAATAACGTTAGCATTAGCTATGCCGTTTTTTTTAACGATCGCTGCAGGACCTGCTGAGGATAACGGTGAACAATGTACACTAGATTATCCAGGCCACATCTAAGATGCCAGGATCACAAAAAGGTTTTATACTATATGTGTCCTGCAACGTACACAACTACAGAGGTAAGGTAAGCTTCTGCTTTGAGCTGCTGAATGATGACACATGCTAGTTCTTTAGTAAGCAGTTAGCACCGTGATGAAGTGTGCTAGAGTGATAGGTTCACGTTTTTTGTGTTTCTGAAATAAAATACACTGACTTCTATGTTCTATGTTAACCTCAGTTTAAACAGGAGAGGTCACGGTTAGTTCAGAGTGCATCATGTCCATGAGGAAAAGCCAGAAGCCTCACTTCCTGAGTTTAAGGGAAAGTCATCCTGCAGGTTCAGTTCAGGTTCAAAAGAAGGTTCCTGTTTTTGATAATGAAGTTTCTTCGGGTCATATCATTACTGTGAATATAATACAGATACACAGCATCATTACACTATATGGTAGCAGAGATATGACATTTACATTAGACATGGTCAACTATAAATGGCTTGTATCAAACTGTCTCACTTTACAATTTTCAGTTCACTAAAGAGATTTTCACTAACAAAACTTCCCAACTTTAGTGTGTTAAAGACTGTCTCTCTTAAGTTGCAGTGGTGGTCTAACAAATATTTTGTGTTGTAGCAGATTATGCTAAGGGATTCAAAGCTGATGGTGCTGCTTTGATGCCGATGTGGCAGGTACAGCCTTTTGCTGTCATGTGGCAGCTCTACGAGACAGCACAGAAACTGATCAAAAGTGGCATAAACCAAGGATCGTGGTAGCACACCTTTTATTACCCATTCATCCTATGTATGGATATCTCTTAAATGTTTCTTAAACATGTTTTTATTTTGATACAGGGTATTAACCCTGGTCCAGTTAATGATATTGTCATATCAGCAAGACCAGGGGAGGGAAGATTGATGGAAGGAATTAGGTATGTATTTTCGCATACCCAAAAATACTTACCTGCCCAAATAGATTATCCAGAGTACTTCTGACAATAGCCCTATCAGGGGAACTTCTCTACAGAGCTTTAATAATAGGGCTATCTTTGAACCTGTGGATCTCTTTAAATGCCTGTTAGTGCCATTTTCCATCTTTGTAATTTGGACTCAGATTTAAATTTGATAATATTTTGACTTATGTTTAGTGATTACCTATTTTGGGATGATTATGATTATGTTATGATTTATACATTTATAGTTAGCATTTCATTTTAGTACACATTAGTGTAAAATGCATTTGTTGTTTAGGATTCATGCTACCAGCATAGGAGAGTAGCGGATGCTGACCTATAGGAGCTCGCAGAATTCAGGACAGAGCGAACACACTGTTTTCTACCATTGTTCAACCTAAACACGTTTATGAGACTCGTGCTTTCCGTCTAGAGTGGTTAACTGTACGGCAATGCTAAGAAAAACCTACTGATTACTGGAAGACTACGTTATCAAATACACCTGTTTTGGAGTCCTGTCAGTCTTACACATACATACATATATTCAAATTAAATTCAAAAATACCTTATTCATCCCAGAGGGAAATAAATTATTGTTGTATCTCATACAATTAATTATTTAAGGAGTTGTATATCATGATGGCTGTAGGCAGTGCTGGGACAGAATCATGGACAGCTGAAGGACAGCAACATTCTTGGACGTAATGGACAATGAACCTGGTTCTAGCTCCAAAGACTGAACAGTGCGCATTCTTTGGAACTAAAAGGGGGATGTTGAGGCTATCGAATTTTACTGAACGAAGTGCATCTCCCAGCATCCTTTCACTGAACGAACTGCATCTCCCAGCATCCGTTGCGCCGCCCCCAACCCATTCTCATTGGTCTGTGGCCAGTGATTACATCACAGAGTTGATAAAGGGGCACGAAAACTAAAATCATCGTCTTTTGGTTCCTACCCGCGGAGCTGCAAGGAGACGCTTTACTTAATTGCTAGCAAACTTTCCCCTTTTTCCGTTCAAACCTGCTGGACCAGGAAGAACTCCCCTTTTTAAACTTCGAAGTGAACCGGCCAAGCAAACAGACTTCCCATCCGTGGGACCAGGGCGCAGGCCTCTGAGCTCTATTGAAAACAGGCCCTCAGCACATAAAAGTGGACGTCCACTTTCCGACCTCGGTTTTGCGCACAACCGTTCTTTTAAACTGGACACTCTCAGGCCGTTCTACATTCTTCGTCGTGGACTGTGAAGAGAGCCATCACCAAGTAGGATAAACCTGGTTTATTTCTGTGTGGTCTGGTTAGAGGAGAGTTAGGTCTAATGGGTTAGGCCCGCTTTCTGTTGGTTGATATAAACTATCAACTTGTAAACAACTGTTATTCTTGGTCGTCTGGCGTTGCTATACGCCGACCCTGAATGTTTGCATGCTTTGTGTTTTTATTATTTTACTTTGGTTGCAACCAGAAGCAGTATATTATATTGTATTATTTCCCGGCTTGTTGTATTGTCCGCGGCGGTCGGCAGGTGTCTGTTTAGACAGGTCTCGTGGCCTCCCGTTGATCCCCTTTCTCTGTCATCCCGTTCTTTTGTCTAAGCCACCATTGCTAATTGAAACTAGCCTTTGTTGAATCGCCATGCGGTCTTTCTTTGTCCTCCTTTGTGAACCGATTGCGCCAACTGATAAGGCTTGGGTTATTGATCGCATTAAGGGTGTAAGCGAAAACCCCCCTCAATCGCTCACTGTCTCCCACACACTCATACACACGCCGTAACCCCTCCCCTCGATGTTAACTTTGTTCTATATTTTTGCATGCGTTAGAATAGATGGAAATTATAAATGAAATGTTTGGCTGTAAGGTTTGACCTATTTTATTAATAAATTCCCTTAATTAACGAGAAGTTTCCTGTTCTATTTCAGTGTGTCCTGCAAAGTTTGTTAATCCTCGCGGACAGACTCCGCTCTTTCAGAAGAGCTTACAGTCTGGTTTAATTAAAAGTATCTCACTCATGAGATTGGTGCCCCGATGATCTTTAATAAACAGGTTAAACTCGAACGTCATCAATAATTACATTAATATTAATTTATTGATTATAATTATTGATGCTCAGAAAACCAGACATACTTTTTTAAATTAATAATTACTACAGCAGAAAGGATTTCCTGTAACAGTCTGTGTTGCAACGAAACTGAATAAGCCTCCGACTGAAGACACTCTGCTGTTGTAGGATACTCAGGGTTGTACATAATTGTTTTGATTTGATTAAGAATCCTTCTTTGGATCATCATCTCCAGTGGTTCCACAGTAGTGCCAAGAACAGAACCAGCCTTCCTTTATCAGGTTGTTTAGCCTGTTTAAGTCCCTGGCTCTGATGCTGCTACGCCAACAGATGATGGCAGCAGAGATTACACTCTCGCAACAGACTTGTAGAAAATTCACAGGATTTTGCTGCAAACCTTGAAGGACCTATGCTTCCTCAAGAAGTACAGTCTGCTTTGTTCAGTCTCCCGTCCAGTCTGTTGTCCAGGTAAACGCCGAGGTTTTTATACTCTTCAACCACCTCCAGTTCTTCTTCCATGACGGAAACAGTGTTTGACTTATCCCTGTTTCTTCTGAAATCAACAATCATCTCCTTTGTTTTATTCACATTCAAAGTAAGACGATTGTTTCCACACCATGTCACAAAGCGGTCCACCAGCTCTCTGTATTCAGCTTCTTGTCCATCTCTGATACACCCAAGAATTGCAGTCATCTGAGTATATCTGCAGATGACAGGTGTCTGATTTGTACTGGAAGTCTGAGGTGTACAGAGTGAACAGAAATGGTAAGAGTACGGTCCCCTGTGATGCTCCTGTGCTGCTGACCGCCTGGTTTGACACACAATTCTTCAGTTTCACAAACTGTAGTCTGTTTGTCAGGTAGTCACTGATCCAGGCGATTGTTGAGTGCTCCACCTGTGTCTTCAGAAGTTTCTGACAAAGCAAATCAGGCTGTTAAATGCACTGGAGAAATCAACAAACATGATTAGTGCTGCCTGCTTTGTCCAGATGACAGTGGGTTAGTTGAAGCAGGTGGATGATGGCATCTTCAACCCCAACTCCACAGCGATAAGCAAACTGCAGCGGGTCCTGATATGTTCTTGTTTGCTAATTCAGGTGGGCCAACAAGAGTCTCTCCAGGACCTTCATGATGTGGGATGTCAGTGCAACAGGTCTATAGTCCTTGATGACTGATGGGTGAGTTCTTTTTGGTACTGGAACAAGGCAGGATGTCTTCCACAACACTGGAACCTTCTCCTGAGTTAGGCTAAGGTTAAAAAGATGCTGCAGAATCACAGAAAGCTGCTGTGTACAGGCTTTCAGGACTCTGGGGCTGACACCATCTGGACCTGCAGCCTTGTTCCGGTTCAGTTTCCAGCTGCTTCTTCCCCTAACTTTTGGAGACAGACAAGTGGGAGTGGGAGGCAAAGGGGGTAGCAGCATTTCCTGACTTGGTTGAAGTCAAACTTGTGGAATCAGAAGAGTCCATGGCTGAGGTGAAGGATAAAACATCCGAGGTGTAACAGGAAAGCTGTTGGTCAGAGGAGAGTGGGATGCCTGTTTGGCTGGGAACAGGAGAGGAGGATCCTGAGCTAGTTCCTGAACTGAACCTGTTTAAGAATGTGTTCAGTTCATTGGTTCTGTCCAGACATCCATCTATCCAATCCTTCCTGTCCTTAAAGCCTGTGATCTTTTTCATTCCTGACCAGACATATCTGATATTGTTCTTCTGTAGTTTGTTCTCCAGGTTCTTCCTGTATCCTCTTTGCTGTCTCTGATCTTGACCACAAGTTGCTTCTTTATACTCAGTAATTCCTTGTCTCCCTCCCTGAAGGCTCTTTCTTTCTTGTTTAGCATTTCCTTCAGGTCACTGGTGATCCAGGGTTTGTTATTAGGGAAGCATCTCACTGTTCTGGTGGGGATGATGTTGTCCACACAGAAGTTTATATAGTCAGTCACACACTCAGTCATGGTATTAATGTCCTCTCCATGTGCTTGGCAAAGAGTCAGCCAGTCTGTGGTCGCAAAACAACCCTGCAGGGCTTCTTTAGCTTCCTGTGACCATTTTCTCACAGTTTTCTTTGTAACAGGTTGCCTCTGAACAAGTGGTTTATATTCTGAACAGAGAAAAACAAGATTGTGATCTGATTGTCCTAGAGGTTGTAACAGGTTGCTGATCTAAGGGGCTGTTTACACGACAACGTTGCCGTTTTTGTTTGAATAGGCAGGTAAAACCGCACCGCGTTTACACGACAGGGCGTGCGACGGAAGTCCAACATGTCCATAGGTGGCTGGCAGTGACGTCATCGTTTTCAAAAGTTTCTGGCTTGCGGTTACATGACAACGAATCACCCAGCATTTTCTGAACTCCCGACTCTGTAAGCCGTTTTTAAAAAGCTACGTTTTCGCCCCCTGGTTTCCCGTTATCATGTAAACGAGAGGCTGAATCGGAGAGAAAAACTTCCGTTTTGCTGAAAAATGTTGTTGTGTAAACAGCCCCCAATAGTCTCAGAGGAGGTCTTGGTTTGGACATGTATGCATCCTTTACATTTGCATAAAACAAATCCAAGGTCTTGTTTTCTCTTGTAGAGCAGTTGACAAACTGTTGAAATGTTGGAAGTGTAGACAAGAGCGAGGCATGATTAAAATCACCAGATATTCCCACAAATGCATTCGGGTGCAGGGTCTGTAGTTTAGCAAAAACAGAACTGATGAAATCACATTGCATTGTCGGCAACAGCTGAAGGTGGAATGTAATCAACTGTCAAAATAACACTGGTGAATAATATGGACGAAAACTTACTGCCATGAGTTCGATATCTGGGCTGCAGAGACAACACTTTCACAGTAATATGTCCTGGATGACACCATCTGTTGTTGACAAGCACTGCTACTCCACCTACTTTTCTTTTCCTTCTCGTCTTCAGATCTCTGTCTGCTCTACAGTCAGGTAGCCTGGCAGAGAGACGTTGATCCTGCTGCCACGTCTCAGTAAAACACATAACACTGCATTGCAGAAACTCTGGCTGAGTCCTTGTAAGGGCTTGGAGTTCATCCATTTTTTTTGCCAGTGATCTCACATTGCCCATTATGATCGATGGAAGAGATGGCTTGAACTTCTTCCTTCTCTGTATCCTTTTTGCTCCTGCTCTACATCCACGTCTCCTCCTTATCAACACATCAGGGATTTGTGGCTTCAGCTGAGGTATTACTTCAGCTTTTGCAATGTTAATCAGCTGCTCCCAGCTGTGAACCAGGAGCATTGTTGCCATGGTTAGGCATCATAACAAGTTATCAAAAAGTGAAAAATTAAGATCAAAAATCCTTTCAGCTTCACAGCACCAAAAACTAGAAAGTATACAGGTAAAAAAAATGCAATCCTTCTCAAGAAAACAGAGGAACTAATGTACAAAAAACCAAAACTTAATATGTAGCCAACAGAGCCACTCCAACATGCAGCCACCCAGAGCAGCGCAATTCTAGAATATAAAGCTGCAGTCCAGAGAACATATTTATGTATCAAAGTTTTATAAAACTTTAAAGTGATAGTGGGGTTCAATACTATGATAAAAGGCTAGTTCTCCACAACACTTATTTTTCTTAATATCTTAATATTTCTTAACATCCCCTGCAGAGTCAGGAGCTAAAGGCGTGTCCTCCGGAACACCCCTGCAGAGTCAGGAGCTAGAGGCGTGTCCTCCGGAACACCCCCTGCGGAGTCAGGAGCTAGAGGCGTTTCCTCCAGAACACCCTCTGTGGAGTCAGGAGCTAGAGGCGTGTCCTCCAGAACACCCTCTGCGAAGTCAGGAGCCAGAGGCGTGTCCTCCAGAACACCTTCTGCGGAGCCAGGAGCCAGAGGCGTATCCTCCAGAACACCCTCTGCGAAGTCAGGAGCCAGAGGCGTGTCCTCCAGAACACCCTCTGCGGAGTCAGGAGCCAGAGGCGTGTCCTCCAGAACACCCTCTGCGAAGTCAGGAGCCAGAGGCGTGACCTCCGGGACACCCCTTGCGGAGTCAGGAACCCAAGGCGTGTCCTTTTGGACACCCTCAGTGAAGTCGGGAGACACCCCCTGAGGAACAAGGAGTCAGGAGCGTGCTATCCAGAACACCCCCTGCGGAAACAGGAGTCAGGGGAGTGTTCACCCGGGAACTCCCTGTGGAAACAGGAGCCAGGGGAACACCCCCTGCAGGCTGAGAGGAAGCTGAGGCCAGGTTGGAGCAAGCTGTGGCTGACTGGGATGACTGAAAATGTGCTGAGGCTGAGTGAGGACCCTCAGAAAAATAAAAATAATCCGTTCTGTCCCCGTAGAAAAATTCAAAAAGTTTGTCCTCCTTGACCTGTGGTGGATTAAGTAAAGTGGTGGTGAGGCTTCCATGGTAGAAGCGGCCTTCTTCTTATTGCGGCAACGGTTACGGCGTAGCTTGGTGACTGGGGAAGGTTCTGGAACCGTGGAGGAAGATGAGCTGTCCCCAGAATTGTATAGGGGGTCAAAAAGGTAACGTGGGATACAGATGACTGAGGGAACGGAGGTGGACGGTGGACTGATTTTGGACAGATCGGAGATGGCCTGGTGTCTATGAAACTCAGCTTCATTCAGCATTTCTTCCAGCCCCAGCTTCTCCAAATAGGGTAGCCACCTCAGCAGGTAGGAAATGCTGAATCAGCCACCCTCAGCCTGGTCCGTGGGTCGGGTGTGCCAGCCATGGTATCGTAAAAGAGTTTGACTGTAACATGTAGTCTGTTCCAGTCCTGATCGGACAAGTCAGCTGCTGGGTCCAATTTCTGGCTGGTCCGTTCTATCATGTTTGTTGGATTTTAAAAGACCCAAAGGCAGCAACAATTAAATTTAAATGATTTAATAATAAACAAAAACAAGGAAAAAACTTACAGAACTCGGAGAACCAAAAATACTGGGATGAGGAAGGAAAAAACAGGAACTGGGCAGGAATTGTGAACAGGCAGGGAAAGAATGACGACGGACCAGCGAGTAGTGACTGAATGAGAGTAGAATTTATACTGAGGAGGAAATGAGGAAGTGAGAGGAGACCAATGACCAATTAGGGGAATCAGCTGCAGATGAGAGGGAGAGAGCAGGTGGCAACAATCAGCTGGGAAGAGAGGTAGAATGTTAGGGAGAGAGAAACTAAACTAAAGATAATGAGTCTAGGAAGGGGACCTAAGGAAAAACTATAGAGAATAAACTAATAAAGACAAGGAAATAATCCAACATGAAAAGGAAAAGAACTAGGTTAAAACACAAACAGGAGGGAACAAAAACAAGAAAGCAGATTAGGGTACAGAGTGGAAGGAAATTCAATGGAAGGAAAACAAAGAAAAATCCACAGAACCTGACACACTCCACTTCTGAGTCTCCCTGGTAAGGTCTATTCAGGGGTTCTGGAGAGAAGGGTCTGATGGATAGTCGAACTTCGGATTCAGGAGGAACAATGCGGTTTTCGTACTGGCCGTGGAACACTGGACCAGCTCTACACCCTCAGCAGGGTCCTGGAGGGTGTGTGGGAGTTCGCCCAACCGGTCTACATGTGTTTTGTGGACTTGGAGAAGGCATTCGACCGTGTCCCTCGGGGAGCCCTGTGGGGAGTACTCCGGGAGTATGGGGTACCGGGCCCCTTGATATGGGCTGTTAGGTCCCTGTACGACCGGTGCCATAGTTTGGTTCGCATTGCCGGCAGTAAGTCGGGCTTGTTTCCTGTGAGAGTCTGACTCCGCCAAGGTTGCCCTTTGTCACCGATCCTGTTCATAACTTTTATGGACGGGATTTCTAGGCACAGCCAAGGTGTTGAGGGGATACGTTTTGGTGGCCTCAGGATCGGGTCTCTGCTTTTTCCAGATGACGTGATCCTGTTGGCTTCATCGGAAAGTGATCTACAGTTTTCGCTGGAGCGGTTCGCAGCAGAGTGTGAAGCTGCTGGGATGAGAATCAGCACCTCCAAATCTGAGGGCATGGTCTTGAGCCGGAAAAGGGTGGGGTGCCTTCTCCGGGTCGGGAATGAGGCCATTCCCCAAGTGGAGGAGTTCAAGTATCTGGGGGTCTTGTTCACGAATAAGGGAAAAATGGAGCGGGAGATCGATAGACGGACTCTCAACTAAATGAGAGTTGAATATATACTGAGGAGGGAATGAGGAAGTGACAGGGAAGACCAAGAACTAATTAGTGAAAGCAGATGCAGGTGAGGGCAATGAGTGAAATTGGGTCAAGAGTGGCAAGGAGACAACAGGAAAGGGAAGAATGGCAAGGGAGACAGAAAACTCTTAAGAAACCAGAAACTAACTAAAGTTAATATGACTAAGGAGGAATCTAAAGGGAAACTTAAGGAAGCACTGGAGAACAGAAGGAAGAAATAAATTAGGAAACTATCTAAGGAGAAATAAACTAAGGAAACATAAATAAGAAGGAGGACACAGACAAAATGTGAAAACATCTAAGAGCATGAAGGGAATATAAAAACAAGTGCCATAAAATAAATTCCAAAGAATACATTAAAATGATAATTAAACCGAATAAGGAAAAGAACTAACTTCAAACACAAAACCTAAGAACTATGACAACCTGATCACTTGCGCATAACTGCAGCAGGGTGCGCCCCCGAGCTAAATAATATATATTTTTTAGAATTATGTGGACCTGTAATTCCAGTTTCTATTGACCAAATGGATGATTGACATATGGTTTGAATCGTAAGGTCCTATAGAATCACACTGACATCAGAACTTTGAAGCAGAATGTTTGCATGGGGAAAGTTCACAATGCGCATGACAGACAAGGTTGAGCCTCCTCCAATCAAATGTAAAACATAATGGCAAAACATTGTTTTTTTTGTACTTTTTCTTTTCTAAATGCACACTGGGTATTTTAGTTATTCTGGAAATACAGTCATATCACTGTGAATTATTCTTTTCACCACGGAAAAGAATATGTTTGTATATTTTGTATTTTATCGTATCTTATTCTACTTATTTTATCTTCCACCATAGTTATACTGCTGACTGTCTTTTACCTCATCACCTTATTCCTTTTTTTGTTTGTATATGCTTACCGTAGCATGTGAATTTTCTACCCGTGGCATCAATAAAGTAAATTTTTTTAAAACAAAGGTAAGGAAGAATTTATGCTCTTGTTTTTCAAATGCTACACTTATTTAGGGGATTATTTTCCTGCTCATTTGCTGAAATTTGGTCGTAGCATGATCAAACTTGTAGCTTTAGAATCTGTGGGATGCTGGCTTTCAGGGAAGGCAGAGTTTGCTCGGTTGTGTTTGGAGGGGTGACCTACAGGTTCGGTTGAATGTGTTCGTGTAAAAATTGCAAAATAGCACAACGGGTCTTTGAACTGCTTATTTTTTTCTTGGTTTGGATGTCACAGAGAAGATTTATGAGTTTTTAGCTGAGGTTAACCTCAGGTATAAACTGAGGTTTACAATGACAGGACATGCTTATGTTTACAAAGCAACCAGTGACCACAGGTCAACTGAATTTGGACATTCACCCCACAGTGCCCCGTCGGCGGGGCTGTGGAGGTGGAACAGGTTAAAGAGCAACTCAGCCCCAAATCAACTTTTTTGCTGATTAACAGTATAAATGTGTTTCTTAATAGTGCTGTTTACATGTCTGGGGTCTCATTTATAAAGCTTGCTTACGCACAAAACGGGGTGTGAAAACTACGTAAGCAACTTTCTACGCCAAGTTTAGGATTTATAGAAAAAAACGTGTCGTAAAGATGTGCGCAACTTTAAGCACTTTAAGGATCTTGCTTACACAGAGCGTGGCAGGAGTGATGGCAAAAATGTGAATTTAAGTCACAATTTCAAACTTGTAGAGCAGACACACAACCAGCAGTCACCCCCCCATCCCGTCTCTGAACCGAGAGTATGAATGAGAAACTGAATGAAAATATGAGAATAAGAATTATATCACAGTATGTTTATATGTATTTATGTCTTCAGATTATATCGAAATTGCACTTATTGGTGTAGTAATTGTGTGAATTAATTGGTTTTATTAATTATTATACGCAAAGCTTTATAAATGAGACCTCTGGTCATTATTTTTGGTATTTTAGTACGTTTTAGTAGAAATATGAATTTTCTACCAAAAAGCGTCAACGTGGTGCCCTCTGCAGATTAAAACTTTACACTGCACTTGAATTTGAATCCGCCATTGTTACTGGCTCAGCTGTTATGGCTGACCTAAGCTTTCCTGCTGCTGTGGCGTGTAAAACAAGCCCAGTCTCGATCACACCTCTGTAGCGCGTCGCTCAGTCTCCCAGCCAATGCCTCCTTTTGCCGCATTTTTCAAACCGGAAATATAGGTGAAGTACGACTCTTTAAGGTAAGACGATTGTTTCCACACCATGCCACAATGGTCCACCAGCTCTCTTCTTGTCCATCTGATACACCCGACAACTGCAAAGTCATCTGAATATTTCATATGAATATTTCTGCAGATATTTTTTATGCATTGCATGTTATTTATATAACAACTTTGCAATGCTTCAATTTCCCTGATTTAGTGCAGCATCTCCTGCATAATGATGCACAATGGATGCTTGCTCTCATTGAAGATCATGCCACTGGAAACATCTGCATGGGGGACCCGATGTAGATTCCTTAAAGCAGTCCTATTAGATCTATGTGCTGAATTGGACCCGATGTTAGATCTACCGACCCGATGGAACACCGTCCCCCACTCTTCTTTTTTTATGTCAGGAACGCTGCTGCATCAACGCTGCGTCATTTGCAGCTCTTCCGTTTGTTTGTGACTCAAAATCAATATTTTGCAAGGTTGATACTTTTCAAAAGTAGACTTAAAACACAGTTTTATTTGTTTTAATAATTGGCTTGTTTTAATAATTTTGTCTTAATAAATTCAAGTCTTATTGTTGCAACAAGAAGTAATCATATAGGCCTAATTGAAACTTTATTATTCTTAGCCTTTTTTATTGCTTGTTCTGCTTTTATTATTACATTTTTAAATCTTTTTACTCTTTTTGTCTTTCAATGTGACACTTTGGCTGCCTTTGGCTGAGTAAAGCGCTGATTGAGTGATTGATTGAAATAAAACAGTTTTCCGTGTCTCTACAAGCCTGCAGCTGTGGAATTACTTTATCCGCCTCTCGGTTGCCATTGTTACCCGTGAAACGCCCCATATTAGCTGGCTTAAGTCGATGCAGAATATTCACTAGACATTTTGCATGGACCGTTTATGGGAGAAAGTGGGTGTGTAGGAGGCGGGATAAGATCCAAAAACACCTGCACACATTTCTAGAGAGAGTGCGATTTATAAAGCAGAAAGTGCGTGCAGCTGTGCATACTCCAAATTTTTATAGATCAGAAACTTACAAGGCGTAAGTTAAAATAAGTTGCTGAGCTTAAGTATGGTTTTAGTAATGATTCTACGTAAAGCTTTATAAATGAGAGCCCTGGTCATTATTTTTGGTATTTTAGTACATTTTAGTAAAAATATGAATTTTCTACCAAAAAGCGTCAGTGTGGTGCCCTCTTCAGATTAAAACTTTACACTGCACTTGAATTAGAATCAGGCATTGTTACTGGCTCAGCCGCTATGTCTGACGTAAGCTTTCCTGCTGCTGTGGCGTGTAAAACAATCCCAGTCTCAATCACACCTCTGTAGCGCGTCTCTCAGTCTGCCAGGCAATGCCTCCTTTTGCCGCATTTTTCAAACCGGAAATATAGGTGAAGTAAGACTCTTTAAGGTAAGACGATTGTTTCCACACCATGCTACAATGGTCCACCAGCTCTCTTCTTGTCCATCTTGATACACCCGGCAACTGCAGAGTCATCTGAATATTTGATATGAATATTTCTGCAGATATTGTTTTATGCATTGATGTTATTTATATCACAACTTTGCAATGCTTCAATTTCCCTGATTTAGTGTGGGTTTTTTTTGGCTAGACAGTCATGATACTCACTTTCATGGATGTATGCATCCCACTGTCACATGCACAAGCACAAAACGTATTGTCAAATATACTATGTACATGCCTTTGCACATGTACTTCATAATTATAACACACTTGTTTGTCTTTTTTTTCCAACAGAATCATTTACTATAACGGAGTTAGCTGCCCTCTGGCAGACATCTCCACTCTGAAACTCAAGGAGCTGTACCATAGATTTAGTGCAGACGAAGCTCCCATGATCACAACAATAGCCCCTTTGGACTGTAGGAACCTTTTGTAGTTCCTGTAACCTTTTCAGGAACCAGGCTGTTTTTTCACGCATTCAAACATAAGAACTGGGGACCATGGCTCTCAGTTCCTATAACCATTTTAGCTCCTACTCTGAGGCCGGGTCTTTTTGTGGTTCCGTCGAAACTCATATGACGTAGGTGTTTGGTGAAGTCATAAGCTAAAAGAAAAAAATACAGTTGCCGGTATTACAGCCAAACAGCAGAATGGACAAAACCTATTACTTTTTTTTAAACAATAAGTACACAACTAGAAAAAGGCGGGTATTGCCACACCGCGTAGCTGTGCAGGGAAAAAAAAATCAAGAAACTTGAACAGGACAATAAAAACCAGAGTTGGGCGAACCGCAAAACTAGTAAGTGGTACGACACCCTGGATGTCAATCTTGGGCCATTGTCCTGCTTACTCTGGGAATGCTTGGACCAAGGACTCCTGCACAATGCTTTGGACTCCATTGATTGCGGTGAAATCACAGCACCCCCAGAAGAGCTTGAAGGTTAGTAAACAGGAAAAGAAGCATAATCGCTCCGGTTTATACCTTACAGCTGTTCATAAATACCACCTTAATAACTGAGCTAAAGTACATTACCAGTTTGGCTTTTTCCTTTTTTTATTTTCTGTTCTGAGTCTATTCAGAGACAAACCTGTACTGCATCCCGGATACTCCAGCTGCCGCCAGCACACCTTGCCCCAATCGAACAGGTAAAGAAAACAGTCATAATACAATCTCTAATCTCTTCTCTTAACAAAGTTTGATAAAGGAAAATTCCCATTTTGGGATTAACTTTCAGAGGGATATCCACCAATCATTTTGGGATTAAATTTCAGAAGAATATCTGATAGCGAGCAAATGTTTGTATGTTGGGGGTTTTTGGCAGATTTTTCCTTTGTTAATTGATGTCTGCACGTCTGTGCACGTCTGTGCAGACATCAACCATGTGCACAAAAACAAACATTAACTGAAACACACACACACAATTAAATTTCTTTATAATATCTTTTTTTTCATTTTATTGTATAAGCAGTACAGAGTTGTTATCAATGATTAAGTTTTTATGGTGGCCTTGTTCGATTAATATTTGCACCTGTGTGGGGTTTATAACTTATCACTGAGTCAATAAGTTAATTTCAGACACTGCATGCTTTTGATAGAGGTATTTTTATAACTTGTGTTTTATTCTGAAATGTTTCTGTCCAGCAGCTATACCAGAGACAGCATCTGCACTGACATCAACTACTTTTAGCCAGCACCAGGCAGCTGCCAGCACACCAGGTAAAGAACAGTCTTATTACATAAGTAAATGTGCAATCTTTGTGGTCAACAAAATGGCGGAGTGAAAATATTAACCCAATGCACAAAAATATCACATAGGCTCCTCTTACTGATGTCTTCTCTGAATTGATATTACTTTTTTTATTCTAAAATATTTATTCTTTCAGCATCTACACCACACCTACAAGCCACTACCTGCCAGCACCCAACTGCCAGCCCCCACCTGGTAAAAACATCTAATTCCACAGAATTAGAATATAAGGGATTTTATGACACTTGTGTTTTAATTTTCTGTCTCCACCCTCCATGTTTTTTTCCAGGAAAGAGAAAAAGGGCTGACACACTTCTGGCTACTGTGCAGGAGCTGCTCTGGTCAGATGCTGAACAGGCGGAGTGATGACACATATCCAGGATACGAGCTGACTGTGGTGGCTGCCAGCAAAAGCGGCACTCCATATGGTCAAGTGTAACATCAGGTGCACGAGGTGCACGTGGGGAGAAAATAAAAGAGATAATCATCTCAGTCCTCTCCTCATGAGGGGAGGGTGCTTGACAAAAAAAACCCTCAGTGCATAGTAAGCACCTACTTCAGTCACAAGAGAGGACCCCCTGCACCACAGATCACTTAGCCCATTGGCAGGAGCAGAAAGGAGCATTGCGGGGGGCATGAGCACATTAAGGTCCAGGAATTCAATTACATTTTTCAACAGATGTCACTTTACAAGAAAAGTAATTTCAAAACAATTAACAAACATTTCAAATAGTTTAAAGTTTTAGTTAGTTTCCTATTTAATCTCAGCAGATTGCCTCGAGTCATTGAGTCTTAAATTCTATTCTGTATTCAACAGGGAGCCAATGAAAGGAAGCTAAAACAGGAGAAATGTGATCTCTCATTTAAATTTTCATCAGAACTCTTGCTGCAGTATTTTGGATCAACTGAAGGCTGTTAATTACATTTTGTGGACTTCCTGATGGTAAAGGATTACAGTAGTCCAGCCTTGAGGTAAGAAATGCATGAACTTGTTTCTAAGCATCATTCCTGGACAGGATGTTTCTAATTTTAGCAATAATCCGGAGGGGAAAAAAGGAAATCCTAGAAACCTGTTTAATATGGGATTTGAATGTCATGTCTTGATCAAAAATAACACAGAGGTGCTTTATGTTATTACTGGAGGCCAATTTAATGCCATCCAGATGAAGTGATTGACTAAGCAGTTTTATTTTTTAGAGCTTCTGGTCCAAAGACAGCAACTTCTGTCTTGTCAGAATTTCAGTTAGTTTTGTTTTGTTGAGTGTGGCCCTTAATTAACATGTCACTGTTGCAGGTGGTGGTTTTGTCACATCTGTCTTTATAAGAGTCAGGACTCCTGTGCAAATGGAATCTGAAAAGGTTCGCCTGGGAAGAGTAGTTATAAGAACTAAATTCTAAGAGGAAGGTTCTAAGAACGCAGTGGAGGAGGGAATGTGCTGTCCCACCAGCTAGTAAAGATGGTACCTAAAAACCGTCCACACGCAGATACCCTGATTGACGTTCATTCAGAAAATTCCCTGTGACATGGAAGTCATGCAAACTATTTTTAAAAAGTAACCTTTTTTTTACTTGTTCTTCCATGCCTTCTTGGCTAATTAATGACTTGACTACAATATAAATATAATTAAAGCTACTGTGTAGGAAATTAAATTTTAAAGATGTTGGTGAAATGTTGCTGCATTGGTTTTTTTTGTGATGTAATGTTTGTTAAATGAGTAAAAAATAACCTGGATTAAAGAATTTTAGTGTTTTGAAGGACTTCTGCTTAATTAAAAGTTCCCAGGTGTTTGTGTTTTGTTAGTTCTTTTCCTTATTTAGTTCCATCATCATGTTTAGTTATTCTTTGTCTTTATTAGTTATTTCTGGCACTTTCTTGTTTCTGTATTTCTCCTTCTTCTTAGATGTTTTTTACCCTTTGCTTCTTTGTCCACTTTCTTATTTGTATTTCTCTTTAGATAGTTTCCTTATTTATTTCTCCCTTCTGTTCTCCAGTGTTTCCTTAAAGATTCCTCCCCAGACATATTATCTTTGCTTATAGTTTAGAGTTTTCTGTCTCCCTAGCCATTCTACCCTCTGTCCCAGTTGTTGATTATTTCCACCTGCTCTCTCCCTCTCACCTGCATCTGCTCTCACTAATTGGTCATTGGTCTTCTCTGTCACTTCCTCATTCCCTCCTCAGTATATATTCACCTCTCCTTCAGTCACTACTCGCTGGTTCGTCGTCATTTTTTCTCTATCTGATCCTGATTCCTGCCCAGTTCCTGTTGTTCCTCCCTCATCTCAGCATTTTTTGATTCTCTGAGTTCTGTAAGTTTTTGTTCCTTGTTTTTGTGAATAGGATTCCATGAAAGCTCATTGAACACTGACCATGCATGATAAAGAGTCCTAAAGCAAGCCCCAAAAACGCATCATTAGGTCATTTGATGTATTGGTGGGCGATATAAAAGGTATAAGGTAGAAATTATATAAATTTAGCCAAGGATAGAGATTTTGACTATACCAGTCTATCGCGATTGCGCATTTTGATGATGTCATTGTAACCAAGGCTATCCCTGGGTTACATTGTGGGGAGACCTTGGGGCATTTCTTTTGTCCTGCCACACTTCTCCAACCTTACGGGCAGTGAAAACAATCTGTCAGGAATATTCATTCTTTTTTTAAAACAAAACGTTGACAAAATATATATATTGCCTCCTTTAATGCCAATTTAGCACAAACAAACATTATGGAATTTACTATGTGGTCTTAAACTACTATAGCACCACCTTCCATGAACCAAACACCAAGCCTGGACATTATATACATGAGCAGCAACATTAAATTTGTCAATAAAACTTTTGTTCGGTAATAAACATTTAGTCTGTAGTTATTAAGCAAACTAAACTAACATAATATACACAAAAATAGGTAAATGACCAATTTTAAACTTGTATTGATGTGAATAAATAAATAAAATAAAACCGGTGATGCTGTAAGGTAATTACAGGCAATGAAAACAGTCTGTTATGGTGCGTTCACACCAAATGCGTTTGAAGCGTGAAGGGTGTCAGGTTTACATGTAAAGTCAATGCAGAAGTGCGCTGACGCGCGTCAGGGTTTCTGCGTCACGCGCTTCTTTGCGTCGCGAAAACTCATTTCTGTCAAATTTGCGCGAATGAAGCGTTTTACACGTGTCAGAAAATACGCACATCATTTTATGTGGTGCATTTGGGCGTCACGCGCGTTTTTGCGTCTGCCACTGAAGTTGAAAAATCTAAACTTCGGCGTCAATTCGCGCCGTGTCAACCAATCAGGAGCCTGGTGACGTGGTGTCACGTGATGCTGTGACCCAGTTCATGGGGTCAGGTGCGGCAAAATTCATTCAGAAAACATGGTGGAAATACTGATAACGGCCGTGGCTAATCACCATGAGCTATACAACACCAGCTGCTTTCTCTACAGAGACAGGAATAAAAAGGACCTCGCTTGTATGAATATAAGTGAGAAGATAGGGCAACCTGGTAAATTGATTTCCCTTTTGACTGACCCTGCGAACCCTTGCAGAAGCCAGCAAGCTATTGTCCCGCTATTTTACAATTATTTTCCCACTGATGTACAGTAATAGAGAAGGGAGACTCTCTCTTCAAAGGCTACATCCACGCTCCCATCTTGGAAACAGACCGTCTGCACTACTTCCTCCCACAAGTTGTATATTTCCGGCATGACGCGTGTCAAAATCAGTCAAAATATACAATTCGCTTTGGAGCTGCGAATGTTCAAGCATCAAACTTTGGCGTGCGGCGCATTTTTGACGCTTTGGTGTGAACGCACCTATTCCAAGTCGATAGCCGTTTGTTACTAATCTGTATTGCACTCCATCTTTAATGAATGTAATACAACCATTATGTTAGGCGCATCTCTTGCAGCAATGTGTTCATATCTTTAACATTTGAAGCATCGAAATGGTAGGGGAACATAGCCTTAACCGGGAAACCCACTCAGTTCGATTAAACTGGTAGAACTGACTCCTTAAACTCTAAAAGTACTGACTTGCTTTCTTTTCTCTGGACATTTTATGTTCATTAATTTTATGTTACTCACTTCCCCCCCATGAATACTTCGTTTCAGTTTTTCCAAATCCTCATCTACCAGAGTACCTGTCGTCACAGCTCAAGTAAATCTGTTTTCACCAAGAACCCTCTTATCACATACAACTTTTTTACATTGCATGGTTTTATTCTTCTGTTCTTCTGAAGAAGAATAAAACCACGCTGTTCTTTTGTTTTACATATTAGCAAGAAACCACCATCCCTCGTATATGTACCATTTCCACCTCATCTTTTTTTTCAACTCCCTAGATAAACTTATTGGACTGAGATTAATATGCTCATCTTCCTTCCTGAATTTCAGGATTACTTTGATCTCTTCCTTCCCAACTTTCCTACATCATCTCTGCTTCCTTCGTCTGAACTGACTTCATCCCAGCTTCTTTTGCTCCTCTGGCTAGACATAAGATTGTTAGATCTACACCCCTTTCTGCTAGATGCCGGAATCCATTCATCAGAGTTCATTTCATCATCCTCATCTCCATCCTGTTCTAACATCCTGACCAAGTCACATACCTGTTATTGCCAACCACCAAAAAAGAAAAAAGAAAACTTTTTAAACAAACCGCCCAGTTTCTGTCAAAGTCCGTCAGCCAATCAACCAAAATTCGGGCTGGCCTCTTCAGCCTTCTCTCAGGATTCAAGGTCAAGAATTACTTCTTTGGTTTTTTACATCTGGCGTATGTAAATGATGTTAGCTAAACGGCAACAGCTATACGTACTTCCACTGAACTGTCAGCCAGCGCGGATACTTTTGCTACACTTGTTATATGCTATGTTTTGGTACGTAGCTGCGACACATGTCGTGAAACAGTAAAAGTTTAAATAGCAGAGAGTTTCTGGTACAACTGCCAAACACTGCTGTGTGCAATGCTAGACATCTTGAAAGTAAAACAGCGTACTTACTTTTTTTAAAACTTTTTCTAACGGTGAGGCATTAGTGAATTGTCAATGTCTGCAGGGACCAATTCACTAAGGCCTCCCACTCTGGTGTAGTCGGCACTGATATCTGTGGACCATCATTAGAAACGGGTCGACTGGCTGTTGATTTTGAGCCTTCCTTCATTCAGGGACACATTATTCTATTTCGGTTAGTCACATTAACTCAATATGATGAAACTTCAAATTTGCTAAACATAACATTCACGAAATCAGAATTGAATTGGACATTAAACAAATCAAAAGAATCTGCACCGATAAAGGATCAAATCTGCTGTTCTATGTTACGTCATCTTGGTGATTTATCTAAAAATGTATTGCTCGAGCTCTATAATAAAGTATGGGAGAAAGAGAAACACCTCAGAGCTGGAAAGAACTCCTTCTAAACCAGATAGTTATCGGCCTATTGCCTTAACTTCTAACAGCTGTAAAATTATGGAAAAATGATAAATAACAGGTTAAGTAATCATATGGAAACTAAAGGATATATAGCTAAATACTAAAGTGGCTTTAGGAGGGGAAGAAATAAGGATTTGGCTTTATCTCTAGAACATGAAATACGGATAGCACAAGTGAATAAAGAAACTATCATAGCTGTCTTTTTTGACATTGAAAAAGCGTATGATAGGAGGGATTGTTAATTAAACTTTGTAAATTACGAATTTCAGGTCGAATGTTCAGATGGTCAGGGATTTTTTGTTAAATAAATTCAGAAAGTTTTATGTAAGTGCAAAAATTGTATAAATATAATGAGATGTTTAAATGGAAAGGAATATGGTGCTGATAGTATAGCAATAAGTCGGATTAATAAAAT
The DNA here is from genome assembly GCA_963556495.2 of Valencia hispanica. Taxonomy (NCBI): domain Eukaryota; kingdom Metazoa; phylum Chordata; class Actinopteri; order Cyprinodontiformes; family Valenciidae; genus Valencia; species Valencia hispanica. Next base: position 39,070,982 of record OY747720.1, on the reverse strand, counting down.
CAGTTATGGTTTATGGATGTGTGCTGTTTGGATCAGCAGCAGATACAATTCTTAAAAAATGCAAATTCAATTCAACTCAAGAATACTTTATTGATCCCAGAGGGAAATTAAGTGTTGTTGTAGCTCATACAATTAATTCTTTAAGTAGTTGTTGTAGATCATGATGACTGTGGGCAGGAAGGATTTTCTGTAGTGGTCTGTGTTGCAGCGAAACTAAAAAGCCTCCGACTAAAGACACTGTTTGCAGGATAGGCTCATGAAAAGGATGCTCAGGGTTCTCCATACTTTTTTTAAAGGAGTCATGACCTGTAATTTTCACTTTTCCACAAGAAAACATAACATACATATGTTATGATTGCCTAACGATCATACACTGGCCGGGAAGCCGATATTTAAAAGTGAAGCGTTTGTTGACGTCAAGTCAGCGCAGGGTATATGTTTTCACCCGCATATTCAAAGAAAAACGGCAACGTTGTCATGTAACGTGCTAAACAGATTGATATATACATGAGTGCAGGTAACGATCGGTGCAAATCAAACAGGTGCAAAAAAAACACACAATATGGGTCATGTAACTGAGCGGGTGGTGGGAACAGTCTTAGGGTTATTGTTCATGAGTCCAACAGCAGAGGGAAAGAAACTGTTCTTATGGCGAGAGGTTCTGGTCCGATTATATGGAACTGGTTCGGTTTCACGACTTCAGACTTGGAGCAACAAACAGCACGCTGCAAAATCTGTTTGACGGTTGTTGCTACCAAAGGTGGGAGTACGACGAATTTGTTTCAAATTCGCAACAGAGCAGCTCACAAAACACCGCCAAAAGACAAGCCACCATATCAGGGGAATCATTTTCACACTGTGTCCCTTATGATAAGATGGGTGTCCAGTGGAAAGCAATCACAGATGCCATCACAATTTATATTGCCAAAGATATAGTGCCTGTTTATACAGTGGATAAGCCTGGCTTTATTTACCTACTGAAAACTTTGGATGCCAGGTATGTGCTACCAACTTTGCACACAACTTTGAATTCAGGTAGACTCCCAAAGGAGATATTAAAATAAGAGTTAAAAAAAATAGATTCTGTCATTTGTTATTATTGTTTAAGAAAGTAAAGGGAGAAAGAAAAAAATCAATTAACTTTGGAAATCGGATTTGGTGTGAAACAATCTGAGATTTTATTTTTAGGCCTACTTTTGTATAATAAAACTTAATATCAAGGGAAGGTTTTTTTGTTTGTTTTTTAATCTCATATTGAAGTAGATTAGATAACTCCTGATCCAAATTCCTTACCAGTAGGTGGTGGTAATGCACCTAAAAGTTGACTGCCAACCGACATCAAACACCAATAGAAGAAGAAGCATTCTTGACCTCAACAATTATGACACAGATAACAACAACTAAATTGTTTCTAGGAATATTTCAGTTCTGCCTATCTAAAATGCAAATAGTACTAGTTAATTAAAATGTAATTTTGGATATTCCAAATTAACTACTAGGAACTATTATATTGTACATTGTAATAGATTATGGAGACATCTTTTATATGAATGCTCCTGTGCACTGTTTGGGCATGTTGGACAGTGTGTTTCATAGTGCCTTGCGTTTTATAACAAACTGTTGGCCTCTTACCCATCAATGTATGTTATATTCAAAAGTGAACTGGACTTCCTTGCAGACACGTCGACTGGTGCATTGGTATGTTTTTATTTACAAAGCACTATTTGGAAATCTGCCTCTTTATTTATCACATCTTCTAACTAGAAGGCAGAGTCCACTCAGTCTTCGACCGAGTAAGTTTCTGCAACTTGTTCCTAAGGTTCGAACCGGGAAAGACTGCTTTCAGCTTTGCTCCTCCATCCACATGGAATCTGTTACAGAATGATTTAAAAATCAATTACTTGGTTTCTTTGAGCAGATTTAAGACTCTGATGAGGTCATTCGAGTCCAGATTATCTATGCGTGTAGGTTTTAACTGATTTTATGTGGAAATTGATCTAAATACAGGTCCTTCTTAAAAAAATTTGCATATTGTGATAAAGTTCATTCTTTTCCATAATGTAATGATAAAAATTAAACTTTCATATTTTAGATTCATTGCACACCAACTGAAATATTTCAGGTCTTTTATTGTTTTAAAACTGATGATTTTGGCATACAGCTCATGAAAACCAGAAATTCCTATCTCAAAAAATTAGCATATTTCAACCGACCAATAAAAGAAAAGTGTTTTTAATACAAAAAAAGTCAACCTTCAAATAATTATGTTCAGTTATGCACTCAATACTTGGTCGGGAATCCTTTTGCAGAAATGACTGCTTCAATGCGGCATGGCATGGAGGCAATCAGCCTGTGGCACTGCTGAGGTGTTATGGAGGCCCAGGATGCTTCGATAGTGGCCTTAAGCTCATCCAGAGTGTTGGGTCTTGCGTCTCTCAACTTCGTCTTCACAATATCCCACAGATTCTCTATGGGGTTCAGGTCAGGAGAGTTGGCAGGCCAATTGAGCACAGTAATACCATGGTCAGTAAACCATTTACCAGTGGTTTTGGCACTGTGAGCAGGTGCCAGGTCGTGCTGAAAAATGAAATCTTCATCTCCATAAAGCTTTTCAGCAGATGGAAGCATGAAGTGCTCCAAAATCTCCTGATAGCTAGCTGCATTGACCCTGCCCTTGATAAAACACAGTGGACCAACACAGGCAGCTGACATGGCACCCCAGACCATCACTGACTGTGGGTACTTGACACTGGACTTCAGGCATTTTGGTATTTCCTTCTCCCCAGTCTTCCTCCAGACTCTGGCACCTTGATTTCCGAATGACATGCAAAATTTGCTTTCATCCGTAAAAAGTACTGGTCACTGGTCACTGAGCAACAGTCCAATGCTGCTTCTCTGTAGCCCAGGTCAGGCGCTTCTGCCGCTGTTTCTGGTTCAAAAGTGGCTTGACCTGGGGAATGCGGCACCTGTAGCCCATTTCCTGCACACGCCTGTGCACGGTGGCTCTGGATGTTTCTACTCCAGACTCAGTCCACTGCTTCCGCAGGTCCCCCAAGGTCTGGAATCGGTCCTTCTCCACAATCTTCCTCAGGGTCCGGTCACCTGTTGTCGTTGTGCAGCGTTTTCTGCCACACTTTTTCCTTCCCGCAGACTTCCCACTGCGTTGCCTTGATACAGCACTCTGGGAACAGCCTATTTGTTCAGAAATTTCTTTCTGTGTCTTACCCTCTTGCTTGAGGGTGTCAATGATGGCCTTCTGGGCAGCAGTCAGGTCGGCAGTCTTACCCATGATTGCGGTTTTGAGTAATGAACCAGGCTGGGAGTTTTTAAAAGCCTCAGGAATATTTTGCAGGTGTTTAGAGTTAATTAGTTGATTCAGATGATTAGGTTAATAGCTCATTTAGAGAACCTTTTCATGATATGCTAATTTTTTGAGATAGGAATTTCTGATTTTCATGAGCTGTATGCCAAAATCATCCGTTTTAAAACAATAAAGGACCTGAAATATTTCAGTTGGTGTGCAATGAATCTAAAATATATGAAAGTTTAATTTTTATCATTACATTATGGAAAAGAATGAACTTTATCACAATATGCTAATTTTTTGAGAAGGACCTGTATTTATAATGTTGTACTGCTGATCTGTCTGTCTTGGCCAGGTCTTCATTGTAAAAGAGATCCTGTATCTCAATGGGACTAATCTGATTAAATAAAGGCTAAATTATATCTATATATATCTATATAGATAGATATATATATATCTATATAGATAGATAGATAGATAGATAGATAGATAGATAGATAGATAGATCTAGATAGATAGATAGATCTAGATAGATAGATCTAGATAGATAGATCTAGATAGATAGATCTAGATAGATAGATCTATCTAGATAGATCTAGATAGATAGATCTATCTAGATAGATCTAGATAGATAGATCTATCTAGATAGATCTAGATAGATAGATCTATCTAGATAGATCTAGATAGATAGATCTAGATAGATAGATCTATCGATCAATTTACATGAACACATTTAATAGGAATTATAGATAGGAGTGGTAGTTGATTAAATGTTAAAACAGCTTCCCAAAATTAATCTAAGCTATCAATCAGCACTTCCATCTGTCTTGCTGAAGACAGAATGACTCAACTCTGCTTTCACCTCTAATGTCATTACTGAGTCCAAATGTTTCTTCTAGATGAGCTGAAGGTGGCTTTTTCAGCCGGTCTGACTGATTCAGGAAAAGTTGGTCCATTTGATGAAGAAACCACTCTGATCTTCTCCAAAACTATCACCAACATTGGCCAAGGCTACAACAGCTCTGCAGGTAACAAAGTTGTTTTGATGAAGGACCATCACAAAAGATCAGTCTTTTAGTTTTAATAAACTGAGCTGATGAATGAGAGTTGTGTCACTGCTGCAGGTGTTTTCACAGCTCCTGTCAGAGGACTTTACTACTTCAGCTTCACGGCTGCAGATTACTTGAAGGGTTACATGGGTATGTACCTATACAGGAACGAGCAGCCAATCATCTTCAGCTTGGACCTGAATGACCATGGCGGATATGCCTCCATAACCAGTGCAACGGCTCTGCAACTGGATGAGGGGGATCAAGTCCGCCTTGCTCTGCCAGCCAGCTATCGGCTTTATGACGACTCCCGAAACTTCAGCGTGTTTTCTGGCTTCCTGCTGTTCCCAGTCTGACATGGCTGCCCCAGGAGCAACGTGAAAGCAATACTTTGAACAACATATAATCTTCATTCAGATTGAAATAAAACTTTGCTTTTTGGTCAATGGAAAATATTCTGTGGTTACATTTTAAACAAACTTAACTCTAAACATGTTTAAAATAAAAATGAAATGACTATATCTTAATAGCCATAAACACATAGCTTTTTATTAAGGATATGTTTTTTGTGGGTTGAAGGCAGGTTTAACAAATTGAGTCAATTCCACTCTATACAGGTTGGGATTAGATCCAGAGGTTAGATCCAGCCCTGCTAAAATGCCATGTTTTTGCATCATCAAAAAATGGGACAAAAAATAATCATCCTTGTCCAAAAGGGAA
>OY747720.1:39000909-39060909 GCA_963556495.2 Valencia hispanica | reverse complement strand
TATGTGGACAAATCCAAATTTTATTTGATTTCATGTGGAAGAACAAAACACATTTATGTAAACCTGTTGTTTTAAATGAAATTAGAGCAGGTGGCTTGGGCTTTATAGACTTTGATTCCCTAAACTATACATTTAAAATAAAATGGCTTAGAGCCTACCTCAAGAACCCAAATTCTATTTCAACTTATGTTTTCTCACATGTAGGTGGCCTACAATTCATCCTCCTATGTAATTACAAAATCTCAAAAATACCAATCAAGCTCTCTAACTTCCACCAACAAGTATTATTAGCATGGTCTTTGATGTATAACCACAACTTCTCTCCACATAGACACTATATTTGAAATAATTGTAATATTTTGTACAAAAATGAATCATTATTTTTCCATAACTGGTTTGATAAAGGCATTTTGAACGTCTCCCAATTATTTAATAATAAAGGTTGTTTATATACATATACAGAATTTCTTAAACAGTATGACATTTCTGTTTCTTTAAAAGAATACAGCACTGTTTTCTGTGCAATTCCAACAGGTATATTGATGTTGTTTAAAGGAGTTGACTTTTCTCTGTTTAGATTTGAAGACCTCATAGACCCCAAGCAGACCTTTATTGGAAAAATTTGTTTCACTACAAAAGAACGATTGGTTAATTCTAAAATTCGTTCTGTTCTGCAAAAAGCTCTGGTTTCAACCCCTTCCTGTGTTAGCTACTGGAATGCCTCCTGGCAAGATCTTAATTGGTCAAAAATATGGTCTTTCCCGAATAAATTCTTTATTACCAACAAAACTAAAGAAGTTTCCTTTAAGATTATACAGATTTTATCCTGCTAAACTTTATATTCAAAAAAGATTTCATTTACGCATCGACGCTTTGTGTTCTTTCTGTAATCTTTCCCCGAGACCACTGTCCATCATTTTTGGGATTGTCCCTTTTCCAAAAGACTTTTGGAAAGATATTACTGCTTTGACCTCAAGGACTATTAAGATTTTCAGTTATGTCTAAAAAAAATTATTTTTGGGTTCACAGATTACAAGTCAAAGGACTCCTCCATTTTTTATTTTATTAATCTAATTTTATTCCTGTCCAAGTACCATATTCACAAATGTAAGTAATTCATAAAAAAACCCACAGTACAATCATGTTATTGTTTATTTGAAGACTTATTTGAATACAATCTCCTTTTCAAACAACGAAAAGGCTGTAAAAACAAAATTTGCTTTTGATACATTCCAACTACTTTCATAATTTACAAATGTAAACTCACCTCTCTTTTCTCCCCCTCTTTTTTTTATTTTTTCCCTTTTGTTTCTTTTTACATTGCCATTTCTGTAAATAAACCTTCATCCATGTTTATATTGTATAAACCCGAATAACTAAACTTCGTGATGTAAAATTTTTGTTGACATGCTGTAAAAAACAATTTATTGAATAAAGATTTATCCCCCCCAAAAAAAATAAAAAAATGAGAAGACGGAGACGTAGAAGATGGTACGTGCGTACGTAATCTCACTGACCAATCACAAGGGAGTACTTCCGCGTCTCTGCGTCGCGTTGCCGGGCTGCACGTCAGGTCCGAGGAGGTGCACGTCAAGCCTCTGCGGACCTACGCAGAGGCTACGGCGGTTACGGCGCCGTACCCTACCGAGGGACACGAAGCAGAAGTAATCGCTAACTTGTTAATGGCATCAAGTACAGATGCAGAGTCATCCGCCTGGGATACTTTTACCTTGGCGGGAGGGGGTGCTGACTTGGTTGGAGTGAGTGGGGGTTTACGTTTGGATGTGGATGTCTCCATAGCGTAAGCGTGGTCGTCTTCGTCGGCGGTAGAAACAAGTTTCTGTCTGGCTACTTCGGACTTGGCATGCGGCATTTTCCCACCGGAAAGCAAACCGAAATATCAGATAAGTCCTTCGTATAAAAGCATGATGGGGAAACACGAGTAGAGTTCAGTTACCAGTTTAGTGGTTCCAGTGAAGGTTTAAAATACCAATTTTAGGACATTACTGGCAGGAGCTCAGAAGGGGTTGTCTTCTAGGGACGCCATCTTGCCAACCGTCCTGACTGGAGGAAGCAGAGAAGTCAACGTTATTTTAAATAATCTGAACCCTTTATGGTGGTGCATAACAAAGAAATTGCTCATTGGATTGTACGTGTGTGTTGGCTGTCTTCTGCGCTGAGATCAGACAAGCGAAGTAAGGTGAAAAATGGCAGAAAAAGGCAGTGCACCGCTTGCACGGACAGTGTTACAACAGTGTTTAAGCGCCAGACTACAGGTTCAAAAAGGGGATGAACACCTGGAGGCTCAATACGTCCAGGTACAAATGTCATGATTCACTATTTGGATGTGGTATTTAAAAAATTACATATCTAAATAAGTCTATAGGGGAATATTAATGAAACAGTTAATTATTACTGACCTCGATTAAATAAGTGATTAAACCTAGTTGTACCAGCACTGTACATTAATGTTGAATTTAAAACAAAGGGACAGCAACAATTTTAACTTGCAAGCCAAAATATAAAACCATAGTTTATATACTCTAAATGTTTTGTCAATTCTAAACAACAGTACACTTACAGTCAGTGATTTAGAAGAAAGTTACTAACAAAAATTTAGCTGTCTCCCAATTGGCTGTAGGATGAGATAAACAATTTTGCTGGAGGCAGGGGAGAATTCTGAAGCATATGTGTAAATATTAACCAGCATTAACATCAATGAAAGAAGTTTTAGTATTAGTAAACAGTCTCTGCACACAGACAGTTTTAGATTGTCGTTATAGGGACCGATAATGGAAAATAAACATTTTTATTTAAATTTTAGGAAAAAATAAGAAAAAAAATCAAAATTTGATGAAAAAACGTTGAAACATGTTTCAACCTTTTCATATTTAAGATGAGACAAACGACAAGAAAATATACAAACCTGCCCATTTTTGTGAAACTGGATTTTTTAATCAATACTAGAGGTCCAAATTATCTTCATCTCGACCAACATACTTTTTCTTTCAGTCTGATAAAAGCTTTAAGTCAGGTTTGCTTTTTATTATACTTTTTTATATTTTTATATTTTTTTTAGTTTCAGTTACATTTTTTTCGGATTAATTTTCCCCCCTAAATTTAAACCTCCCCCCCCACACTTTCAAGTAGGGCTGGGCAGTATGGCTTGAAAATAAAAGCTCAAAATATTTATCAAAGATTACTCTTCCTACTTTTCAGATCAGCAAAGGCATGGTGGTCTACATCTGCTTCTTCAAGGGTGCCACAGAAGAAATCCTACCTAAAATGGGTTAGTCTTATACTGGTTTTATTACCAAATTTGAACTCTTAAGTGTACATCTCCGTACAGGGTGTAAATCTCAGTTCCTTCTTCCTCCTGTCAAGTGTCCACGCTGCTGAACCTCCGGCTGTGTGAGCTCCCTTCTGGAAAGAGAGTTTCAGTGTTGGATCTTCCTGGCAGCCTGCTGATTGTCCCCCAGGCCACACTGGGTGGAAAAGCCAAAGGCAAAGGCATGCAGTACCACAATAACATAAGCAAAGAGGATGGGCTGAAACTGTACAGCTCCTTTGTCTTGTTGTGTGAGAAAGAACTGATGGCTGCCATTTGTGTGACTGAGAGAGAAGCTGAGATAACTGTGAAACATGGGACATATGGGAACAGACAAGTGCTTCTGCTCGAAACAAATGGACCCTACACACATCTGATGGACTTTTGACATATTCTTTTGCAAGCAGAACCGAAAGGTCTGATGCAAATTTATTATGAACAATTTCAGTATGGTTTCTGCCCCCACCATAGTACAGATCCAGCTCTGGTAAAGATCACCAACAACCTTCTGATGGCAGCTGATTCTGGTATCCTCACCATTCTCATCCTTCTTGATCTCAGTGCAGCATTTGACACCAATTCTCATTCTACTGAACAGATGAACATTTATTGGCATTAGTCATACTCTCCTCGCCTGCTTTACCTCATGTCTTTCAGACTGCACCCAGTTTATCAAGTTTTCATCCCACTCCCCAAATGTATTTAACGTTTCTGCTGTTGTACCCCCGGATTCAGTATTAGGACCCTTTCTGTTCCAAATATTGGCCAAATATTCTGTAATTTGATATCAATTTCCATTGTTATGCAGATGACACACAGCTCTACATTTCTTCCAAACCCAATTCATCCCTTCCTTTCAGACTTCTCTGATTTTCTCAAACTCAACAGTGAAAACACTGAAGTGCTACTCGTTGGCACACCCTCCACTTTAACCAAACTTCAGTTTTGCCATTAACATACAGTGGGGAAACTGATTATTTGACCCCTTGCTGATTTTGTAAGTTTTTCCAATGACAAAGAAATGAAATGTCTCAGAACAGTATCATTTTAATGGTAGGTTCATTTTAACAGTGACAGGAAACATCAAAAGGGAAAATAGAAAAAATAACTTTAAATAAAATATTTTTAAATTTCATTGAGTGAAATAAGTATTTGAACCCCTATCAACTATTAAGAGTTCTGGCTCCCACAGAGTGGTTAGACACTCCTGCTCAATTAGTCACCCTCATTAAAGACACCTGTCTTAAATAGTCATCTATAAAAACACCGTCCCCACCATCAAGCATAGAGGTGGAACCATTTTGCTTTGGCTGTGTTTTTCTGCTAAGGGGACAGGACAACTTCACTGCATCAACTGGAAACTGGATGGAGCCATGTATCATAAAATCCTGAGCGACAACCTCCGTCCTTCTGCCAGGAAACTGAAAATGGGTCATCCAGCACGACAATGACCCAAAACACACAGCAAAGGAGTGGCTCAAGAAGAAGCACATTAAGGTCATTGAGTGGCCTAGTCTGTATCTGGACCTTAATCCAATAGAAAACCTATAGAGGGAGCTGAAGCTCAAAGTTGCAAAGAGGCAACCTCGAAACCGTAGTGATTTAGAGATGATCTGCAAAATTCCTCCTAAAATGTGGGCAAACTTGGTCATCAATTACAAAAGACGTTTGACCTCCGTGCTTGCAAACACGGGTTTTGCCACTAAGTATTAAGTCTTTTTTTGTTAGAGGGTTCAAATACTTATTTCACTCAACGAAATGCAAATCAGTTTCTATCTTTTATTTAAAGTTATTTTTTCAATTTTCCTTTTGATGTGCTATCTGTCACTGCTAAAATGATACTGTTTTATCTTCAAAGTGCCTTGAGATGACATCTGTTGTGAATCGGCGTGTAAAATAAACTCAACTTGGACTGAATCAGAAATATTGACTTTCTTCCTTATTTTAAATCATAGCTCTCAACACACCTTCAAACCGGCTTATTTACTCTGGACACTTATTTGGTTTTTGTACTGGCTACTTATTTGCTGTTTGATAATTGTTTTTTTAGTCTATGTATTTTCTTTTTTTTTTCTGTAAAGTGACTTTGGGTCCTCATAAAATGTATTATCATGGACATGAGATTATACAATCTCACACGAGTTATATACATACATTTTGTGTGGATCTTTAGTTAAACAAAAAAATGAAAAAGAAGTTGTTTGACTTTTACAAGACACATGTATTGTAATAGGTTGGGACCCATTTTGCACAAATGAACTGAATAGACTGCATTCCTAGTTGTGCCCCCAACGCATTCCCAATGGTTTGTGCCCAATGATGACATCACAAAATTGATAAATTTTGTGAACGAGCGCCATAATTTGTCAATGGAATCAATGGAAGGAGACACTTGCCTCCCCACCCTGCTGTCTTCAATTAATTGTGGTTACCAGATTCTGTGCTAAGTTGTTGCACTTGTTGTCTTGTCTATGATTTTTTAGCGTACTGAAAATCAGCGTGATTGTCCATGATTTTTTTGTGCACTTTTAGTTGGTTTCAATTGCAACACAAATTTTTTGTGTGTGCTTTGAGATGTATTAAAAAGTCACATGAATTTTAAGCCAGGTGACTTTTTTGAATTTTTGTGCAGGATCCTTCACTTTTTATTTCTTGACTTGTTGATCTGCCATAGCTATTATTTATTAAAAGATAAAGAACTCACAGACTTTTAAAACCACTCATCCTAGTATTGTCAACTGACACTTGTTCCATTAACTTTCTTTAGTTTTGCTATTTCAGCAGTTTAATACATAATAGATCTGTTTATTTCTGCTGTCAGATGAATATGAATGGCAACAGTAGCTTGCCAAACTGACTTAAATTTTTGGTTGTATTCACTAAGAAGAGAATATTAGTGGGATTTCTAAAAGTAAAATGGGAGGCAGACAAAAGTTAGTTATCAGGCTCCTCTCCTGTGGAACCAGCTCCTAGTTTGAGAGGCTACTTTGTCTACTTTAAAGACCAGGCAACTTTCCTTTTTGATAAAGCTAATAGAATTAGAGTGGGTTAAGTATTTCTGAGCTATTTCTGTAGTTATGCTCCAACAGACTTAGACTGTTGGAGGACAGACTGACCACTTTTCTTTACTGTGCTACTTTTCTCTTACTCTCCAGATGTATTTTTCTGCTGTTATTTTGATTGTTGCTGTTGTTTCGACTATTTTTTCTCAGTGTTTTTCTCTCCATAGAAGCAACACCTGGTCTGGTATCCCGCTACAATGCCCTGCTGGACGGGGGGGCATCAATTGGGATGATGTTCCCAGTAACTAAACATCCTCTGTGTTATCAACTTTTTACTTTCTTTAATATAGAAAGTAAATCGTACTTTTTTTTGTTCTGTGTCTCTGTTATGTCTTCTCGAACTGTCGTGACGATGGCCGCTTGTACTAAGCCAGGTTCTGGTGGAGGTTTCTTCCTCTTAAAGGGGAGTTTTCCCTCCCCACGGTATACTGAGGGATTTCTGTGGTTGAAATCTGCATCAACGGGGCACAACCTCAAGTCACTAACTCAATACCGGTGTTGGAGCTATTTTGCACTTTATTTTAGGCTTAAGTTATTGCCTAATTTATTTCCTTATTTTCCTAAAGTTAATTTGCTTTATTTTGCATTTATGCTTATTTTCTTGTTTATTTATATTGTTTATTGGTCACCTGGTGCTATGTTAATTTACATAAGTAGGTCAAGGTGGGAGGGACCGCAGGCTGCAAGGGCATATGGTTTTTTACCAGGGTTAGAGAGGAAACAGAAAATGCCTGTAAGCTTGCTTTCTTGATGAAAATAAACCTCCTCAAACTCATCTTTTTGCTATGGACATTAGTTGATTTTGGTACCTCTAAACCAGCCTCAGTGGCCATTTGAGAAGTTTGACGTTAGTTTTGTTTAAGGAATCCCAGTTGTAGTGGCTATTTGTCCATAAACTTAAATAGAAACGTTTTAAACTGATTGGAATGTTAGGAATTGTACAATATAGTAATTGAAATGACTTTTCTTGTAAAGTGCCTTGAGATGACATCTATTGTGAATCAGTGCTATATAAACTGAATTGAATTGCTTTAAAGCGGTTATATCATGTGGTTTTATCCTCCCAGTTAAACTTTTAAGTTACTGCTCCCAACAGGCTCAAACTTAGTAAGTTGTTTATGTATGGAGAGAAAATAGTCTCAAAACATCTTTGTGTAATACTTGATTTGTAACTGTTTGAGTGTAACTTTGGGAACTTGATCTCTTTTGTTCATTCACTTCTTTTTTAGATTGATGAAAATAAATAAATCAAACACTTTCATGTTTGAAATAATTCTTTTTTTACAGCATTTAAAAAACCTTTGCACAATACTATATATGTTTTGAAAGTACACACTTACCCCATAGTCTCATTTGACAAACAAAAACAGAGTTGCACTTAAGATTTTTGAATACCCTTTGTTATTCATTATTTTTAATGGATACAGTCAGACTCTAGCTCTCTAGAATCAAAATGAAAAACATATCCAGTTTTTAGCATTTTATTGGATTAAACGTGTCTTAGCAACCAGCAAGAATTCTGGCTCTCTCAGACCTGTTAGTTTGGGAGAAAAAAAATGTGTGGGTCCCACTCCAGTGAATAACATTTCCCACAGCTGAAAAGCGTTGATCCCGTGTGAAATGATGTGGCAGACAGTGGACATGGCAGTAATTTGTGAGCAAGTATGCATTTTGCAAGGAAAACAAAAAAGCCTCCATAAAACGTGGTGTTATGGTCCAGCTTAAACATACATGGCAGAACACTACAAATTCTACAGAAGCTTTTAAGATACCATCACATTTGATTATGCAATCTACTGCGGTTGTTCCTCTTTTTTTTTGCAAGACCTGTCATGATTGGCAAAGTCAGTTTTTAAAAGATCTATTGTTTTGGGTGTTATACTTAATTCCTAATGAAAAGCATCTCAAACTTTTTCTTAGGGATGGGACTGAGGTTGTAGTCAAGTTCCGTGTGTTCCAGGTGTGCCTCAGAACTCCAGGAGCAGCGATAACGGCTCCAGAGATTTGAAGATTATCTCTTGTTTCTGCCCATAGATTCCATGCTCCACCTTCATGCCCTCCTTTGTGCACTTTGTTGATTCTGACATGAGCTGTCTGCAGGCTCCAACTAGGTTGGAGAAAAGCTGAGCCCCCAGCCATGGTTCACATCCATCTTTGTACTGCATCCTTCTGTTGGCCATTGGTTCGCCAACCAAGGAGTCCTGGGGAACCAGTAAGACACTCCCAGGAAGGTCAAGAACAGACACTGTGTGCCTATCTTTTCGAAACACTTTAGTGAACATGAACTTGTTGGCTGTTAAGGAAAAGAAAGAAAAAAACAAAGGTGACTACATTTAAACAGCAGGTTAAAGTAAGTTTTTAGTAATATTTCTGTTAAGTTGGCATATTAAGTAGGCTACATGGCATTTAATCAGCAAAAATGTAATTTTACATCAATTTGAGGGAGACATGGCTTAATAATAATAATAATAATAATTTTGGATGGAACCCAGACTTATTTCCAGTTGGAAGAGACAGCTGCACTTGTCCAGTGCAAGCAAGTTTCCATGGGCACATGGCAAGGTTAGACACAGCAAGAGCACCTTCAGTGGGTGTTAGTGAAAGCAAGTAAAATGTCAAGCAAAAACCAAAACTATATTAGTATTAATATGAAGAACAAGTTTAAAGAAATGTTGAGTCTAAGCAATCAGTTAAAACTAAGTGTTATAAATTAGTTAAATAGTTTTGGACAAAATAACTGGATTTTAAACAACTACAGTTTTATGTCCATGTTTAATTATTTGAATTATTTAATGAAATTACAGTAAATATTTCCTCGTTATAATGAAGACAACATTGCCAGGATTTTTGAACACCTATACCAGATTCATTTTTCTAGTGTGTTCACATTGGTTCGATTTTAAAAAATATCGCAAGAGTTTCAGACCAGCGATAGAAAAATCACAGATATTCCTGTGTTGGTCCTACAGTGTGTGGTAGAGAATCGGGGCAAAATAGGGCTAAAATTAGGCCTTAATTAAAGATTTGAAGCATGATTGTAAAAACACATCAAGACATATATCAGGTGATCTGTATTTGTGCAATGAGGGAGTGTGGGGCCTAAGCAGATCAACACCACTATTCAATTCCATTTAAAAATACTTTATTGATCCCAGAAGGAAATTAAGTGTTGTTGTAGCTCATATAATTAATTCTTTAAGGAGTAGTTGGAGATAATAAAGACTGTGGGCAGGAAGGATTTCCTGTAGTGGACTGTATTGCAGCGAAACTGAAGAAGCCTCCCACTGAAGACACTATGTTGTTGTATGACAATCTCATCAAGAGGATACTCAGGGTTGTCCATAATCTTTTTGATTTTATGAAGAATCCTTCTTTGCATCATCATCTTCAGTGGTTCTACAGTTGTCTCCAGAACAGAACCAGCCTTCTTTATCAGGTTGTTGAGCCTTTTTAAGTCCCTGGTTGCTACCCCAATAGATGATGGCTGAGGAGATTACACTCTCCACAACAGACTTTTAGAAGATTTGCAGCATCTTGCTGCAAACCATGAAGGACCTAAGCTTCCTCAAGAAGTACAGTCTGGGGGTGTCGCGTGGTGTAGTGGTTAGAGCGGGCGCCCCATGTGCAGAGGCTTTGGTCCTCGACACGGCCGTCCCCGGTTCGAGTCCCGTCCCGGGCGACCTTTGCTGCATGTCTTCCCCCACCTCTCTCCCCATTCAAAAAATTCTGTACTTTTTTAAAAGGTTTTTGGGCCTGAGTGGCCTTTATTGACAGTGGACAGTCTGCTCTGTCCCTTCTTGTAGACTGTTTCACTGTTCAGTCTCCAGTCCAGTCTGTTCTCAAGGTGAACTCCGAGGTATTTATACTCCTCAACCACCTCCACTGGAAACAGTGTTTGACTTATCCCCGTTTCTTCTGAAATCTATCAATCCTTTGTTTTATTCACATTTAAAGTGACATGGTGTGTGTGATTATTAGTCAGCTTCTATTAAATGGACAAAATAATAGAACATTTAACTCTAAACCTGGTGTGGGCTGGTATTTCTAGAATTGCGCTGCTCTGGGTGGCTGCATGTTGGAGTGGCTCTGTTGGTTACATATTAAGTTTTGGTTTTTTGTACATTGGTTCCTCTTTTTTTCTTGAGGAAGATTGCATTTTTTTACCTGTATACTTTCTAGTTTTTGGTGCTGTGAAGCTGGAAGGATTTATGCTGTAAATTTTCACTTTTTGATAACTTGATATGCAACCATGGCAACAATGTGGTTTACAGCCAGGAGCAGCTGATTAACATCGCAAAAGCTGAAATAATACCTCAACTGAAGCCACAAATCCCTGAAGAGTTGATAAGGATGCAGAGCAGGAGCAAAAAGGAGACAGAGAAAGAGGAAGTTCAAGCCATCTCTTCCATCGATCATAATGGGCAACGTAAGATCCCTGGCTAACAAGATGGATGAACTCCAAGCCTTTACAAGGACTCAGCCAGAGTACCATGAATGCAGTGTTATGTGTTTTACTGAGACGTGGCTACTGGATCATATCCCCGATTCCAACATCTCTCTGCCAGGCTTCCTGACTGTACGAGCAGACAGAGATCTGAAAATGAGCAGTGCTTGTCAACCACAGATGGTGTTATCCAGAACATGTTACTGTGAAGTGTTGTCTCTGCAGCCCAGATGTCGAACTCTTGGCAGTAAGTTTTCGTCCATATTATTTACAAAGAGAGTTCACCACTGTAATTGTGGCAGTTGTTTACATTCCACCTTCAGCCGTTGCCGACAATGCATGTGATGTCATCAGTTCCATGTTCCAGTACCAAAAAGAACTCACCCATCAGTCATCAATGAATATAGACCTGTTCCCCTGACATCCCACATCATGAAGGTCCTGGAGAGACTCCTGTTAGCACCCCTGAGTAAGCAAACAAGAACATATCAGGACCCACTGCAGTTTGCTTATCGCTGTAGAGTTAAAGTTGAAGATGCCATCATCCACCTGCTTCAACCAACCCACTGTCTTTTGGACAAAGCAGCCAGCACTGTGAGGATCATGTTCTTTGATTTCTCCAATGCATTTTAACTAGGGCTGTCAAACGATTAAAATTTTTAATCTAATCACAGGGTAGCTGTAAATTAATCACGATTAATTAACATTCTTAAAAATGACCGAAAAAGTAAAATTTTTGGTGTAAATAAAGGACGAAACTGGAAGCTGTTGCTCTTTTTTTTTAAGGAAATACAGGAGAGATGCATGGAACTTTTGTTTTGAATTCCACAATCACCTTTACACGTGGAGCTTTTTACCTATTAATCTTTTAGCCAGTTTCTAAGGCAAACTGGTTGACATTTTCTGAATGTAAAGCTGACAGCTTCTTATTCAATTTTGGACAACCCTGAGCATCCTCTTCATGGGACTATCCTACAACAACGGTGTCTTCGGTCAGAGGCTTCTTTAGTCCTGCTACAGGAGATCATTCCTGCCTACAGCCAACAGGATCTACAATAGCTCCTTGAAAAATTAAATAATATGAGCTACAACAACACTTTATTTTTCTCTGGGAGGAATTAAGTATTTTTTAATTGAAATTTTCTGACTAATAGAGGGATTATTTGTTTATCAACATCGAACCTTTACATTACTCCCTGGTTCACACTTATTATTTGCAGTTATCAAACAGTTGTCATGCTGTTTAAGTGTCAAGCGAGCACTGAAAGCAGCGCGGGTTTAATTGTGGGGTAAACAGGGCAGGTCATTCTGTTCATGAGTTAATTGCGTTAAAAAAATTAATTCCATTAATTACACAAATTAATCGACCCGCATTAATGCATTAATTTTGACAGCCCTAATTTTAACACAATTCAGCCTGGTTTGCTTTGTCAGAAACTCCTGAAGACACAGGTGGAGCCCTCAACAATCGCCTGGATCAATGACTACCTGACCAACAGACCACAATTTGTGAGACTGAAGAATTGTGTCAGCAGCACAAGAGCACCACAGGGGACCGTACTCTCACCATTCCTTTTCACTCTGTACACCTCAGATTTCCAGTATCTGTCATCTGCAGAAATACTCAGATGACTCAGCAATTGTTGGGTGTATCAGAGATGGACAAGAAGCTGAATACAGAGAGCTGGTAGACTGCTTTGGGACATGGTGTGGAAACAATCGGCTAACCTTGAATGTGAACAAAATAAAGGAGATTGTATATTTCAGAAGAAACAGTCAAACCTTGTTTCCATCATGGGAGAAGAAGTGGAGGTGGTTGAGGAGTTCACCTTGACAACAGACTGGACTGGAGACTGAACAGTGAAGCCGTCTACAAGACTGTACTTTTTGAGGAAGCTTAGGTCCTTCAAGGTTTGCAGCAAGATGGTGCAGATCTTCTACAAGTCTGTTGTGGAGAGTACAATCTCTTCAGCCATCATCTGTTGGGGTAGCAGCATCAGAGCCAGGGATTTAAAAAGGCTAAACAACTTGATAAAGAAGGCTGGCTCTGTTCTTGGGACAACTGTGGAACCACTGGAGATAATAATGCAAAGAATGATTCTTCATGAAATCACAAAAAAATATGGACAACCCTGAGCATCCTCTTCATGAGACTGTCATACAACAGAGCGTCTTCAGTCGGAGGCTTCTTCAGTTTCGCTGCAATACAGACCGCTACAGGAAATCCTTCCTGCCCACAGCCATTATCATCTACAACAACTCCTTAAAGAATTAATTATATGAGCTATACCAACACTTAATTTCCCTCTGGAATCAATGAAGTATTTTTGAATTAAATTGAATTTTATAGAAAATGAGCTATTTAGACCAGGTCAGTTTGCGCATTAGCACAACTGACTCTTGTTTGCGCAATTGCGCAAAACGGCAGATCTCACCCTTTTTTTGGAATCCTTGGAGGAAGCGCTGGAGAGTGCTCCACCCGGGAATTCCTTTGTTCTGCTGGGGCACTTCAACGCTCACGTGGACAGTGAGACTTGGAGAGGTGGGGTTGGGAGGAATGCCCCCCGATTTGAACCTGAGTGGTGTTTTGCTATTGGACTTTTGTGCTTGTCCATAACAAACAAACAACATGTTCAAACATAAGGGTAGGTCTATATGTGCACTTGGCACTAGGGCACCTTAGGCCGCAGCTCGATGATCAACTCTGTTGTCGTATTATCTGATCTGCGGCCGCATGTTTTGGACACTCAGGTGAAGAGAGGGGTGTTCCACTGACCTGCTGTGGTCAGTTGGTTTCAATGGTGGGGGAGGATGCCAGTCAGACCTGGCAGGCTCAAACATGTGAGAGTCTGCTGGGAACGTCTGGTGGAGTCTCCTGTCAGAAGGAGCTTCAACTCTCGCCTCCAGCAGAACTTTGAACATGTCCCGGGGGAGGCGGGGGACACTGAGTCCAAGTGGGCCATGTTCCGTGCCTCCATTGTCGAGGCGGTTGATCAGAGGTTTTGCTGCAAGGTGGCCGGTGCTTATTGCGGTGTCAACCCTCGAACCCACTGGTGAACACCGGCGGTGAGGGAAGCTGTCAAGCAAAAGGAGTCCTATCAGGTCTGTTTGGCCTGTGGCACCACAAAAGCAGCTGAAGGCTAAATCTGTGCTTGGCTGGTCTCGGAGGCAAAAACTCTAGTGTGGGAGGAGTTTGGTGAGGCCATGGGTCCACCATCCGGTATCTCAGGAGGGGGAAGGGGTGCATCACCAATACTGTTTACAGTAAGGGATGGTGTGCTGCTGACCTCGAGTCGGGAAGTCCTGGGTCAGTGGACGGAATACTTTGAAGACCTCCTCAATCCCACCAGCACACCTTTTCAATCTGGAAGCAGAGTCTGAGCACTTTGGATCGGGCTCTCCAATCCCTGATGCTGAGGTCACAGAGGTAGTTAAAAAGCTCCTCAGTGGCAAGGCTTCGGGGGTGGATGAGATACGCCCGGAAGGTCTGGATTTTGTAGGGCTGTGTTGGTTAAATATTCTTCAATATTGCGAGAACATCGGTGGCAGTTCCCTTGGATTGGTGGTGGTCCCCCTACTTAAAAAGGGGGACCACAGAGTGTGTTCCAACTATAGGGGCATCACACTCCTGAGCCTCCCTGGTAAGGTCTATTCGGGGGTTCTGGTCCGACGGATAGTCGGACCTCCGATCCAGGAGAAGCAATGTGGTTTTCGTCCTGGCTGCGGAACACTGTACACCCTAAGCAGGGGTGTACAGTGGAGGGTGCATGGAAGTTCGCCCAACCAGTCTACAGTTATGGGCAAAAGTTTTGAGAATGACACAAATATTAGTTTTCACAAAGTTTGCTGCAAAACTACTTTTAGATCTTTGTTTCAGTTGTTTCTGTGATGTACTGAAATATAATTACAAGCACTTTATACGTTTCAAAGGCTTTTATTGACAATTACATGACATTTATGCAAAGAGTCAGTATTTGCAGTGTTGGCCTTTCTTTTTCAGGACCTCTGCAATTCAACTGGGCATGCTCTCAACTTCTGGGCCAAATCCTGACTGATAGCAACCCATTCTTTCATAATCACTTCTTGGAGTTTGTCAGAATTAGTGGGTTTTTGTTTGTCCACCAGCCTCTTGAAGACTGACCACAAGTTCTCAATGGGATTAAGATCTGGGGAGTTTCCAGGCCATGGACCCAAAATCTCAACGTTTTGGTCCGCGAGCCACTTAGTTTTCACTTTTGCCTTATGGCACAGTGCTCCATCGTGCTGGAAAATGCATTGTTCTTCACCAAACTGTTTTTGGATTGTTGGAAGAAGTTCGTGTTGAAGGGTGTTTTGGTACCATTTTTTATTCACGGCTGTGTTTTTGGGCAAAATTGTAAGTAAGCCCACTCCCTTGGATGAGAAGCAACCCCACACATGAATGGTCTCAGGATGCTTTACTGTTGGCATGACATGACTGATGGTAGCGCTCACCTTTTCTTCTCCGGACAAGCCTTTTTCCAGGTGCCCCAAACAATCGTAAAGAGGCTTCATCGGAGAATATGACTTTGAGAATTATGACTGAGAATTATTTTTTCCAGTGGTTGTAAATCTTTCAATTTCACAGAAATAAAAAACATTAGGTGTTCTTATAGATTAGATTTATGCTTAAAAACAGTATCAGTTTTGTGCACGGACGACTCCTATCATTTTTTGAGAATTTTTAACTGAATATTGGTGTATTTTTAAGTGAGCAATGAAGAGAGAATTTGGCTCCCTGATGCTCTGTTTGGGGAATAAAAAGATTTGCGCAATTTTTTTAACGGGCAAACAAAAAGTTCGCATATAAAAAAATGCATTATTTCTCTTCAAGGCAGCAGATGGGAAATAATGCAGGAGAGACAATCCATCTTTGCAAGGTCCTATATTGCCATTTTATGAATCTCTTCTATCTTCTTATCTTTAGATTTCAAGACTTTGGGGTCTTCATCTTCACTTCACTTTAATCCCTATACAATCTAAAGACAAAAAAGTAACTTTTGCCTAAAAACACTTAAAATCATCCAATTAACGAGCAAAACAACAGTGGGCTTGAAAAATACCTTACCCATCTCAAGTGTGATCTCCTCAGTAGCTCCATGAAAGAAGCACACATATACAACCAACCCTTGTTCAATCTAAAGAGAAAGATACAATAAAAGTTTCTGATTAAAAATTAAATAGCACATCTTCTGAAATCAAACACATTGAAATAGGGAAGAAAACAAGAAAATAATTTTATTTTTTTGTTTAGGCATTTGGCGAACACTTATCTAAAGAGACTTACAAATAAGGATAAAACAATGCAGGTAATATCTAAGCTAACCATAGGCTACTTAGAAGGAAGACAAGTCAGAGGTGACAGTGTAGAAATAGAGTGCAAGCAAAGAGTGTGCAGTAGAAGGTATAGGGAAGTACAGGGTAGCTGTTCTCTGATGAGCTGATGAAGGTTTTTTGTGGATCAAAAAATGAAGATTCTTGTCTTGAGCAAAGTGTGGGCACTTAATAATAATACATTTAATTTGAATTGCCTTTCAAGACTCTCAAGGTCACTTAAAGAACAACGATGTACAATACAATTAAGAAGGCAACTAAAACAGCACAATTAAAACACAAGCAGGTAGAGCAGGTAAAACTACAATTAATAATAAAAAATAAAGTGCTTAACAAGAGTGAGCGACTACCAAGAGAACAGTTATGTCAAGTAAGCCAACCTTAACAGAGGAGTTTTGATTTGTGATTTGAAAGTGGAGAAAGAGAGTCAATGTTACGGATATCAGGATGGAGAGTGTTCCAAAGCTTCGGGGCAGAGTAACTAAAGGCTCTGCCCCCCATGGTACTAAGACGAGTATGGGGAACAGACAGAAGGGAAGATGAAGATCTGAGTGAACGAGGTGAAATGGCAATACAGAGAAGATTGGAAAGATATGGTGGAGCCAGATAATAAATGGCTTTGAATGTCAAATTCAGGATAGATTACAAGATCCTGTTATTTACCGAGAGCCAGTGCAGCTGTTGAAGAACAGGTGTAATATGATTAAATGAGGGAGTTCTTCTAGTCGAAAATCCCTTGATGACCACAAGTTGTGACATAAGCTTTTGCAAAAGCATTCAACAAGTGTGATGGTGCCATTAGGCTAACAAGCTCTGGAGGCTAACAGGCTCTGGATGCTCTTGGATGGAATGATGCACATTGCATTTGATGTGTGCAGCTAAGGGGAGCTGAACCAACAGATGGGTTACGTGTGCTTGATTATGCTGACTGAAGCTCAGATCTGCCACCGTGTTCAAGACCATCCGCAGAGGTTTCACAGCACAGTCTGGTAGTTTTCTTATGTTTAATAATGTAAAGTGGCACAATTGATCCAGACAATCGAGATACTCACTCACACTCTTCCATTTTGAATGTTGCAGTGGTGTTTGGTTGTGTGAAACCTTCTGCTTTAGCTTAAGACAGCAGAAAGCGGATTGAAGTGGTGAGGCCAGAGCAAAATGGGTAAGGTATATAGGACAGGTTTGCTTACCTTAGTGGCCTTGCTCTGTGGAAAAAGGCAGGTAGACACACAGGTCTTCATATAAGAAGGGCTAATGCTTTAACTTGCTTTAGCTCTAACCCCTCAACTTATGCTGTGCTCATAACTGGACTCAATGGTTCACGCTTTAGCTGATTGAACTTGAGTGAGACTGCCCACAGAGAGTTAACTGAAGGATGATTTTAGAGAGGTGAGAGAGTAGCTCTCCACAGCCCCTGGTTACTCTAATGGATTTTTTTCTTGCCCAACTGAGACTACCAGACAGCAGGTTTTACCCACTAATGGGGTTCATTCACTTTCTCAACAGCAGATATTAAATTGGCAAAAAAGGCTTAAACTCTGACCCTAGCAGACACCTGTGGCTCTTCCATACAGTTTTCTTGACTCTAAATATGCTGTAATAAACTAATGCACATAATTTGAAAACAAAACGGATGAGAAGATAAAATTAATAATAAAAAAACTGCCAATATGTAACAAAACGTAGACTGCACAGTTAGAATTTGAAACCAGGTGGTGAGGCCTGGTGGGTCGGCCGCCTGGCTCATCGGTTTGCTCCTGGTCTGGGCGGGTACGTCGCCGTGGTTCAGGGCGAACTCCACCTGGGTGTCTAGTGTCCTTTGTGTTTTGAGAGTAGAGCGAATGTCAGGGTGGGTTTAGTTCCCCTTCTGGGATGGAGCTGGGGGGACTGCCTTGGGGTCCGTGGGGCTTTGTGGTGCTGTGGCCGTGGGCCCCGGGTCGAACGTGCCATGGCCTCCCTCCCCTGGTGGATCCCGGTGAACAGCGGTGCCTATTGGGGTCAGTGGGGGAGCTGGCTCCCTGGGAAGACATTTTGTCTCCCAGTCCTTCCCTCCCCATCCCTGGACACCTCTGTCCACCCGCTCCATCATTTTACCACTCATATAGGGTCTTGGAGCATGGGCACATAACTGTGGCGTCCTGGGTCCCAATTTTAATATACAACTTAGACACTCCCACTTATAACATTCTCACGCGACACATATGTAGGGACTTTGGGGTGGGCACACTTTTCGGCATCCAGAGGGGGAGCGGTTCAATCAGCTTCACCTCTGGTGCCGGTGCCCACTGTTAAACCACATATAGACACTGAGGGCTCGGGGTGGGGGTTGGGGGATGTGTGGCTGCCTTCCCCACATCCCACCCCTCTGTTTTAAATGCACATTATAACAACACGCATCAACACCATACTCAAGCGGGAGGATGGAGGCTAGGGGTCTTTTCACACCCCTGTTCGCTACAGGCCATCAGGGGTTGGGGTCCGGAGGAGGAACGGGCGGTCTGGTCGGGGTCCTGGGCTGTCGGGCTGCTTTGCCACTGTGGGGCCCTTGGCGGTCTGCTTGTCTCCGTCCTAGAAGATAGGGGGTCCATCTCCCGGGTCCGGGGGCAGGTGGTTGTTTAATTCTTAGTTCACAATGTTTGGTTTGTTTTGTCGATGTTCCTTTTTCGTGTTTTGTTTTGTTTTTCCCCCTCTCTCTGCCGTCCTGTGGGTATGGAGGCAGACTTCAATGTCTTCCTGTGTTTTCTTTGTTCCCCTTCCTCTCTTGTATTTTCAACTCACCCTCTCTCTTGACTTTTTGTTTCCTACCTCTCTTCTTCATCTTCCTTCTCCTTAATTTTCCATCTCCGTGTCCATAACATCAGGAAATAAAAACCCCAACAATTCATAATAAAGATTTTTCACACATATATCAAGTGGAGGACTATAGCAAAAGCTGTACTGCTCCGCTTGTGAAAGTAAATCTGTTGGGCTTCTACTTGGTACTCAGACACCAATTCTGAGCTCCACACTGCCAAACAGGACACGTAAAAAAAAAAAAATGGGTAAGGTAAATAAACCAAAAAAAATCATAATTTAGAAGTTACTTTTCAAAGTTTCTAACTAAAATGTGTGTTGTAAACAATATGACATGTCTGCTTTTAGACATTCCAATTCCAACAAATGTTTTTCTGTCCTAAAGAGGGACCTTGGTTAAGGCTGCTAAATATTACATCCATAAATTATTATTAATGATTAGTTTTTACTGTTGCGTGCAGCTAGAACCAGCTAAGAGTAAAATCCTCCTTCCTCACAGTCCCTGTCCGGAAACAATTGCATCATGCTGCATTTGTTTTATCTAAAAAGTAGGAATTTTTAATTAGTGATCTCATTTCCCTTTTAAACAAGCTATATTCAGCAGTCCAAGCAGGTAGGTTAAGTAAATTAAAAATAAATGGTAAATAAAGTACATGAAACCTTTACAGAACCACTCACTCACCTCAACCCACTCAGCATCAGCACCATCTACCACTGGCCTGACCTTAACTTTTGCCTGGCTGCACTGCTGGATGATGGTCCGGGCCTGAAGCCTTTTGGATTTCTGGACAAGTGGGCTGTTTATACACACAAATCCAAAGGAAAACTATGTAAAGATTATTAACATGAGGAAATGTGCAATATATAAGAAAAAGAGAGCTACCTCTCCACTTTAGGAGGTAGTTGTGCTGCCTGTGCCACTCCAGAGTTGCTGATGGTGAAAACTGGCCAGGGTTTGGAGCTTGGGGCCACTACTGGCTCGAGACCACAGCTGGAGCTCCCTTGAATGAAATTATCTCCCTGCACACCTCTCTTCCTCTTTACAGAGCGCTTGTCAATCCGTTGGCTCTGGAGAACTCTGGATTTTTTGGTCATTTGTCCATGACTGATATTCAGAGTTTGAATTTGGTTAGGAAGAGAATGTGGCTCTATGAGAGGTGGGACTATTCTCAGCTCTTGGATGGAATGATGCACATTAATATTGTTTTCAGAGCTGCTCGTTCCTTTCGGATCTTCAGGCTGAATGAGCTCCTTTGACAGGCTCTGGTTAAAGGTTTGAATCTCACAGCTTTTTAAGGTGTCAGACTGTACAGGGGTTCCCATTCTGTTTGGCCAGACCCTGGCAACAAGGGTCGAGTTGGGAATCCTGGGCTGAAGAATGATAGATGCTTTGGCCTGAAGTTGACTGGGAGTTCTCAGATGGATAAGTATAGGAATTCTTGGCTGCGGAGTGGGGGGAGGCATATTTGAAGACACAGGAAATGAAGGTGTTTCCAAAGACTGTAAAAGGAGGCAAAACAAAGGTATAAGAAAGAATATCCAGCAAGATAGCCTTCTAAAGGCTCATTATTATTTCAAATGTACAATGACAAACACCACAATGCAAATTAGCATGACATGTCGCATGTGATATACTTTTTAGTAAAACTCTGAAACTCAAGTGGACTTATATGAATAAAGGTAACAGAGTATATTATACAGTATATTATATATTATACAGTTTAATTTATTTATTTAACTCTGGCTCCTCAAATCTTTTAAAAATATATAAAGGCATTAATTCAAACTCCATCTATAACCTTTTTTTTTATTACAGCTCAATATGTAGAAATAAAGAGAATTTCAATGTGGTATAAAACTGAGCAGCTGTGAGGGGCAGTATTTACAGATTTCTTCTGTTTTTGCTTTTTTAGGACACACTAAAACAAAAATATGATCTGAAATATCTTAAGACAAAGAAACCTCGAGTAAAAACAATATACAGCTTTTAAATTATGGTTCCATTTATTGAGGGGAAAAAGCTATCCAAACCAACTAGCCCTATATGAAAGAGAAATTGCCCCCTAAACTTAATAACTGGTTTTCCCAACCTTCCCAACAGACACTTGATGGCAGTAATAACTGCCATCAAGTGTCTGTGATAGCTGCAATGATATTTTTTGAATCAATGGCTAACTCTTTTATGTATAAAATTGTTTTAATTCAGCCACAGTGGAGGGTTTTCGATCATATTAGACCTTTTCATGGTAATGCCATAACATTTGCAAATATATTTAGGTCTGGACTTTAACTAGGCCATTTAGACAGTCTAGAAACCCACCATAGTCTCCACTGACTCCAGCGTATGTTCCTCCTCTACAACCCCATCTCTGTGGCCATCTTCATTATCTTCATCATTACCACCATGATAATATTCATCATCCCCACAGCCAAGATCATACTCATCACCATAATCACTGCAATAATAAAAAAAAAGAGAGAATGGACACAAAACAAAAATTACTTGAAATATTATAATTAGTTCGTGTTTATAATTTTCTTTGCAAATTAGGTAATAACATCAACTTTCCATAAGTTTTTGTTTAGCTTTAACACTTTGTGCGTTTCATTTTTTGTACCTTTTAAGATAAATAAATCAGCAAATTAAGAGACTTAACTATTTAAAGTTCATATGACAGAAATACTGGTTTGTCAAGCATTTCAGGAACAAAATGTGGCGTATAGAAAGTTATTCATAATCATTTTACGCAGATGATGAAAATGCCATCATTTTGACCCCATTGACAAAATAGGCCAATTATTGTTACAATACAAGCAATTGAGTAAATGCTGTTACAAAGTATTTGCTCCCTTACATATTGTGTTTGTTTTTGCCACACTACATAGTTTCTAATAAATAAAAATTGTAATTATATAAAGACAAATAAAACAAAGACAAAGATAATCTGAGTGACCAACATGCAGTTTTCAAATTATTCCATCCATCCATCCATCCATCTTCTTCCGCTTATCCGGGGTCGGGTCGCGGGGCCAGCAGATTAAGCAAAGAGACCCAGACTTCTCTCTCCCCAGCCACTTGGGCCAGCTCCTCGAGAGGAATCCCAAGGTGCTCCCAGACCAGCCGAGAAACCTAGTCCCTCCAGCATGTCATGGGTCTTCCCCTGCACTGCAAAAAACGATTTTCAAGAAAGTAAAATTCCCTTGTTAGTGGAATTTTTTTTGTATTTTTAAAATATATCGTCTTATTTCAGGAAATATTTTCAAGAAAATATTCACTTGTTCCATTGGCATGTTTTTTATAGCTTATGTATAATTTATGTTTTACTTGTTTCTGGAGTAGCCTTTTTCCAGTGTAATTGTGCAAGAGTGATTTAAATAGTTCTTTAGCCATTGAGGAAGGGTGTGACTGAATGCGAGAGGATCATAAATCAGTTGATCTCTGAAAGATTGGTCCCCCTCACTTTTGAGATGATTGTAATTGTCCTGGGTGGACCTTGGCAATTTTGAAACTCTGAATATGGCCTCGCTTACCTGTAACCTGAAGTATCAGAACAGAGAAAGAAAGAAGAGTAATCCATCTGAATTCAGCCATTGTGCGACTATCGTTCTTCAAAAGTGCGACTGACTCTGGTAGAGCACCTACTACTTTCTCTGATTCACATGTCCTTTCCTCAAACAGACCAATAGGATGCTCATAGAAATAAAACACTTAGGAAGATAACTAAAATCGATCTTCCCTCCTGTCGTCTGTGTTTATCAGATATTGGAGAGATCGAAAAGATGTTCTCAGGTCACAGCAGACTAAGTAGAAATAGCTCCAAAACTGTACTTTAATAAAATAGAAAAGGAGAAGTGTTGGTTAGAATCTGCCAGAGTACTACATGTTCTTTCCTATGATGTGGCTTTTGTGACTGAAGGCTTAAAAAAAGAAGATGGCAGACGTGTGAAGATGATTTAGTTTAGATAAATACAATGAAGATGCTTTATTAGACTGGAAAAAAGGCTACTCCAGAAACAAGTTTAAAATAAAGTATACAAGATATTTTTGCTTGTAATAAGCTAAAAAAAATTCTGCCAATGGAACAAGTGAATATTTTCTTGAACATATTTCTTGAAATAAGAATATATTTAAAAAATACGAAAAAATGTCCACAAACAAGGGATTTTTACTTTTTCTTGAAAATCGTTTTTTGCAGTGTGGGCCTCTTCCTGGTGGGACGTGCCCAAAACACCTCACCAGGGAGTTGTCCAGGAGGCATCCTGGCCAAATGCCCAAGCCACCTCAACTGATGCCTCTCGATGTGGAGGAGCAGCGGCTCTACTCTGAGCCCCCTCCGGATGACTGAGCTTCTCACCACATTTCTAAGGGAGAGCCCAGACACCCTGTGGAGGAAACTCATTTCACCCGTGATCTCGTTCTTTCCTTCACTACCCAGAGTTCGTGACCATAGATGAGGGTAGGAACGTAGATCGACCGGTAAATCGAGAGCTTCGCCTTCGGCTCAGGTCTCTCTTCACTACGACAGACCGGTACAGCACCCCCATAACTGCAGATGCCCTACCAATCATTCTATCGATCTCCCGCTCCATTTTTCCCTCATTTGTGATCAAATTATTATTTTATTTATTAAAAGGGAAAAAAGCTGTCCAAACCAACCTGGCCTTATGTAAAAAAAATTTTTTTTAAAGTGATTGACCTAATACAGTGGGGTAAAAAAGTATTTAGTCAGCCACCAATTGTGCAAGTTCTCCCACCTAAAAAGATGAGAGTACATTTCAAAAAAATGTTATATTCTTTGTTGGCTATGACAGAGGTCAAACATTTTCTGTAGGTCTTCACAAGGTTTTCACACATTTCGGCCCATTCCTCCAGATCCTGCAGATCTCTTCTAGAGCAGTGATGTTTTGGGACCGTCACTGGGCAACACAGACTTTCAACTCCCTCCAAAGATTTTCTATGGGGTTGAGATCTGGAGACTGGCTAGGCCACTCCAGGATGTTGAAATGCTTCTTAAGAAGCCACTCC
Organism: Valencia hispanica; assembly: GCA_963556495.2. Taxonomy (NCBI): domain Eukaryota; kingdom Metazoa; phylum Chordata; class Actinopteri; order Cyprinodontiformes; family Valenciidae; genus Valencia; species Valencia hispanica. The sequence continues at coordinate 39,036,904 of OY747720.1, read as the reverse complement.
TCCGTTACCCGGGCAGTGTGTTTGGGATCATTGTCATGCTGAAAGACCCAGCCAGATTTCAACGTCAAAGCCCTTGCTGATGGAAGGAGGTTTTCACTCAAAATCTCACGATACATGGCCCCATTAATTCTTTCCTTTACACGGATCAGTCGTCCTGGTCCCTTTGTAGAAAAACACCCCCAAAGCATGTTTCCACCCCCATGGTAGATGTGGCGTTCTTTGGATGCAACTCAGCATTGTTTCTCCTCCAAACATAAGTAGTTTTTACCAAAAGGTTCTATTTTGGTTTCCATATTACATTCTCCCAATCCTTTTCTTGATCATCCAAATGCTCTAGCAAACTTCAGACGGGCCTGGACATGTACTGGCTTAAGCAGGGGGACACGTGTGGCACTGCAGGATCCCTGGCAGCGTTGTGCGTTACTGATGGTAGCCATTGTTACTTTGGTAACACCCACGGGGTGAGATCTTGCATGGAACCCCAGCTAGAGGGAGATTATCAGTAGTCTTGTATGCCCTTCCATTTTCTAATAATTGCTCCCACAGTTGATTTCTTCACACCAAGCTCCTTACCTATAGGAGATTCAGTCTTCCCAGCTTTGTGCAGGTCTACAATTTAGTTTTTTGGTGTCCTTTGACAGCTCTTTGGTCCTGGCCATAGTGGAGTTAGGAGTGTGACTGAGTTTGACACTGTCGCGAGGGCAACAGCTTAAGCAGAGAGACCCAGACTTCTCTCTCCCCAGCCACTTGGACCAGCTCCTGGGCAGGAATCCCAAAGCGTTCACAGGCCAGCCGAGAAACATGGTCTCTCCAACGTGTCCTGGGTCTTCCTTTGGGTCTCCTCCCGGTGGGACGTGCCCAGAACACCTCACCAGGAGGCATCCTAATCAGATGCCCGAGCCACCTCAACTGACTCCTCTCAACGTGGAGGAGCACTGGCTCTACTCTGAGCCCCTCCCGGATGACACAGCTTCTCACCCTGTCTCTAAGGGAGAGATAGGGTACCCTCATCTTGTCACCATAGATATGCGTAGGAACGTAAGGCAACTGTTAAATTCCTGGCCTTTCGGCTCAGATCTTCTTCACAACAAACCAGTACAGCGCCCACATAAGTGCAGACGCCCTACCAATCCGCCTATCGAATATATAATATTTTTATATAATATACTGTATAATTCTGTCTATATAATTTAAAGTGTTATCCACATTTTCGGTTGATTAGGAGTCTGTTTACAAGCATTTTGAGGATTTATCTTAAACAAAATACTCTTTAAAAGAGACATATTATACAAAGCCCATTTGAGTTTTAAAGCATACGCTGTTCTCTTTTCAAAAACTTACTTCTAAATAATATTTGACTTCAAGTTTGCCTATCAAAGTGTCAACTGCAGCCCCACTGAGTTGCTAAACACTGAAATTTTAAGTTTTTGTTTTTACTTAAGTCCGTGGTTCCCAAATTATTTCTACTGGGCCCCCTCTTTGCTTTATAACTAAAATGTTCATGCACCCCCCCACATAAGTGTAATCATTAAGTTGACATTATTTTTGTACCTAGTATCAATATCCAAAATTGCCTTCAGTATTTTTTAAAAATAATCTCTATACACAAGTGGTTTAAAAACAAAGAATTGCAAGAAGAAATAAATGAATTTAAAGGGTTGTTTTGCAAAACCAAGGCCTTGTATCATAATTTTTTTTAAGTACTTGGTGTGAGCCTACTGTGATGTCATTTTATCTGCCAGGTGGAGGTGTGCGTTTGTGCCTTGCATCAATGAATTTGATACATTGAATATTTGTTTATTAACCTTGCATACAGTGATTTGTTTTTTTTAAAGAACTTGCTACAGTAACAAGTTGCACGGAGTACAGGTAACTGAATCAAAAATAATTTTAAAAAGATTCCTGTGAGAGCAACTGAACATCACCCGAGACCCTGCACTCAATACATCTCGCTAACTGGGAGCTGACCGCGCGTTTAATTGTTACTGAGGCTTTGGAGCACGACTGTGACCAGTGCCGATGGCTCCAAAGGGCCCGGTGTCATGCCAACACTGGTGAATTCTGCAGCATTTCCTCCCGCTAAAGCAATAGCTTATGGGTCAGGAAAAGGCTCAATCAGAGAGTCTTTTTGACTTCTGATAACTTCAGTTGAAGAAATGTTCCCTGATTTCACAACTTTGGCTGAAGTGGCGCTTAATTCCAGTCTCCAGAGTGGCAGTGGAGCACAGATTAAGCCTCCAGAACAACATCTAAACCCCCATGAGAAGTCATCTGTCAGAGGCTATATCAAAAACCTCATGAAAATAATCTCTGCAGCTATCTATTTGAGACTCCTATTTAAGCACAAATGCACATTTCAGTTCCATACAGACAGAAAGGATATGAGACTGTGCGTTAAGGCCTGAGCAATAGTTTAATTTAAGTGTTTATATGTACTTTTCTGTTCAACTTGTTTGGACTGAATATTGTTTAAAATCAGGAAAAAAAAACACTATTGAATATTTTATTACTTTAAAAATTGACTTATTAAAATAGCTGATGGTTGTTTTTTTTTACCCCGCAAAAAACATTATAATATATAATATCTAGCACGACCTCTGGCATTACTGGACATAGGAATAACTGGTAGTGTGCTGGCTGCTGTTGTCAGTCATTGTTGGAAACATGTCCATAGCACAGTAGCACTTAGCCTCCCCCAGGAGGCACACCTACTTTGGGAGCCACTGACTTAAGTCATTCTCACTTTTGCCAGGAGAGGGAGCTGTACGTAGCCCCTAGCCCCGTGTATCAGAACCAGGGGCAGTGGTGGCTGGTGAAAAATATTCTTGGTGGGACTGTGCTTTTTTTTAAAATCAAACTTGTGCTTTCTGAGCTTTGTGCACAACCCCACTATTTCCTGAACTAAGTACAGCTCTTTTATTTCCTGTGTTACATCATAGGACAAACTGATTAATCCAGGTGTGTCTGACCATTGTTGTGACTACTGAGGTCAGACACACCTGGATTGATCAGTTTGTCCAATACAGAGAGAAAATAAAAGAGCTGTTCAGGAAGTAGTGGAGCTGTGCATATAGCGTATAAAGTCATTTTCAATAATCATCCCAAAACAATTGAACATAAACGGCTGGATACCAGTAGGCTACTATGTGAAATACTGGTTATTTTAATGCCAATATTAACAACTTGAGGCATTCTTATTCTAAACATAAATACAATATTGCACAAACAAGTTTAGAACCAAACTGGAAACAAATAACTTATTAGGTTTACACAAAAATTTTACACACAAAGCTTACAGCACCGCCCCCTTGTGGCAGAGAAATCTCACTGCCAATGTCACCACCAGATATCTTGCCCGCCCTCACACCAGCCTTGGGGCGATTTCTCTATCGCCCTTCATGCGTCCGAATCAATGACGCCGATTGGATAAATTCCTGTTGCTATGTGCGAATTTCTTGTCGGTAATTGGCTGGCTGCTGCACTGCTTGGGGCGATCTTTCTGTCGCCCCAGCTGCTACGCAGCGGGAACTTTTTCACCGAAAATGATATATTTTTTTATATAAGATACTTTGTTACGAATTTAAACTCACAATTGACTTAGAATATGTGATTATTGTTAATACAAAATAAAACATAAAAAAACACTTGGCCCTATCGCCCTCTATTGGCCAGCCGCCACTGACCAGTAGGGATGGAGAGATTCATCGATTTGGACCGGTAGTTCGAGTCAAACAGTTGCGATGCGACTTCACCAGTACATTCCATCACACATCGGTAAAGAATGTGTGAATGCATCGGCTCTTGTCGCTCTGTATCTGTTAAATTCATGCGTTCGATCGGTATTAATGTTGTAACGGACTAAGTGACGTTATGTGGCTTTCGTGTTGACAGGTTTATTGTGTTGTCATATCAGTTTTGTTAAGATGAAAATGGTTTGTTTCTATTATAGTGTTATTTACAGAGTGTCACTGAATGCCCCGGATGTCGCAGGGCCTGTCGGTGAACTATGACACATCATAGTTGGGAGCAGTGATTGGACAGTGGTTTAGGGGGGCTGTACTGTTTGGGTTAGCCTTGTTAGCCTGTGTGTTACGTGTAAGTGAGGAGAGACGTAACGGGAGCAGCTAGGAGCAGCACAGCAGCAGAACAGTGCGTGCAACATGGATGACGGTGATGAGATATTCAATGCTCCCAGACACTCGCATAAATCAAACGTATGGAAATACTGCGGTTTTTATAAGATAGACGGTAAGACTTGTGCAATATGTAAACAGTGCCGTGCTGCTATCTAATATGAGTTAAACATGGTTAAAACAAGAATGCTTTATGGGACACCTTTCAGCCAATACATTTGGCTATAGCTTATATCTTTGCCTAAAATATGGACAGTTGTGAAACAGTATTGGGGAAATGTTCTACCCGTACTTGTTTTCCCAGTTTTCCCTCATAGACTGAAGTAATATGACTGTTGCACATTGGAAATAAGCACCTTGAAGACTATTGTTTGCAGAAACTTTTACTGTCTGCCAATAGTATTTTATTTTTGTACGTTAATCAGGAACTTGTATTTTTGTTATTTATTTCTTATACGAACAAATTTGAGTAATTTACACTCAGTACTTGGTCAACTAACTGAAATTTATGTTAATATCCATCTAATAGACACTGGTTTGTGTTGTATAGCAGTCATAATTGTTTACACTGAGCATGCTGGAGTGGTGAGTGCCCTCTACAATTGTTAAGTTATCTTTTGTTAGAACAAAATGAGATATTAATAAAATGTAATTTCATTTCCAAATAGTGAATTGTCCTTTTTAAAAAGGTGTATTGGTTTGCGCCACACAAAATAGCAATGTGAAATGCAACCTTCAAGTTGATACAGAGAGTAAGAGAGTTAAGCTTTTGAGGCAAGCAATTGGATGTAGACTTAAACAATTCTGAATTGAATGGTACTGCATCATAAAAAACTAATCTGACCGAACCACTTTGTAAGGCCTATGTTATATCGTTATGAAACCATTTTGAATCGCATCGTATCGAGAATAGGAGTGAATCGCATTGCATCGAATCGCCCGGGGGCTTCTTTGGAACGTTACTGTATCGTATCGGTGATCATGTATCGAGATGCGTATTGAATCGGCCTCTGAGGTGAAGATACCCATCCCTACTGACCAGGGGTTGCATTAACAGAATATTTTCCGTATTTGAGCGCTTTTTAAATGTTTTGTCCAACATGGTTCGTCTGGGTGATGTGTTTGTCTTGCCACCATAAAGAGTGATGAGGACAGTAGGGGAAGCAGAAAAAAATCTAATAACCTCTATGTAACTCTATACCTCAATGTTACGAGAACTTCAGTGAAAATAGTTGCCATGCCTAAGAATGTGGAATCAGCTAAAATGTACTATTACTTTACCTACAAAACAGCCCAACTGAGTCTGGTGTGAAAAAATATGAGCATGTTGAAAAACACCTCATACTCACTGTTAAGTATGGCAGAGAATCTGTAATGCTCTGGGCCTTTTTCACAACACTAGGAACCATGTTAGATTGAATGTCAGAAATGTTTCAAATGTCAGGACCATTTCTAAAAAACTCTAGTGGGCCCTGCCAGAAAACAAATTTTTTTTTCATCATTAGGTCCCTTAGTGGCATATTGATCTAAAATAAATAGCAAAACCCCTCCCTGGGCTGCCACCTTATCGTGGTGGAGGGGTTTGAGTGTCCCAATGATCCTAGGAGTTATGTTGTCGGGGGCTTTTGCTCCTGGTAGGGTCACCCATGGCAATTTGGTTCTAGGTGAGGGATCAGACAAAGTGCAGCCCAAAAGACCCCTATGATGAAAACGACAGATGGACTCAGTGTTCCCTCGCCCGGACGCGGGTCACCGGGGCCCCCCTCTGGAGCCAGGCCTGGAGGTGGGGCACGTTGGCGAGCGCCTGGTGGCCGGGCCTTTACCCATGGGGCCCGGTCGGGCTTAGCCCGAAGAGGTAACATGGGCCCCCCTTCCCATGAGCTCACCACCTGTGGGAGGGGCCATAGGGGTCGGGTGCTGTGCAGGATGGGCGGCGGCCAAAGGCGGGGACCTTGGCAGTCCGATCCTCGGTTGCAGAAGCTGGCTCTCGGGAGGTGGAACGTCACCTCTCTGGTGGGTAAGGAGCCGGAGCTGGTGTGCGAGGTTGAGAGGTTCCGACTGGACATCGTCGGACTCACCTCGGTGCACGGCTCTGGCTCTGGAACCCGTCTCCTCGAGAGGGGTTGGACTCTCTTCCACTCTGGGGTTGCCCCCGCTGAGAGGCGCCGAGCTGGGGTGGGCATACTTGTTGCCCCCCATCTCGGCGCCTGTACGTTGGGGTTTACCCCGGTGAACGAGAGGGTAGCCTCCCTCCGCCTTCGGGTGGGGGGACGGGTCCTGACTGTTGTTTGTGCTTACGCGCCAAACAGCAGATTAGATTACCCACCCTTCTTGGAGTCTTTGGAGGGGGTGCTGGAGAGTGCTCCTCCTGGGGACTCTCCAGCACCTTGTTATTGGACTTCTGTGCTCGTCATGGATTGTCCATAACGAACACCTTGTTCAAGCATAAAGGTGTCCATATGTGCACTTGGCACCAGGACACCTTAGGCCGCAGCTCAATGATCGACTTGGTTGTCGTCTCATCTGATCTGCGGCCGCATGTTTTGGACACTCGGGTGAAGAGAGGGGCAGAGCTGTCCACTGACCACTACCTGGTGGTGAGTCGGCTCTGATGGTGGGGGAGGACGCCGGACAGACCTGGAAGGCCCAAACGTGTTGTGAGGGTCTGCTGGGAACGTCTGGCAGAGTCTCCTGTCAGAAGGAGCTTTAACTCACACCTCCGGCAGAACTTTGAACACGTCCCGGGGGAGGCGGGGGACATCGAGTCCGAGTGGACCATGTTCCGCGCCTCCATTGCCGAGGCGGCTGACCGAAGCTGTGGCCGCAAGGTGGTCGGTGCCTGTCGCGGCGGCAACCCCCGAACCCGCTGGTGGACACCGGCGGTAAGGGATGCTGTCAGGCTGAAGAAGGAGTCCTACCGGGTCTTTTTGGCTTGTGGGACCCCTGAAGCAGCTGATAGGTACCGACAGGCCAAGCGGGATGCGGCTCGGATGGTTGCTGAGGCAAAAACTCGGGCGTGGGAGGAGTTTGGAGAGACCATGGAAAACGACTTCCGTACGGCTTCGAAGCGATTCTGGTCCACCATCCGGCGTCTCAGGGGGCGAAAGCGGTCTGCCACCAACACTGTTTACAGTGGGGATGGTGTGCTGCTGACCTCGACGCGGGACGTTTTGGGTCGGTGGATGGAATACTTCGAAGACCTCCTCAATCCCACCAGCACGCCTTCCAATCTGGAAGCAGGGTTTGGGGACTTAGGGTCGGGCTCTCCAATCTCTGGTGTTGAGGTCACCGAGGTCGTTAAAAAGCTCCTCGGTGGCAAGGCTCCGGGGGTGGATGAGATTCGACCGGAGTTCCTCAAGGCTCTGGATGTTGTGGGGCTGTGTTGGCTAACGCGGCTCTGCAATATTGCGTGGACATCGGGGGCAGTTCCCTTGGATTGGCAGACCGGGGTGGTGGTCCCCCTGTTTAAAAAGGGGGACCACAGGGTGTGTTCCAACTACAGGGGGATCACACTTCTGAGCCTCCCTGGTAAGGTCTATTCAGGGGTTCTGGAGAGGAGGGTCCGACGGATAGTCGAACCTCGGATCCAGGAGGAACAATGCGGTTTTCGTCCTGGCCGTGGAACACTGGACCAGCTCTACACCCTCAGCAGGGTCCTGGAGGGTGCGTGGGAGTTCGCCCAACCGGTCTACATGTGTTTTGTGGACTTGGAGAAGGCGTTCGACCGTGTCCCTCGGGGGGCCCTGTGGGGGGTGCTCCGGGAGTATGGGGTACCGGGCCCCTTGATACGGGCTGTTAGGTCCCTGTACGACCGGTGCCAGAGTTTGGTTCGCATTGCCGGCAGTAAGTCGGGCTTGTTTCCAGTGAGAGTTGGACTCTGCCAAGGTTGCCCTTTGTCACCGATCCTGTTCCTAACTTTTATGGACAGGATCTCTAGGCGCAGCCAAGGCGTTGAGGGGATCCGTTTTGGTGGCCTCAGGATCGGGTCTCCGCTTTTTGCAGATGATGTGGTCCTGTTGGCTTCATCGGAGCGTGATCTACAGCTTTCGCTGGAGCTGTTCGCAGCCGAGTGTGAAGCGGCTGGGATGAGAATCAGCACCTCCAAATCCGAGGCCATGGTCTTGAGCCGGAAAAGGGTGGGGTGCCTCCTCCGGGTCGGGGATGGGGTCCTTCCCCAAGTGGAGGAGTTTAAGTATCTGGGGGTCTTGTTCACGAGTGAGGGAAAAATGGAGCGGGAGATCGATAGACGGATTGGTGGGGCATCTGCAGTTATGCGGGCGCTCTACCGGTCTGTCGTGGTGAAGAGAGAGCTGAGCCAAAAGGCGAAGCTCTCGATTTACCGGTCGATCTACGTTCCTACCCTCATCTATGGTCACGAACTCTGGGTGGTGACCGAAAGAACGAGATCACGGATACAAGCGGCTGAAATGAGTTTCCTCCGCAGAGTGTCTGGGCTCTCCCTTAGAGATAGGGTGAGAAGCTCAGTCATCCGGAGGGGGCTCAGAGTAGAGCCGCTGCTTCTCCACATCGAGAGGAGTCAGTTGAGGTGGCTCGGGCATCTGGTCAGGATGCCTCCTGGACGCCTCCCTGGTGAGGTGTTTCAGGCACGTCTCACCGGGAGGAGGCCCAGGGGAAGGCCCAGGAAACGCTGGAGGGACTATGTTTCTCGGCTGGCCTGGGAGCGCCTTGGGGTTCCTCCCGAGGAGCTGGAACAAGTGGCTGGGGAGAGGAAAGTCTGGGTCTCTTTGCTTAGGCTGCTGCCCCCGCGACCCGACCCCGGATAAGCGGAAGAAAATGGATGGATGGATGGATAAATAGCAAAATCATGACAGAAATTGTTTATCAGACACCATTTGAACCTTCTGTGGCCATTCCAGTCCTAAAACCTACTAAAGACATTTAGGGTGAATTAAAGAGAAGAGTGAGAGCCTCACACTTTGACAAATCTTTCTCTCTGTATGGTCCAACCATGTGAAAAAGGATAAGAGGAGATTAAGTGCTGTGCTATTGGCATTATGGGGTTTCACAAGGTATTAAAACGGCAATAATTTAGTAAAAAAAAAATTTAACAAAACAAACACTGCCTAGTTTGGAACTTTTTTCCCCATTCAATTAATTTACTCAAAGAAAATATTTGATTATTCCAATTTGTCTGCATGATATTATGCTGTTCAGATAAGGAATCTTTAAAAAAATCTATTTTATACATCATTGCTAGTCAGGTATAAACCTCGAATGAACCTGAGGTCATCAGAGACCCATCCGTCCATCCATTATCTGTACCTGTCCATCCTTTGCAGGGTTGCGGAGGGAGCTGGTGCTGGTGATCTCCAGCAGTCACAGGGCGAGAGGCAGGGTACACCCTGGACATGTCGCCAGTCCATCGCAGGGCAACACAGAGACATATAGAACAAACAACAATGCACGCACACACTAATACCTAAGGGCAATTTAGAAAGACCAATTCACCTAACAGTCACGTTTTTGGACTGTGGGAGAAAGCCGGAGGACCTGGAGAGAACCCACGCATGCACAGGGAGAATATGCAAACTCCATGCAGAAAGAACCAGGCTGGGATTTGAACCCGGGCCTTATTGCTGCAAGGCTGCTGCTGACCCATTTACTCACTATTCCCAGAACCAGAACTAAACTTCTTAGCTCTGGAAAAAAAAATCCCTGATACCCTAAGATGTGAACACTTTAACAATGACTCAGTGCACTACTGTTGGCTGCAGTTTTCTCATAAATATCTGTCTTTTTGTGTTTAACCTATATAAAACCCTATGTGTCACATAACTGTATGCAATGTGCCCTATAAATAAAGTTTGATTGATTGGTCAAGGATAACTTTATCAGTTCATGTCCATCATTAGCATTTGTTTTAATTTGCATCTCAATGTTTCTTTCTATCCATGTGATGTTTCCACTGTCTTATATGTGGTACTTTGATTTTCTGTAAGACACTTTGAATTACCCTGCATATGAATGATGCTGTAAAAATAAAGTTGTCAAGGCTTCCCAGGGGTGTCAATAAGTGTGGATAGAGTTGTACACCTGTCTTTAACAATTTTTAAAAAACTGCAACCAAATCACCTTTCTGAGCCATGTCCTGCAGATGTCAGAGACCGCACCTCAGCTCTATCTGCCTCTGCGTGATGACATGGTTTTTTTCTCATCTTCAGGCTGCACTGAGAACAGTTGTTGATCCACTGAACCACATCAGGCTTCATTGTTTGCCAGTAGTACCTGTCAGAGATCAGACTATGAAAAATGATTGTATGACAACTATGAATAATTTGCAACACCTAAACAAAAGTAAACATGGAAAACCTTTCATTGAGCAATCTGAGACACTTGTTGACGTTGAGGTGGTTAAGTTCATTGTGAAAGTCCACAAGAGCAGTTTCAACCTGCTGCCTACTCCTCAGAACCAAGCGCATCAAGTCTCCTGTCACCACGTGCAGTTTGCCCTCTGTCAAAACAGGTCAAATAAAATGAAAAGAGCATACAACACTTGCATTTAAAAAGCTAGAAAACCTGGGTCTTTTTTTGTTTAGCTTCTTGTAATAATTTTGGTGGATTTTATTCATGGTGCAAAAAGGAGGAAACAGTAGCAAGAGATAAAAAAATGTAGAAGGGGCAATTATGGAGGTATTTTTGGTGCAAAAGTATTTGTGCCTTTTAATAGTGAAGTTGAAGTCACAAAGGAAAATTCTGTAGCAGTTTTGTAATTTTAGATTTTTGTCGGTCTTTCACAAATACAAAATAACAGTTACACCGCTTCAATTTCATAAGTGCAATACACAAATTGTATTCTTTAAGCCACAGTTTAAAATAAATCTTACATTTACTGTTTCGCCCCAATTGATCCAAAACAAAGGGTGCGAAACACATCCACATACCTGCGTGTAAGCTGCTGTTACACATTGACAAACAAGGAACAATATCAGAGATGTCTGGTCAGGAATGAAAAAGATAACAGGCTTAAGCACAGGAAGGATTGGACAAATGGAAGTCTGGACAGAGCCAATGAACTGAACACATTCTTCAATAGGTTCAGATCAGGAACTAGCTCACCATCGTCTTCTCCTGTTCCCAGCCAAACAGACATCCGACCCTCCTCTGACCCACAGTTTTTCTGTCACACCTCGGATGTTTTATCCTTCACCTCAGTCATGGACTCTTCTGCTTCCACAAGTTTGTCTTCAACCAAGTCAGGAGACGCTACTACCCCCTTTCCCTCCCCCTCCCACTTGGCTGTCTCTATAAATCAGGTGAAGAGGCAGCTGGAGAAACTGAACCGGAACAAGGCTGCAGGTCCAGATGGTGTCAGCCCTGGAGACCTGAAGGCCTGTGGAGAGCAGCTCTGTGGGATTCTGCAGCACCTCTTCAAACTTGGCCTGAGCCTGGAGAAGTTTCCAGTGTTGTGAAAAATTTCATGCCTTGTTCCAGTACCAAAGAGAACTCACCAACCAGTCATCAATGACTATAGACCTGACATCCCACCTCATGAAGGTCCTGGAGACTCTTGTTGACCCCCTGAATAAGCAAACAAGAACATAACAGGACCCGCTGCAGTTTGCTTATTGCCATGGAGTTGTAGTTGAAGATGAAGATGCCATCATACACCTGCTTCAACCAACCCACTGGCATCTGGATAAAACAGGCAGCTCTGTGAGGATGATGTTCCTTGATTTCTCCAATGCATTTTAACACAATTCAGCCTGGTTTGCTTTGTCAGAAACTCCTGAAGACACAGGTGGAGCCCTCAACAATAGCCTGGATCAATGACTACCTGACCAACAGACCACAATTTGTGAGACTGAAGAATTGTGTCAGCAGCACAAGGCACAAGAGCACCACAGGGGACCGTACTCTCACCATTCATTTTCACTCTGTACACCTCAGACTTCCAGTACAAATCAGACCTGTCATTTGCAGAAATACTCAGATGACTCTGCAATTTTTGGGTGTATCAGAGATGGACAAGAAGCTGAATACAGAGAGCTGGTGGACCGCTTTGTGAGATGGTGTGGAAACAATCTTCTTAAATTGAATGTGAACAAAACAAAGGAGATGATTGTAGATTTCAGAAGAAACGGGGGATAAGTCAAACACTGTTTCCATAATGGGAGAAGAAGTGGAGGTGGTTGAGGAGTATAAATACCTTGGAGTTCGCCTGGACAACAGACTGGACTGAAGGCGTAACAGTGAAGTTGTCTACAAGAAGGGACAGAGCAGACTATACTTCTTGAGGAAGCTTAGGTCCTTCATGGTTTGCGGCAAGATGCTGCAAATCTTCTACAAGTCTGTTGTGGAGAGTGTAATCTCTTCAGACGTCATCTGTTGGTGAAGCAGCATCAGAGCCAGGGACTTTAAAAGCCTCAACAAGCTGATAAAGAAGTCTGGTCCTGTTCTGGAGACGACTGTGGAACCTCTGGAGATGATGAAAAGAAGGATTCTTCATAAAATCAGAACATATATGTACAACCCTGAGCATCCTCTTCATGAGACTATCCTGCAACAACAGAGTGTCTTCAGTCGGAGGCTTCTTCAGTTTTGCTGCAACAGAGACCACTACAGGAAATCCTTCCTGCCCATAGCCATCATGATCTACAACGACTCCTTAAAGAATTAATTGTATGAGCTACAACAACACTTAATTTCCCTCTGGGATCAATAAAGTATTTTTGAAATGAACTGAAATTCTTCAGTGCAGCTACACAGTTTCTGTTATACAAGCCACAAACTATAAAATTCCTGCTCTAATATTTTTGTTTCACTTAGTGTAGTGCATTTGGAGCCAAACTAATTCACACACCTGTAATAACATCTTCCCACATACTTTTTTAAAATATTTTTTCCTTTAACACAGACAAGTCCGTGAATGCAACTGCATGAAACCACTGATGCAAAACTACCATTAATGAAACTTTTATTTGAATTGTAAAGTTGAATAACTTGCACTTTTTGCTGCATCTGGACCACACTAGAACAGCTCCAGCTCAGGAAATACAAAACTTCGACTCTTCAAATGTGGATTATAATATTACACACAAATGGCTGAATATTTAAAACCTTGTTTATAATTTGTGAAACCTTAGCTTGATTTGTGAAATCTTTATTATAAAGCCAGGTAAATCATAGTATGTGTTTAAATTACTCAGTTATTTTCTTAGATACTTGAAATATTCCGTGCACACAGTGCCGAATTTAATGTGTGTGTGTTTACAGATAATCATGAATTTTATATGATGGGGTTGAATTACCAGAATAAAAAGGTACAATTTTCAGCACTATAAATTGTTGTTTATAAACATTCAGTTGATATTGAGAGTATTGAGTGATCACATATTAGTTATCAATTAACATTTTACTTTTTTTCCAGAGGGGTATACAGTGGGGTAAAAAAGTTTTTAGTCAGCCACCAATTGTGCAAGTTCTCCCGCTTAAAAAGATGATAGAGGCCTGCAATTTTCATCATAGGTATACATCAGCTATGAGAGACAAAATGAGGAAAAAAAAATCCAGAAAATCAAATGGTCAGATTTTTTAAAGGATAAAATAAGTATTTGGTCAGCTACAAGCAAGATTTCTGGTTCAACCTGTTACTTCTTCTGTAAGAGGCTCCTCTGTCCTCCACTCGTTACTTGTATTAATGGCACCTGTTTGAACTCATCAGTATAAAATACACCTGTCCACAACCTCAAACAGTCTCACTCCAAACTCCACCATGGCAAAGTTCAAATAGCTGTCAAAGGACATCAGAAACAAAATTGTAGACCTGCATGAGGCTGGGAAGACTGAATCTGCAATAGGTAAGCAGCTTGGTGTGAAGAAATCAACATTGGGAGCAATTATTAGAAAATGGAAGGCATACAAGACCACTGATAATCTCCATCGATCTGGGGCTCCACGCAAGATCTCACCCCGTGGGGTCAAAATGATCACCAGAACGGTGAGCAAAAAAACCCAGAACCACATGGGGGGACGATTGGGAGAATGTCATATTTTCAGATGAAACCAAAACACAACTTTTTGGTAAAAACGCTACTTGTTGTGTTTGGAGGCGAAAGAATGCCGAGTTGCATCCAAAGAACACCATACCTACTGGGAAGCATGAGGTGGAAACTGGGGTCATGCTTTGGGGCTCTTTTTCTGCAAAGGGACCTGAACGACTGATCCGTGTAAAGGAAAGAATGAATGGGGCCACGTATCGTGAGATTTTGAGTGAAAACCTCCTTCCATCAGCAAGGACATTGAAAATAAAACGTGGAAGGGTCTTTCAGCATGACAATGATCACAAACACGCCGCTCGGGTAATGAAGGAGTGGCTTTGCAAGAAGAATTTTAAGGTCCTGGAGAAGCCTAGCCAGTCTCCAGATCCTTGTGAAGACTTACAGAAACCGTTTGACCTCCGTCATAGCTAACAAAGGGTATATACCAAAGTATAGAGATGAACTTTTGTTATTGACCAAATACTTATTTTTCACCATGATTTGCAATTTTTTATTTTTTTTAAATCAGACCATGTGATTCTCTGGATTTTTTTTCCTCATTTTGTGTCTCATAGTTGAGGTATACCTATGATGAAAATTACAGGCCTCTCATCTTGTTAAGTGGGAGAACTTGCACATTTGGTAGCTGACTAAATACTTTTTTTACCCCACTGTAACTCAGGATCCTGGCTTAGGTGTTAATATAATGTGTCAACCCTAACCTTGCGTTCCTGAGCTGGAGTGGTTCTAGTTGTCCAGACGCAACAAAAGGTGGTGAAATCACCCTTTATTAAACTTTCACAAATCAAATAAAAGGTTTAATTAATCCCAAAGTGGGTTTGACAAATTCTGCTATTAGTATAGAATTATCTAGTCCAGAACTGAAGAGTCAAAGTATTAAAGTTTTTAAACTAGAGCAGATTGAAGCTAATCAGGTTAGTGGAAATAAGGTGGAATCGCCCTTTAGCAAATTCCCTAAGTCGGACTACAATCGGAAGCCAACTTCAGCTTTGTATCACTTTATTGATGCAGTTCAGAGAGGCCTCGAAATTCCATTAATAGACCGTAAATAAGCATCTATCACATCTGGCTTTAATGTTTTGTGTCTTGAGGAGTTTGGGAAACATTTTAGCGATTTAACCTGCTCTAAATGTCCGACGTACAGCCGCAAGATTACAGCATCACTCTCAGGCCCCACAGACCTAAGCATGGGGGTATTTCCAGTTTGTTAATACTGAGCCCGGCAGTGGCCCCTGCTGTACAGGAATAGGCATTACCCACAAGTTTCAGATTGTTTTGCTCCACATCAAAACGTTACAAATGCAACAAAAGGAGGAGCGTGTGAAAAAAGGTGTGGCTTGTAAAGCAGTTTTTGTGACATCAGTGGTTTCGTTCAGTTGCATTCACTGACTTTTGTCTGTGTTAAAGGAAAAAAAAATATTTTTTTAAGTTTCTGTGGGAATATCTTAATACAGGTGTTTTAATTAGTTCGGCTCCAAATGTACTGGACTAAGTGTAGCAATAAAATATTAGAACATGAATTTTATAGTTTGTGGCTTGTAGAACAGAATCTTTGTAGCTGCACTGAAGAATTTGTGAAGGTGTAACAGCAGCTTTTTGTCTGTGATCAACAACAAAGTATAAACAAGTTTTGTTTTTTTACACATGGGTTTGTGGATGTGTTTTGCACCCTTTGTTTTGGATCAATTGGGGCTTTATATGTAAGATTTTTTTAAAGTGTGACAGAGAATGCAATTTGTGTATTGTACTAAAGAAATTGAAGAGGTGTAACTGTTATTTTGTATTTGTGAAGGACTGACAAAAATCTACGATTACAAAACTGCTACAGAATTTTCCTTTGTGACTTTAATTTCACTATTATAAAGGCACCAATACTTTTGCACTTAAAATACCTCCATAGGCAATTTGTTGAAAACATAATTTAAACTCACACAGCTGATCAAAAGTTTCAGACTATTAACCAGGGTTCGTACAGCTTTCCATGAGTGTTTCATAACTTTTAACCAATTTTCAATCACCAAAAATAACACATTTGTGAATCAATTTATCTTAAACACAATACTCTTTAAATGGAGACATATCATGCAAAACCCATTTGACTTTTAAAGCATATGCTCAAAAACGTACTTGAAAATACTATTTGATTTCAAGTTTGCCTATCAAAGGGGCCGCAGTCCCACTGAGTTGCTAAAAACTTGTTCACTGAAATTCAAAGTTTTTGTTTTTACTCCAGTCAGAGGTTCGCAAATTATTTCTGCTGTGCCCCTCTTTGGTTTATAACTAAAATGTTCCCACACACCCCACATACCTCTTAGTGTAATCATTAAGTATACATTCTTTTTGTATCTAGTATCAATATCCAACATGGCTTTCAACATTTAAAAAAAACTCTCTGTGCACAATTGTTTTGAAAACAAAGAATTGCAATAAGAAATGAATACATTTAAAAGGGTTGTTTTTTCAAAACTGAGGCCTATCATCATAATTTCTTTTTCAGTACTTGGTGTGAGCCTGTTGTGATGTCATTTTATCTGCCAGGTGGAGGTGTGTGTTTATTCCCCGTTTCAATTAATTTGATACATTGAATGTTGGTTTAAAAAAAAATTAAAAAAATCACAGTATGCAAGTTTAATAAAGAACTTGTTACAGTAACAAATTGTTGGCAAGATCGCTGCCCTCTTCCTTCAGGTATTTTGCTGTTCAAAGACCCTGGACAGCACTTTCCACCCTGACAACAATCAGGACTCGCTGCAAAACAGAACAGCTGTCTGGTCGGAGCCCATTTCCCCACACAGTACCGCAAAAAATCCTTTCACAGATCGAGTTTCAAAGTACTTGACTTGGCCGAAGACATTTATCATTATATCATTTAGCTCTGGACTCGGTTCATTAGAACTGGCATATGGGGGGAAATGCGCTTGATGAAGCCATCTGTGCCCTGTTTGTACAGAGCCCTTCAAAGTCCCTATATGTTAAAGGACATGTCATAAATGCGCCTGCCAATAGAATAAGCCAACTATTTTCCGCATTTAAAGTTTTTTTGTTTTTTGATCTGAATGCACTGGCAGATTACAATTCACACCCCTGACCACTTGATGTAGACACACTTTACGCACGTAGTACAGGTAACAGAATCTAAAATTTAAAAAAGACTCCCATGAGAGCAACTGAACATCATCTGAGACCCTGTACTCAATACATCTCGCTAACTGGGAGCTGACAGCACGTTTAATTGTTACAGAGGCTTTGGAGCACAACTCTGATGGTGCAATTGGCTTCAAAGGGCCCGGTGTCCTGCCAACCACTGGTGAATTCTGCTGTATTTCCTCCCACTAAAGCGATAGCTTGTGGGTCGGCTTGAGAGTCTTTCCGACTTCTGATAACTTTAATTGGAGAAATGTTCTCTGATTTCACAACTCTGGCTGAAGTGGCGTTTAATTCCAGTCTCTAGTGTGGCAGCGAAGTGCAGCTTCAGCCTCTAGAACAACATCTAGACCCCCATGAGAAGTCATCTATCTGAGGCAAAAATCCAATACCTCATGACAATAACCTCCGTAGTAACCCCATTATTTGATTACGCACAAATGGCTGATATATTTCAGTTCCATGCGGAGCAGTAAGAAGTTGTGAGACCATGCGTTCAGGGCATAGCAGGTGAACTATTCTTTTTAAGTGCAATCGTTGAATGAAAAATTTTATTCTTTATACGTAGTTAAATATTATTTAACATACATAAAAAAATAAATACAACGGGTGTCAATTGATTAAACATTTTTATCTAATCACAGGGTAGCTGTGAATTAATCACAATTAATCAACATTCCTAAAAATGAATTAAAAAGTACAATTCTCGGTGTAAAAGGACAAAACCGGATGTGGCCCCCCCTTGTAATGCAGCCCTGGGCAACCGCCCAGGTCGCCCATGTTAAGAACAGCTACTGATTTTTCCAATCACCTCTTCTGATAGCTTGCAACAAAAGACGTCTTGTTTACCTTGAAAGGGCTGCGAGTCGATGCAATTATGTAGAACATGCACGTTTTGTTGTTTCTATCTAATCAGTTTGTGCAACCAACAGCCCAAGACATGATAGGGTCTCTTTCTGCAGATGACACACTTAGTAAGGCAGGGAGTGATGTAGAACGATAATCCCTCTATTTGGCCTGCATCTGAGAAGAGACATTCACATTACATGTAGATGAAGCACTGGATGCAGTACGGATCCTGTTTACGTGATAAGTGAGTACTGAAAGCAGCGTGGGTGGAATTTTAGGATCACTGGGGCAGGTCATTCTGTGCATGCGTCAATGCATCAAAGAAATGCACCAGGTGCGCTCAAAGAAGCATGTATGGGAATTGATAGATCTCGTGATAAAAGTATTTTATGATTTCCCACTTCAAGTATTAGTTTCTCTTTGTACATGTTGTCCTGTTACTTTTCTCTCGTATCAGAATAACATTTGCTGACCCACGCACCTACTATGTCTTGTGTGGCAGGAAATGACAAAATAGCTTTCAGAATTAAATACGTTTTGATTATATTATGTGTATATGTGTGTGCAAATGATGTATAAAAATGCACAATTATTAGACAACATATATGTATAAATATAGACATAATTATATTAATATAGCTATGCATACAAAAAGACTAGTCTGCCTTTATTGATTTATTTTGAAAAAACAGATGTGCTTGTTCGCTATCCTGTTGGTGCTGTGTGATTTATGTAGGAAATTCATTTTGCCGGAACAAGTTAGCAGTCAATCAATTATGTATGAAATTCAAACCTGGGCCTTTTTTTATAATATATATTATTAATTTGGTACTCAATAAATCAGTCAATATGTTAAAAATCGGCAAGCAGTTAAGAGTCTACATTGTCTCACACACCTTAGCAAAAATAAAAATGGCTTTATAAATACAATTTTAACAGATCAAAAATCTGAAATAAGACCAGCGTAGATTGGGTCCCCACAAAAAATATATATATCAAGACTCAAACTGGCCCCTATTAGCCCTTCCTTATTAACCTCCTGGATATGCCTCTGCTCACCAGCATTAAATGTTTAGGAATAGTCAGTCATTAATAATGCCAAAAACTCACAGAGAAGTCTCTGTGTCACCAAGGCCAGATTATCCAATGAGCATTATGGGCACAGGGCCAGGGTCCCACACAGTTTATGGAAGAAAAGAAATGGTCTTCAAATTTCAAATATGGCAGAGATCGGTGTTGGCGGAGATAACCAATAAGATCCACACTATTTTTATTTTACCTTAAAGTTCCATATTTCCTATGGTAGTGGAAACCATGGTAACATGCCCCGCCCCTACTACTTAGCGCTCCGCTGACCGTCCGTCACCGGACAGTATAGGAGTAGTCCTGAGTGAAAGAAAATGAGCAAAAAAAAAAGGCGGTTTCCATAAAGTAAAAACATGTTAAGATGAGAAGAAGACATTTTTATTATGAAGTCTGTAATCTGCTGACATGTTCTTTGTAAAACTTAAGGACGAAAATCAGGAAAATGAAGACATTGTGTATGATGTTGAGCCAATGAACCTGTTCAGAGGCTGCGTTAGCTACACAACCTGAGGCTAGCTGTAGCAGTGCAGCTCAGACTGGGTTTATCCGGTGTGGGACGCAGCATTGTGAGGGACAGATCAATAACAGCGAAAATACTTGCGTTTAAGGGCCTCTGCTAACATAATCCGGCCGTGTGTGTCACTTCCTGATTCGGAAGTATTTTATAAAGTATTTTCCTCACATTGGTCATGTCTTTGGTTTCAGCACAGCAGGACCAAAATCACGACCAGCTGCGTTCTCGGACTCTGAGATCTGCTCGTTTCTATTTTATTACGAGCGCACCCCAGACCGTGTTCTCTGCAAAAACAGCTTTGTTCAGCTCTGCTCATATGTTGAAGGCACAATCGCACAGCCGAAAAAAAAAAAAAAAAAAAAACTGTAGACATGCGGTCAAAACGGATTTTAGTCCTAAATAACTCAGCGGGGTGTAAAAAGAACTTGAAACTCCAGCTCCTGTCTGTCACATAGCCTACTGCTGACATGCTGCTCGCTGCCGTGTCCATCCCATCCGGGTCGCTCGTCACTGGTTCCGGCGGAATTTTTATTTATTTATTTTTTACTTTTGCTGGTGTTGGGGAAGTCCTAACAGAGGGTAAAAAAAATACTCCGCAATATTTTGCCTCGTGCTAACAGTCAAACTGGTTAATCCGTGAAACCTTCGGTGTCATTTATAAAGCTATCCACCCCTCACCCCCAAAAAATATTTTCTCATCGGATCTACACGAATCACATTGGTCACGTATTTTGGACTCAAAACGAATTTCCTCTAAAGGTTTTCATGTCGGATCTCTACATAGCCAGCTGCAGCTTGACGGCCTTCTACAGCCTGAAGCTCCATTTTTTCATTGGCGAACGGACGGCCTGTCGAAACTTCTGACTGAACGCAGGGAAAATTATTTTGGGTCCACCACTACCACATGTCCAAATCCCATAAGGGCTTTTCAATCAATTTAAAATGACTCCCTTCACCTGACTTGGGCAGTAAAGGCAACCTGCAAGAGACCTTGTATATATGAACCATAGGTACCAAACTGAGGTGAAATTTGGCCCAGAAGACAATTCCAAATGTCTGCCAGACCTGGCCCCTGGTACACAACAAATGAAATATTGCACGGCAACAGGGGTTGGGGAGGTAACCAGGTCAATTGTCCCAGGGCCATAATGGAGGGGGGGGGGGGCACAGAAATGGGCCCAACAACTATAAAATTATGGGCAAGAAAAAATGTTCTCTATAGATTAAATAAAACCTTTTTTTTTTTTCTTCCCAAATTGTCTTTGCAGTAATGGGGAAGCCACTAATAATACAAATCCTTGAATGCTCTGCCAGTGCCCCAAGATCCCCAGAGGTGCTGTAAGGCAGGCAATTGCTTGGGGTCCCCAGACATCCGACAAACTTTGCACCAGTTCAGAACCCCAACAATGGTGAGACGGTAAAAAGTCTGGATTGACAGTGGGCCGTCTCACAACCCTTGACGGGGGGCCCCTCCCTTCCCCTTCTCACTGTCTGTGCCAATGTCTAGCGCAAGGTAAATAAACATGAGCACAAGTAAAGCTCCGTCATCAGATGCACTTATCTCTCTGGAAGTGAAAAAACAAAGACACTGGTGTGATAGATTTATATGGTCTTTTTTAGCTGAAAGTATTTGGCTATTTATGCAGTTTTAACTTACCTGTTAATGCTTATTTGCTGATTAGCATTATTTATGTGTTGCTCCTTATATACTTTTGTAATGTTTTTGTTCAGGGTCATTAAGAAGGGTTTTTACACCTACAATAAAAGATGTTAATACACCCTTCCTAAATCTTGATAATGACAACTGTAAGTACATATCTGTCACACTCTTTACCTTTTAACAATTCACTGTTACACGATACGCCATCTTTCATTCTTGTTGTTTGCCTTTAGCTCAGGCAGCATCCATATCCAGCACAACTACCTCCATCCCTGGAACATCAGGCAGCAATACTTATCCGAGAATGAATATTAATATCTTAGGATACTTAATCTTAAATTGACAACAAACCCTGTAGCCTCTAAGTTTATTTGTAATAATACAAATAGTATATAGTAAATAGTACTTCATCTCTATTTTAAATTATATTTAGTGTTTACATTTTCAACATGCTGATGTGCACTATGTTTTGTTGATTTCTAGTTAAAATTGTATATATTTTATTATTATAACTGTTAATTGCTGTGCCTTGTCAGCCTTCAGATTTAGAATGTTAAAATTCACGTGTTTATATTTGGGGGGGAAAAATGCTCGGATGAAATAAATGTTTGACATTTTTGTCAGTGTTGGATTCTATATGTATGATGAAACCTTGTTCTAGGGCCCCCTTGGAATTTTTGGCTTGGGGCCCCAAGGGAACCTTTGCAGTGCAACTGAAAATTCCCCCACCACCCTTATCTATTGACATTCAATAACCTCCGGTAGAAGAAGAGATGTTGGGTATCTGGCTTGGACCAGTGCAAAGAGCAGACCCGAATATAGAAAACTGAGTGAATGTCTTCTGATGCACCTTTCCTTGCTACTCCAAGGCAGGAAGTCAAATGCTTACATTTTTATTGAAGGAAATTACTATTATTAGCCTGAGAAAAGGTTACCACTGAAGTTTAAACACATAAAGTTATAAAGATGCTCAAGATTTTTTTTAAATTTTGACTTTTATTTGAAAATTGATTTCACAGGTGCTTTTGGTGTTTTCATATGAAAAAGTCTATTATAATATCCGAAGAGAAAAACTCCTCAATGGTAACATTTAAAAAAAAAAAACATTAAAGGAGTCATGACCTGTAATTTTCACTTTTCTACGAGAAAAAATGTATGTTATGATTGCCTAACGATTATACACTGGCCGGGAAGCCGATATTTAAAACTGAAGCGTTTGTTTACCCCTGGGTTTCTCAGCCAGCTCAAATACATAATTTTAATTTCTGGCCAACTTGATGTCCGGTCGGCGCAGGATATACCATATATAGACATCGAAGACCTATGCTGCAGGAAGCCCGCCCTCAACCCTCTCCCCCCTCGTCCCTTCATATTCAGTCGACCGCTGCCATTACTGAATTCTAGTGATCGGAATTCCAGCTCTTTTTGGAGAGCCAGTTCTTTTGGCTTGGCTCCCAAGTGGCTCCTCCTTTCTGTTGCTTAAAGTGTATTCATCACCAAAATTAATGCAAAACAATGTGTACCAAATGTACCAAAACAATCGGGGGGGGAATGAAAAAAAAAAAAAAGGCTCCCATTGACGAGTCGGCTCCCATCGTTCACTTCAAAGAGTTGGCTCTTAGAGCCGGTTCGTTCGCTGGTTACATTCGCGACACATCACTACTGAATTCCGATTAGAAGTACGAACTCGACCGTGAAAGATGCAGAAACGTAGTGCACACGTGAGTTGTTGACTGCCAGAATTGACATGGAAATATTTTTTCTATTTTTTTACGCCAGAATCCTTTCCGAATTTAGGACAATATCAGGCGAAGTTGGCATCGAAGCTCCGATTGGAAAAAGGGGCCATTCCAACAATCAGAGACTTGCCTGCAATCGAAACGGTAAGGCTGTGTTTTTATTGCTCTACTGTGTGTTACAAACAGCAGCTGAATGCTAATGTGGCTATTGTATGCCAGTGGGAGTAGTAGATATGGGTTAGATATGCGTTACCTGCTGTGTCAACCCCCCTCTTTCCTGCCACCAATCAACGCGCCCTGCATTTGTATTATTACAATGACCGTCCACGACAGCCAAAATATCGCATCAGATCTCGCGAGACAATAATGCCTTCAGAAATAAGGGTCAGAAGGAGCTCGGTTTATTTTTTTCAACTTTTCTTTTTTAGAAGGGCCTGAAAGACTATAATAAAGCGTGGGTATCCAAGGTAATACTAAGTTATGACTCCTTTAAGGCTGGCCCCACCATTTTCAAAAGGCTTTTAATCTAGGCCCACTTTGTATTTGAGTTGACACCCTTGAGCTAAACAAATATTAAAAGACAGAACTTTTTGCCTTGGAGATAAAGGGGTCAGAATGCCCAACATAAATTATGTAAAACCCACAGTCATGTGCATTTTTTATATTTTGGGGGCTGTTCTTCTGATTAGCCCGTTTAAATTTTAATGCAGTTTTTGGTAATTGGCCAACACTTATTTTTTCTTTTGCTGGTGTTTATTCTTTCCACATATACCGTTTATTAGAATAGTTGTAATTTCTTATTCTTCCTAAAGAGCAGCGACTGTAAGCTTCTCTTTCATGCCTTTATGTTTGCATGAGACGATTAACTAGATAAATGTAAAAAAGAACATAAACTGGGTTGACAAACAGCTCGTCTGGAGTGTTTCAGTTCTAATTTGGATTAAGTATCTATGAAAAGATTTAGCTCTAAAACAGCAGAGTTATTAGATTAAATAAGTATTACAAAAAGAGGGGCTTTAATCTTCTAAAACTAGCATACTGAATCATATGTCTCAGTTGCAACAGTTATTCTGTTATCAAGACTCTGCAACACAAAACGGTTCCCAGAACTTGACAAACCTATGATGGCATATCTCTTGCAGAATCTCCTGAAGGTGTTCTTCTCTACATAGGTCAATCCAGGAGGGTAGATTCGTCTGCTGATGTAGAGCTCCACTGCATTGTACTTAGCAAAGAAGGCCTGTTCACAGAGAAGGATATTATTAGAATTTAAATGCATAACATAATGTTTCCTAAAAGGCTACATACTTCCTCCCCTGCTGGTGTCGAGGTCAAACCATCTGCCTGAGTCTGTGGAAGAAAAGAACTGTTAAAGCCCTTGTGCTCAAATGAAAGAGATGAGCCTCGATTGTGACTCTGTGTCTCACCTTTGAGTCGTTGTGGATGTTAAGTGTCGGCACCGCATCTGGGAGCAGGGTGATTTTCCCCTCGCTGCCGTCGTAGCATTTGTCTGTAAAATGGGCTGAACAAATGGAGGACCAGAGCCGAGGATGCCAATTCCCACGGCCACAAGCTTTCAGCCACTGAGACAGCAGAGGCAGATTGTGAAGTGGAAACCTGGATGTTCAGTTGATAAGAAGATTAATCCGTTTACATTTTGGTTGCATCGAACACATCAACAGGCATGTAAGAAACTCCAAATACAAAGTACGAAAACTCAGAATGAGGAAACTGTTCTACAATCTATGAATTACAAAAATTCAGAGGTCCACACTTTATCTCAATTTAAATAAGGGAAGCCCACATGACCCATTTTACACTATATGCACTTGAATGACCAATGTGTTTATTGCATTTTGAGGGTTAAATTCTCACTGGTCAAAACAGCTGATTTTTTAAAATCTACAATGCTTTTGAACATTTCTTCAGAAAAATCCACTAAATGCTTCAGACCTTTGTAGTTTTACAAGAAATTAGATGACTAAAAATACACAAAGACACATGAATAGCTATTTTGCCTTGGAGAGTTATATTAGAAAAGCACATAGTGGTTCCCCAAAATGATTATCAGAAAACCTTAAAATTTATGATCTTCCCATTCTGCTGTCCTGTGAACTCATACCTATGGAAAATAAGTCCGAGTTTTCGCTCAACTGGACCACAACGGTTGGTGCACTTGGAGACACTACAGCGAATCATCTTTCTTTTAGATCTGTTGACACATGTTTGGCAGCTAGAGATCCAGCTGGCCAGGTCTCGACTCAGGCTACCCCAATAGTAGTGCTTTGAGATTTGTCTCTGACAGATTCCCTGCCCATAGTGGCTCTGGTTATCATGGAACTGTTGCAGGATAGAATTGACCTGGAAGAGACGACAGTTTTAAGTTTAGTTCAAGTCATATCTCTTTGTAAAAAAATGCTGGACTTAAGGTTTGGATTTCTGTATAATTATGTGTCTGCTTTTCCAAGATTACTTGTTTAAAATATCATCTAGCATATTTTAGCAACCTGGTGCTTCAAAGCTCTGTGCTTATTTTCCATCATACCATAGCAACTTCTTGTATGTACAGTTGTGTGTAATATAAAGGAAACTATACTGATGGAAATGTAATGTTAGTACTGATAAATCTGTTATTTAATTTACCTCCTCTCTGCTGCGTGGCACTCTGAGAGGTGGGGAGACTCTAGTGTACATCAGCACTCCATCTGAAACATAGATTTTATCCCGTTTTACTGCTTCTATAATTGACATTGCAGCCTGGTGTTCTCTCCACTTACCTATTACACTAAAACGCTTAGCCATTCTTTTTAAAGCTGATCTGCTTCTCTTGCCCTGCATCGGTAAGACCCTGGTACTCAAGTACCTACAGTATGGGAAAAAACCAGCAGGGTAAAATGAAAATAAAACACTACATCTGTCCCGTTATTATCCAGTGATTATACCTGGCAATATGGTTGTAAGTGATAAAGCCTGGCTCGACAGCTGTCCTCCTCCTGTGTTCGTTCATTATTCTGGCAGCCCTGCAGTCCGGAGCGGGGCCTGGCAGACAGTACTGATGTTCCTGCAGCTGAAAAGCTGCTCCGGAAAGACTGAAGGGATGAGCACTATGGTCCACCACTCCAACAGCAGCCACAGCAGCTCCATTCAGTTCATCTTTCCATGTGCTGGAATAACTGAAGTTTTCATCCGACTCGACAGGCACCTGAAAAATCAAGGAGAATTACCTGATGTGTGATTACCAAGCCTTTCAAGCCCAAATTCTAATCCAGGCAGGCTTTCCGTTTGTAATCTGTATAAATCAGTGTTATTAGTCAGTTTATTTTTTGTTTGAAGTCAGCGAGACATGCTGTAATCTGTATATAAGTCAAGTCAGGTTTATTTGTATAGCACATGTCAGCAACAAGTCGGTTTACAGTGTTTTACATGGTAAAAACATATTAAGCAAAGAACTAGAACATTTCAGGTAATTAAAAAGGGACCTGTCATGTGGTGAATATCAGTCTGACCCCAATCAAAGGTTGTAGTGCCGAGGTAGGTTCAGCAAGAGTAATGGATTGAGCTTTGAAGCTTAAATAGCTAAGTTATAAGTAGTTATAAGCAATGCTAACTAGCATGCTAATGCTAACTAGCATGCTATCAGTATCTGCGCAATCAGTACAAGTTAGTCAAAATGCTAAAATTAGCTAAATGCTAACATTAGCATAATAATGCTAGTTAACAGGCTAACTGAACCGGAACAAGGCTGCAGGTCCAGATGGTGTCAGCCCCAGAGTCCTGAAGGCCTGTGCAGAGCAGCTCTGTGGGATTCTGCAGCACATCTTCAACCTTAGCCTAACTCAGGAGAAGGTTCCAGTGTTGTGGAAGACATCCTGCCTTGTTCCAGTACCCAAAAGAACTCACCCATCAGTCATCAATGACTATAGACCCGTTGCCCTGACATCCCACATCATGAAGGTCCTGGAGAGACTCCTGTTGGTACCCCTGAGTAAGCAAACAAGAACGTATCAGGACCCACTGCAGTTTGCTTAACGCTGTGGAGTTGGAGTTGAAGATGCCATCATACACCTGCTTCAACCAACCCACTGTCATCTGGACAAAGCAGGCAGCACTGTGAGGATCATGTTCTTTGATTTCTCTAGTGCATTTAACACAATTTAGCCTGATTTGCTTTGTCAGAAACTCCTGAAGACACAGGTGGAGCCCTCAACAATCACCTGGATCAATGACTACCTGACCAACAGACCACAGTTTGTGAGACTGAAGAATTGTGTGTCAAACCAGGTGGTCAGCAGCACAGGAGCACCACAGGGGACTGTACTCTCACCATTAATTTTCACTCTGTACACCTGAGACTTCCAGTACAAATCAGAGACCTGTCATCTGCAGAAATACTCAGATGACTCTGCAATTGTCGGGTGTATCAGAGATGGACAAGAAGCTGAATACAGAGAGCTGGTGGATCGCTTTGCGACATGGCGTGGAAACAATCGTCTTACCTTGAATGTGAACAAAACAAAGGAGATGATTGTAGATTTCAGAAGAAACAGGGATAAGTCAAACACTGTTTCCATCATGGGAGAAGTGGAGATGGTTGAGGAGTATAAATACCTCGGAGTTCACCTTGACAACAGACTGGACTGAAGGCGTAACAGTGAAGCCGTCTACAAGAAGGGACAGAGCAGACTGTACTTCTTGAGGAAGCTTAGGTCCTTCAAGGTTTGCAGCAAGATGCTGCAGACCCCAAAACAACTTTTTTTGCCTATAAACTGTATAAATGGGTCTTTACCAATGCAAACTTTCAGTTTCTGGGGATTTTTTTACATTTTCGTGTAAACTTGTTTAATGCTACACTTTTTGTTCTAAGAAACGTCTTAGTGCTGCCCTCTTAGGGTTGAACGGTGGCTACTGCATTCAAATTTTGTGATTGGTGAAGAGCGGTACATCTTTATGTCACAGGCATTGTGGAGAGTTTGGAGTTGGATTGTGTTTATCAGGTTACCATTATTATCACATTATCACTTAGTTAGCATTGCTAACATACTGTTTCGAACGTTAGCCTATGGGTTAGGGGTAACGTTAGCCTATGTTAGCATTACCATTCAGAGACTGGACCCATCCTGTTTCTCTCTCCCTCAGCAGCAGCGCCAGCCTCGGGCAGCGCTGACTCAGCGCCCCGAGCCAGCGGCTCGAATTGATACGTCTCAGGGCCGCGGGGCTCCATAAAGCCTCTCTCTACTCCTCTATCTCTGGTGGCGGCGGATCAGTCGCAAAACTGCCAAAGTAGCTTTGGTCACTGTCCATGTTTCAGTGTCAAATTAAGCGAGCTGTCACTGTCCTCCTGAACACACCCCCACGTTGCCCCCTCCGTTCATCCTCCACACTTGGCCATACCCCTTCGTTCCTCCTGGCTTCCTGCTTTGCAGGGACGAGGATAGAATTGATCCTGTTTTTGCTTGATGGCGAAACGGCGGCCGGCGCCCTGCGCCGCTCGGCTACAGTGGAAATGCTCTCATTGACTACAATAGGAGCGTGTTGCGTGCCGGAGCGGAGCGGAGTGCATTCAATGGAAATTGGGGGTAACATGAGTGACTGGGTCAGAGCAACACTTCAGGTATGTTTTTAATGACGGAAAGACAGGTTCTCAGTCAATTTTGCATAATACCCCTCCTTTAAGTAAAAATAAAAGTATGACTGCTAGCTCGTGGCTGTTTTTACCTTCTTCATTCCAGTGGACCAACTAGATCTAGTAATAAAACTGGATGCGTCATGTATGAAACAGGTTGGAGTATTTACAATGCTGCGACAGTTTTTCTACAGTTAAAGCTACATTGTGTATTCTTTTGAGTTCATTCTTAGGAAAAACTCCTTTGTTCTTTCAAAAATATGTGGTCGTTAATGTGTAATTACTTCCATCTACTAATGAAAGTATTCTGTTAAGTGTAGAATCTGCTATTCAGAATACACACGCGGGACTCGCTCGAATGGCTGAATACATGTTGAGCCTTCATCTTTGAAATACATTCGCCAAGGAGAGGCATTCCTGCCTTTCGCGCTTTGGCTACACTCAGTTGCACCGTGACGAATGCCAGAGGGAGATTGTCAACTTGCGACGCAGCAGACGTCTGACTATATAACTAAATGCAATGTAGTTTTCTAAAGTAACCTCATCACTGGATGGAACACTGGACGAAGTCGTAGTACTGGAAGCCATGTTAACATTGGCATGAAACGGCCACCGTAGGAGTTAAAACACGCTCGGAATGGGGGGGGGGGGGGCTAGAACGTAATATTCAGTTGGTTGTTTCACCGCTAGATAGGTGAAGTTCTTACACAATGTAGCTTTAAATTCAGTTTTTTTTATTTTATCACAATATATAGTCCTATTCATAGTATCTAACCCCGTATCGTGATACATATCACATCACCAGATTTTTATCGATACATATTCTTACCTTAAAACAAGTCAAAATGAGGCTCAGTAGTATGTTTGGCCTCCACTTGCCTGTATGACCTCCCTACAACGCCTGGGCATACTCCTAATGAGGTGGCAGATGGTATGCTAAGGGATCTCCTCCCAAACATGGACTAAAGCATCTGCCAACTCCTGGACAGTCTGTGGTGCAACGTGGCGTTGGAGAATGGAACGAGACATGATGTTCCAGATGTGCTCAACTGGATTCAGGTCTGGGGAACAGGCAGGCCAGTCCATAGCATCAATGCCTTCCTCTAGCAGAAACTGCTGACACACTCCAGCCACATGAGGTCTAGCATTGTCTTGCATTAGGAGAAACCTAGTGCACCAGCATATGGTCTCACAAGGAGTCTGAGGATCTGATCTCGGTACCTAATGGGAGTCAGGCTACCACTGGCAAGCACATGGAGGGCTTAACCATTCAGCCGCTCTGCCCCCCAGCTCTGGAATTCCCCCTCCGCCCCAACCTCCGTGCAATAGACTCTCTCCCGCTGTTCAAATCCAGACTCAAAACTCATCCGTTCCGTTTATTTTACATCAATTAGTCATGCACTTACCTTGTCATGTTGCACCTTGTTTTAACTGCTACCTGTTTTGATGTTTTATCTGTATTTTTTATTTTTTATTCTGATTTGTACAGTGTCCTTGGGTGTCCTGAAAGGCGCTTTTAAATAAAATGTATTACTATTATTATTATTATTAACCACAGACTTCATTCCTATAGAATTTTTATGCATGGTTTTTGGCTAATTACGTTGCCATTCAATGTCCAATTGCACTCATTTCAAAATCGAGCCACAAGTTTTGATATATATATATATATTGTGGGGGTGCACACTATGGTAAGACCCGCATTAAAGTGACAGAAGAAAAATAAAGAAAGATATAAAGAGTTCCGTTTAGAGGTGTAGAATAATAGGTGTACCTATTATGGGAGTGTAGTCCTGCATTGCCTTGGCAGGCCCCAAAAAAAGGATATTACAGTGACAAAATAAAGAGAAGTATTGCAAAACTGCAATCTAGACTAGAATTAACGATGTGCCAATGATTATTGATCAAAGGTGTATCTTAACAGATGGGTTTTTAGCCTTGATTTAAAGGAACTTTAACTTTGCAATTTTTCAGTTTTCTGGAAGTTTGTTCCAGATTAGATCAAACCGAAAGCTGACTCTGGGGATGCAGAGTAGACTTGAACCAGAAGACCTGAATGGTCTGGAAGGTTGCTACAACAACATATCTTTTATGTATTTTAGTGCTAAGCCATTCAGTGATTTATAAACTAGTAAACGTATTTTAAAGTGTATTCGCTGAGCTACAGGTAGCCAGTGTAAGGACTTCAGGACTGGGGTGATATACTCTACTTTCCTAGTTTTAGTGAGGATGCTAACAGCAGCGTTCTGGATCAGCTGTAGCTGTCTGATTGGCTTTTTAGGTAAATCTGTGAAAACACTGTAACAGTAATGACTTATACTAAAGATAAATGCATGAATCCTGAGCTTTCTCTGTAGTTACACTGGTATAGCCTTAGACTGCTGGAGGACAGACTGACCACTTTTCTTTATTCTACTTTTTTCTTCTACTACTCTCCAGTTGCATTATTTACCGTTATTTCGACTGTTAACTTTGTTTTCTCTCAGTGTTTTTCTCTCCATAGAAGCTACACCTGGTCTGGTATCCTGCTTTGCTGCAATGCCCTGTTGGACGAGGGGCATCCCAGTAACTGAGCATCCCCCCGTGTCCTGTTATCAACTTTTTCTTCCCGTTAAAGGGAAGTTTTTCCTCTCCACTGAGCACATGCTTGCTCAGTATGAGGGATTGCTAAGGGATTGCTGTGATTGGAGTCTGCATCAATGGGGCGCAACTGCCAGTGAATGACTCGATGCAATCTGCTGGGATTCCTTTAATAGAAAACCATTTAAAACTTTAAACTGATTGGAATCTTTGTATTGAAATGATTTCTTGTAAAGTGCCTTGAGATGACAACTGTTGTGAATCGGTGTTATATAAATAAATTGAATTGAATGAGTTTCTCTAGATCTTGTTGGGTCATCAGTTCTTTATTCCTGAAAATGTTGTTTACACCCCAAAAAGTGGAGCAATCACTGATTTTGTCATCAAATTACCTGTCCAGTAGTGGTGGGCGATACAAAAGGTATAAGGTAGAAATGATAGCCAAAGAAATAATTTAGCCAAAGGTAGAGATTTTCACTTTGCGATTGCGCATTTTGGTGTCGTCAACAAGCTGTCATCAAGGAGATTAAATACTGATGTTCAGTGTTTATCTTTCCACTACGTATTGCAAGTTTTTAAAAAATTTTGTTTTCCATTTAATGGGGAAAAAAACTGTTGAATTTGAAGCATTTTTAATCCACATATGTGCAGCTTTGTTTGTGCGATATTAAATTAACCAGGAAAGCAGACAATTTTAAACTTTTTTTTTTTTTTGCTTTTTCCTTATTAAAATATCGTGATCTTTATGTTGTGAGAATTTGTGCTGCATTTTTTTGAAAAAAGATTTGAATATTTTTAAAATGCATTTTGCACATCACATGTTCTATAAATAGCATTCTAAACTTTTTTGAAGTTGTTCTGCTGCAATTTATCTGGAAAGTGAGAATGTTCACAAACTGTCATTTTGACATATATAAAGAAAAGAGAAAAAAATATTGCAATAGATATCGTTACCGCACATGCTTTAGATTATATCACAATATAGATCTGAGGCCATATCGCCCAGCCCTACTGTCCTGCTAATGCAGCATCAATAAACTGTTCAGGCACCACTGTATCACCTCATTCCCATGGACTGTAGCAGACAGCAGGGTTGGTACAGCATCCGTGGACAGCACCAGCTGACCATCCTTGGTAAGCGTAAAGCAAGACATTTCAAAGTGTCGGGAGCAGATGTAGGAGTTGGTGCGTAGTGAGGCTTCATCCCTTTGAGCCACTTGCAACCACTTCTTGCGCTGCTCCTCATCTTTAGGAAACCTATGGATATAAAGCAGAGCCCCCATATGATAGATCAACAGCATTTTACTGAAGTAAAACAAAACAACAACAACAGACAACTGCATGTACAGGGTTAATGGTTCTTGTCGATTTTATGTCAACATTTGACCAATGACCGATTTCAATACGTCTCTCTGTCCAGCTTTCTACCCATACGGCCAGATAGAGATTTAAGGAGGAGTGGCAAAAACAACTGAGTTGGGTTAGCAGTGCTTGCCAACAACTGATGGTGTCATCTAGGACATGCTATTGGAAAATATTATCCCTGCTGTCCAGATATCGAGCTGTTAGCATGCCCTGACAGTCAGGAAACTGTCATACAGCAACAGTATTCGGTCAGAGGTCTCTTTAGATTTGTTACAACTCCTTGAAGATACTTGGTTAATTTCCCTTTGGGATAAATAAAGCGTATTGGATTTCAAGCCGGATGATTATGATGGAGAACTTTTGATTCAGGAGACATAACGCTGAGAAGTGTTTCATTGTGTTTTTAAATGTCTGACCTGTGGAAGCTCAGCTCAGGGAAAGCATAGCTGGAGGCATCGCAGGCATAAACCAGGCAGAACAGAACAGCAGGCTGGGAAGGATGAGGATGAGGACGGCTGTGACAAACAGGGCAAGCTTTGACCCAGTTCTTCACAGTCTCTGTCACTCCAACCCAGTAGTACATCAGCTGGAAAAAACACCAAAAGATATGTTTTTAACACATACTACCAGTTCAGCAGTTTAATTATAAATTACACATAATCTACACTCACCATAATTTCTCTCACTACCCGTTCTCGACCAGCATGATTGTTATCATCATGATAACGTGTCAGGAGCTCCCGAATTTCCTTGTCACTTCTGACAACACGAAGAAGGCGACCCCGATAAGGTCGCCACAAAAGGCCATCTGGAGGAGGAATTATTTCACAGCTCACTCTCAGCTAATTTTAATCATTTCATTTTGTTTTTGTAATGTGGACAGTGCTGTATCATTTTAACTCTCCATTTAGTGTGTTTTAAGTTATAGGCTATGTATAAAAACTAAACTGAAGATTTATCAGTTCGTTCCATAGGAGGATTCAAGTGAGTATAAAAACAATGCCATGAAAATTTTTTTTTATTTTATATACATACATACACACACACACACTTACATACATACATACACACATACACAGCAAAAAAAGAAACGTCCTCTGACTTTAAACTGTTTTTACTTACAGTAAACTTAACGTGAGTAAATATTTGTATGAACACTAAAAGAGTCAACACCATAAGACAAACTAAAAATGTTTCACAGACATGTGACTAACAGAAATAGAATAATGTGTCCTTGAATGAAGGGAGGCTCAAAATCAAAAGTATCAGTCAGTATCTGGTGTGGCCACCAGCTGTTTGAAGTACTGCAGTGCATCTCCTCCTCATGGACTGGACCAGATTTGTCCGTTCTTGCTGTGAGATGTTACCCCACTCTTCCACCAAGGGACTTGCAAGTTCCTGGACATTTCTGGGGGGAATGGCCCTGGCCCTAGCCCTCACCATGCGATCCAACAGCTCCCAGACGTGCTCAATGGGATTGAGATCCGGGCTCTTCGCTGGCCATGGCAGAACACTGACATTGCTGTCATGCAGAAACTCACGCACAGAACGAGCAGTATGGCTGGTGGCATTGTCCTGCTGGAGGATCATCTCCGGATGAGCATGCATAAAGGGTACCACATGAAGGAGGAGGATGTCTTCTCTGTACCGCAAGGCATTGAGATTGCCTGCAATGACAACAAGCTCAGTCCGATGGTGATGTGATATACCGCCCCAGACCATGACGGACCCCCCCCCCCCCCACCTCCAAATTGATCCCGCTCCAGGGTACAGGCCTCGGTGTAACGCTCATTCCTTCGACGATAAACACGAATCCGTCCATCACCCCTGGTGATACAAAACCGTGACTCATCAGTGAAGAGCACTTTTTCCCACTCCTGTCTGGTCCAGCGAAGGTGGGTTTGTGCCCATAGGCGGAGTTGTTGCAGGTGATGTCTGGTAAGGACCTGCCTTACAACAGGCCTACAAGCCCTCAGTCCAGCCTCTCTCAGCCTATTGCGGACAGTCTGAGCACTGATGGAGGGATTGTGTGTTCCTGGTGTGACTCGGGCAGTTGTTGTGGCCATCCTGTACCTGGTGTGATATTCGGATGTACCGATCCTGTGCAGGTGTTGTTACACGTGGTCTTCCACTGCGAGGATGATCAGCTGTCCTTCCTGTCTCCCTGTAGCGCTGTCTTAGGCGTCTCAAAGTGCGGACATGGCAATTTATTGCCCTAGCCACATATGCCTCCCTGCAGCATGCCTAATGCACGTTCACGCTGATGAGCAGGTACACTGGCATCTTTCTTTGGGTGTTTTTCAGTCTGTATACAAGTCTCTTTAGTGTCCTGCGTTTTTAGAACTGTGACCTTAAATGCCTACTTTCTGTAAGCTGTTAAGGTCCTAACGACCATTCCACAGGTGCATGGTAATTAATTGATAATGGATAATTGAACATGCATGGAAAACATTGTTTAAACCCTTTACAATGAAGATCTGTAAAGCTATTTGGATTTTTACAACATTATTGTTGAAATACACAGTCCTGAAAAAGGGACGTTTCTTTTTTTGCTGAGTTATATATATATAATTTTTTTTTTTTAAGTGACAGGCTTGGAGATTTCTAAAGTGGCTAAAGGAAGAGGAAAAAGGGTGGAGGAAAGACTATTTCTATAGAATCAGTAATATATAAAACTAGTTGGTTGAAAGTTAGAAATAATCTTCAGAAATAATAATCAATCTTCAAATTTGTGTTGAAACCTTAACAGAATTCAGAATGATGGTAACTACAGCATTATATGGGAAAACACATTTGCTTTTGTAGAATTTTTGTAATAGACTGCAGAACATGGATTTGACAAAAAAAATTAAACAAAATCAGTATAGAAAAGTAATTAAGAAATGTATTAAACTGAGTTTCTACTGACAGCATAGCCTTCTTCTTTGTAAATCAACCTCTAGTTTTTTTGTGCAAGATGGAAACTTTGATTGGAACAGTTCCAATAAAAGTCTTTGCTACATCAGTTCCTCAATAGTTGAAAGATGGTCTTGTTGTGGAAGATCGCTTTGAGGAAAAGCAATCACAACTAAACATTCACTTTTGCAAAGATTACACAGTGCCTCTCAAAGTAGCAGTTTAACTGCATTCAGGGTAACTAAACTCAGTTGAACCAAACTCAGCTCTGTTTGACAAGACTGAAGAATCAGTAATGATGTAACGGTTGAAAGCTTTGAAAACATAATACCACAGATTAATAGCACTATCAAATGGTTTGATCCACCTTCTGCTTTATGCTTTCCCC